>CM061042.1:76461709-77061709 GCA_030762985.1 Adelphocoris suturalis
ACGAGGACACGGAGGAGCCATTTCTTCTTGAAAATTGTGACTTGTGAGTTGAGTAACAGGAAGGGTTCCTCTCTTCGTGAAAAACTGCTTCCGTAATGGCTTGGTATATCCGCTATGAAGAAAACTATAAAACTTTCGGTAACTATTCAACTCCTATCCCCATAATTCAATCCAATGACTTCAAAGGCTAATCAATGAAACTTTTATATTACTATCGGTTTGCTTTGAGTTGCTGGATTTTCAAACGACATGTTTTGTAGGCCGTACTGAAGGCAACTGAAGGGAGAGGGGGGCTTTAATGCGCTATGGCGTGGGTGTTGGTCGACTTTTTTCTGTTGGACTTGAAGAATTTCGATGTGCAATGCTCTATTCAGTGGCAGTATTTTCCAGTATTTACTGCATTTCGGAGGAGATGGTGGCGGCGGTAGACCAAGATAGATATCGGGCTAATATAATTATTTATTTAGTCATTTATTGATTTGAGTTCAGCCTGAATCCTGAATGTGGTCCATGCTTCTTGGTCACGGTTTTGGAAGGATTGTTTTCTCTTTCATGGACGTAAATTTTTTCTCCACCATGAGGGACTAACGCATGAACTTCTATTTAAAGTACCTACTTACTTAAAAATATGTTTAATTGGGAGGTAGCTTTTTCCACTGAATATCTCACAGTTCTATGAATCATATAATAACTATACATGTTTCCTTCAATAATTAACTATCATCAAATTTTGAGTGAAATCGAACATTTTGGTGCCAGAAATTTTGAGTTTTAAAAATGCAACGTTGGCAGCTGTCATCGATTCATGAGCGCAAATGAACGGTGCGAAGTGAACTAAGGAACTAGGGAACTATAAAACCTCCCGCATTTCAAGCTAACTGTTACAAAGAGATTACTTCTCTGGAAGGATTTATTCATTCAAAACCACTGTTCCAATTCAGAAAGCATCTGAGTACCTATAACATTTCATTTTCCAAGTATATGGAATTGTGAGGGGTATATTGAGTGTTGCTCCCGTCCCGATTCCCGCAACTGCCACCTCGGTGGCTATGCGGATCTGCTACAATGCATCTGTATCACTTTAAAACGGCATAACATTCCATTCCGCTTTGCCTGTCATAACTGTCAATCAGGAAGTAATTCAACATTTTCAAAATCGAGTTCTGTCATTCACCAGATGTTATTTTGACAGTACCAAACGGTAACTTTCGGTTTAAAAGTCACAATATTGACCCTTCTGGAAACCACAATATTGGTCATCCACCAGTATTTACAGATTCACTACACCCTGCAGTCACTACGATTCGAGGGTTTTGAATTATATTTAGATCATGTTGCTGGTTGTATTCCCGATATCACATTGAAGACAGGAACTCACAGCCCAATTCTAGATGATTGATTAAATTCCCTTTAAAACTTTACAAAAAAGGCATTTCTGTCCTTATTATGGTTCTTAATTTAAAGAAAGAAATTAAGTACAGAAAGGCCTTTTTTGGTAATGTTTTTTTTATTAAATAAACTGTTAGAATGAAGAAACGTTGCGAATTATATTCCCAGCCGTCCATTCCAGCAATATACGTGAGTCGTGAATATATATAGGGTGGTACACGAGATGTACACCGTCCCTTTTTATCTTCTCTAATTTTCGGAGTAAACGATTCGGAAAAAAAAAGTTCCAGTCATGCAGCATGATCGTATGAGTGAATTTTCTCCAGTTATCGTATTATATTATGATAAATTGTTTTCAAATTTGAGCTTTTTGAATGCGAATATTAATTAATGTTTTTATAACAAAAAATTTATTGCATATAGTAATCTACCATTCAAAAAGAGATTTTGGATTTTTAGCTTTTTTTGCAGTTTTTATCGATTTTAGCAGTTAATTTTCATGAAATTTAATTACATTTTTCTGCATAATTTTGTACATTTCAAATGTTCTTTTTGAATTTTATAAAATTTATTTGAGCAATATTCTGCTAAAAAATATAAAGTTACAATTTTTTGCCGTTTTAAGCCATTTTTAGTGATTTTTTCAGCATATTTTATCGGAATTTCACCATTTTAATATTCTCAAACAATGCTTGAGAACGAACTCATTCTTTCGTTCGGAAAGCTTGATTTTTTGGCGCGCAAGAACGGAATTTTTATCTCAATTCTAAGGAGAGTTACCGTCATGTTGAAATTACCATAGAACCATTGGTCCCTAACTACACCAAACTTGAACAAGATTGAACGACTATGGCGTGAAAAAAATGATGCTTGAAGTAAATACGTTTGCGCATGCACAGAATAAAGTAATGATATGAGAAGTATGAACTTAATAGAGGATCATATACACCCTAACTCGTACATTCCCTGACAATTTCATCAATATCGAATGAAAACTGTTGAAATCAGGCTCGTTAAATGGAAAATACATTTGCGCAACCGAGGTATCTTCTAATGATAGGATTATGTAGAAATTGCTAAGGAATGCTCAAATTATTCTCTTCCACCTATCTTTAATTTGTGTGAGATCGGACGACGGGGGCGTGAGAAAATATTGATTGAATTTACGTTTCTGCATACGCTGAGTGAAGAATTGATTTGGGAACAACGAAACTCATAGGAGATCATCTACACCCTAATCCACACATTCCATGAGCATTTCATAAAAATCGGTTGAGTAGTGTCGAAATCAAGAGTGTTACAATGATTTGCAAATGCATGGCAGACACACACACACACACACTCAGTCGGAATGAAATTTATTCGTAAAAACGTAGAACGTAGAAAGTGAGTGAAAGTTTTAACACTGTAGAAAAAAATAAAAATAAAATGACCGTTTGATTTTTTGGGGATTAAAACTTTTCCATCTCTCAATAGTTAAAACAATGCTTCCCCTACCGTTAGATAGACTTGGGAGCAATTTAAGATATGAAGTTAAGCATCTAGGTACCAATTCTTCGCTAGTAGGTACATCCTCACGGACGATAGAGTTAATTCACTAGCAGCGCATTTTTTCTCTATGGTCTCGCGCTTAGGAATCCAAGTGTGTTTTCTCAATGCTCTAGCCCTTAGGGAAAGCGAACCGTTCAACGTACAGCGTTGCGAATGGTTTTAATCGATTCTTTGGGATTATATTTATCGCTGTCAAGCAAAAAATCATTACTGTTACCTTTAAAGTTTTCTAGATCTTTTGAATGTTTGGCCCTTAATTACTACCCTTTAAGGTCGATAAAAATTGATGCCGAGACTTTTAACGCAAGTTTCATAAAGTTTAGTCAAGTGATTTCGGAGAAAACCTGAGGACGGTGGACGGACATATTAGATTTACAAACATTACATACCGAACGGCTCACTTACTCACTATTTTTCTGGCCTTTAACTCACTCTCATTGAGTTCCAAATGAATAATTATAAATGACGATGATGTTGAGCACAACTAGATACAATTATATATAAAAGATAAAACAAAGCGGTCAATAATTGTTAAGGCAGACAACATAAACAGACACACTTTCACATAGTACATACACCTATAAAACGTTTTGCTTCCTCACTAAGGAAGGTAGGGAAGTTTTGTTTCGGGCAAGAAATCGGAATAATTGTTGTGTGTTATTCAAAGTAGAAATTCCCATCTTTTTTCCGCGTTTCAAAGCTCGGTGATCAATTTCGGTTCCATGTCTGCTTGCCTATGTGTCTGTGGCAAATCTTTATCACGGCCAAAACTATACCAAGATTTTGTACAATTTTGATGAAATTGTGAGGGATTTGTCCCCTAGACGGTCCAAGAGCTCCTAGACGGTCTCCCATAACTTTCATTTCCGTCAGATCAATAGGAACCTGTGCGAAGGCGCAAACGTTAATTTCTTATAACGTCGATTTCTCATAATCTATTGGTTTGATTTGGTTCAAACTCGAAGGGTAGTAGGGCATACGTTCCAGAACGATGCAATATGAACTATATCGCGATATAATGACAATCGCACATTCGCAACACTAAAATTGATTGACACTCCGAGAACAATCGACCGATTTTGATGAAATTTTCTAGGATTGTGCGGGTTAACCCCTAGACATTAGGTGGGTAATGCCGTAGAATTGATAGTACGGTATGCATGTGCAAACATGAATTATAGCCCTATTTTGCATATTAGTATGTATACACATACTTATATTAGTCACAAAATCAATAATTGATACTTTGTTTTTCAACTATTGGTAAGGTCCATGTTACACTATAAATGAGGAAGCCATACCTACTGCCAACCCAACTTGGTAAGCGTGTTTTCCGCGGATATGTTTTCAGAGATTTCTGATACAATTAACGTTTTCTTTTTTATTATTATTAGTACTTATTTGTTTTTTTTTTTTTTTTTCTTCATTTTTGTTTTCAAATCTCCTCTGCGATATGTTATAAAATCAAAAGAACACTACGAAGCTACTAATTCATCTCCAATTCCCTGCAAAACCAACTTAAAAAACATTTCAAACCCGATAAACATTGCTGTAATACTAGAATAGTTGAATACCATAAATTTTCTCATTGTAAATATGGATAAAATATATATGAAATATGAGTTGAATGTCAAATTTTTCGCAAAACGTAATAAATAAATAAGAATAAATAAAATTAAATAAAGTAAACTAGTTATAGAAACCAATTCAAATGTTTTTAACAATTATTCATATTTTTTATCGATTAAAAAGATTTATTTTAAAATGAATAAACTGAAATGCGATGATCCAGTAATAAAGAGAGCTCCGACAGCCGAGATTTTCAGAATCAAACTGACCCAATCAAGTAAATGGAGAACAGCTTACGAAATGGTTAATATCCTGATCTTGTTTACAAGTGATTACCACTTAATTATCGTAATTATTCTATATATATATATAACTCCAGGAAATGTTACTCACTTTGTTCGTCTTTCTTTTTTCTAAAGTCAGAGGAAACGAGCAAGAAAAAAGTTGCTTCCTGTTCTACAACGGGGCTTAAACCGACAAAGAGACTGCCCAATCTTTTAGATGTGAAATTATAATGAAGTTTAGTGAAATTTTCAACTCGCAGCTCAAACAAGAAATGAGAATATCTTGCTTTTGATGCTGCCCCCTGAAAGAACTTCTTTCCAAGGATTTTTCCTTCCTCTTTAGAGCTCTAAAGTGGAAACAGTAATGGGCCCATCACTTTATCCTACTGTAGCATAAAATGGTGATTAAAGGGACATAAAATGGCTAAAGTGGATTAGTTTCTTTTTCCAGTCAAACGCAAGTAATTATTATTATTCAGTACATAGATTTTATAAATATTTTTTCATATTGTTAGGTGAATGATATATATTAAATTATAAATAAAAGCAATAAACATACCTTAATCATTACCTACCAAGTTAATTGAATGTGGTAACATACTACGTTGAGGAATACTGTTCTTGGCCCAAAATTTTTTTATGTATGTCGATCGAGGCGTGAGGGGGGGAACTATTACAAACACACATAAGAAGACGGCATCTGTACAAAAGAGATTTGTATCCCCACTGGGAAAAGATGAGGATATTATGGTTCAAACTTGGATCCGAAACGAAAATACATTCAAATATTAACGAAAAAAGTATAAGCCTAGTTCATTATAGGTATTATAGCTCAAAAACCGTCTACAGTTCGTCAACAAATTACGAGTGGCTCAGATATTTTGCTGCAGTTTAGGCGGCTTGAGAGTGTTGCATAAATCGATATCGTTCCAACGGTTTAACCAATTCCTAAAATTTAAAACCCATTTCCAGTAAATTATATCCGAGTGAAACAGTTTTTGCTGGATGAAAACCTACGGAGGTTTTGCCAACAACTTCTCAGGTACCGTTGTTGGCAAAAACAATTAGAAACTACTCTCATTACACTACAGGTGGTCTTACCAAAAATGTGTTTGTTTACTTGTTCAACAAAGCATGAACAAATAACGTGATGGGCAGTGCGCAAACTAGGCAGATTGGTCGCCTAGCAATAAAGTGACATTCACAAACACGGTCAAAATCACCTTAAAAGTACCCTTACGTCAACCCTAGACGTCAACATTCCCAATGGTTTTTAAACCTTACCAATTATTATTTATAGAGAGGAAGATTTTATATTGATACGTTATTGGCCATCTAACTTAATGACCATCTTGCCATCTGTATTCCCCAAGTTCGGTTGCAACTGCAATACTAACATAACGTGCTCACATTTAATATTAACTCATGATGCACCAACAGCAATTAGGTACCTATATATATATATATATATATATATATATATATATATATATATATATATATATATATATATATATATATATATATAACTGTTACAAGCGTCGATTACGATCTGCCACCACTTTGAAGAAGATGAAGAAGAAGAAAGGTTTATTTACAAAACTATAGATTAATTGACAATTAATGAAATTACGAAATAAACTGAACTGCTGGAAATACGGGATATCGATTCGCACTTGAAAGGAAACAATGTCTAGGGTTGAAGCAGTTCATTAGGTATCTTCCTCATCTCCAACACTGGGAAGGGCATAAAATGTACACTCTAACTACCAGTTGAACTCCCTGACCAAAGACAACCGGTAACTCCAATCCAGTTTACAGTATTTCACTGAATCTGACCAGTCTGGGCCGCTGACTATACGTATTGCTTGGTCTTGGAAAAGTGTCAGCGTACCGAAGATGGTAATCGGGAACTCAGCAAGGATAGTGCAAACGCAGAGAAAGTTGTGTAAGTCCTCACGATCATACAAATTGCACATGGAACAGACATCAGACCGACCTGTAGGAAATGGTTCGGAGTTCAAGTTCACTGTCTCTGTTCTCACCTTCACTACCAATCTAATCCAGTGGAGTTAAAATCTAATATTTGAATAACGCTTTTGCGGGTTCTTGTAAAACTTTAAAATTCAACATCTTTTTTTTCTAAAACTTAATTTGTATACAAGAATTTTTTTCCAACGGTTCTAAAATATGTCAAATTTGTCAATAATGTGTTTTTAAGTAAATTTGGGTATAGAAACATGGGGTATATTCGGAATCAGCGTTAAATTTCCTGTAAGATTGGTTATTAAAATAGTTGTGAACGGCTACATGAATATGCATCTTGAATGTGCGTTGTTGGGGTGTCGTTGCAGTGGTGAACTCTCTTCATAAAGCGATTACGACACTGCACCGTGTCGAAGGCCTGTCGGTATAGCGCGGCCCGGTTTGGGACATCCGAATAAAGATATCCATCATAGCTGTGCATAATGCTCTACGAAGAGTAAACGGAGATTTCACACTTCTTTCCGTGTTACTGAGAACAAATTTGATCATGAGCCTCAGACCATTCGTCTTAAATCCGTGAAAAGCAATAGCTTAATTTTTCTCAAAAATTTACTTTATGTAATTGATTTTCGTAAAAAGTTATAGGATTTATATAGAACTTAGTAGTAATAACAACTGATTTCTAAAAAATATGCGCATGATTTATCCGAGGAACATAATTATGAACTCCACTCCGAATGATGCTGATCTCGTTGTATTTAAACTGTTGTGTAGCAACGGATTATTAATTGCCTTTGTAATTCCAATTGCGGCTATTTAGAGAATAATTAATTCTCAGACTATCATATTAGTGATTAATCACTAATCAATAAATTATTAATGGTACAATCAATTACCTATGAGTTTTGGACTGCAGTCGTTCGACGAGTTAATTAACGTTAAACTGTAGATTCCTGAGTGTAATCCATGTGTTGTATTGTCCAATATCAGTTTCATGAATGAATTTCAGATGCACAAACAAATTCCAAGATTTATTAATCTATTTAAACACCGGCAAGCAGTATTACATTCAATAAGTCATACAATACATGTCATCCACTTTTTAAAAGAAGATATAAGAGTAAGAAATTAACATTATACCTAACGCTGGGGAAGAAGGAGGTTGCAAAAAAGCCAAATTTGGGATTTTTAGATAAAAACAGGTTTGCACTGCGGGGGAGTCTATGTTGCTGCTGACTGCTAAGATAATTTGTGCGAGGAAATGGGACAAAAAACAGCCTTGGTGATGCGTGAGACTAAGGAAAATTGATGACAAAAGCTGTGGGCTATGGTATTATTCACGGATTTATGATGGAGGATGAGTTTGGCTGATCCTCGTCGTTGGACAAGGGTCTCCAGGAGGCTTTTCAGACGCAGCGAATCGTCGACGATTTCGTTCTACGGGATTCCAAGCTTGAACGCGACATTTCTGATGAATTTATTTTGAACGCATTCAAGTTGGTATTTAGGCACAGCACGTAAGGTGGTGACCATATTACTTATGCAAATTCTAGGGTTGACAGTATGAGAGTTTGTAGAGAACCACGATTGCGTTCATAATCGTGAACTCTCTGGTGTTTATTTTGAGGAAATCTTGGGTGCGTATTTCTTTGTTCTATCTGTTTGCTATGTGGTGAGAGAAGACCAAACGTTCATCGAGATGAAGACCCAGGTCGACGATTCCAACAGATCTTCCTTCTGCGTTGTATCAATGTTGTTCCGATAGTTACTCAACAATTTAGCTTCCGAATTACCTATAGGTAACGGAAGACTTGTTTTTATTTTCGAGATAGGACAAATTTATACCAGCGTTTTACGTTTTGGACCGATTCGACGCTTAATTTTAAATTCGTTTCGTGTCTGTGTCCGCCATTCCTTGTAACCTTGTGCTTATAATTTAACCCTGCATAACTTTGAAAGTTCCGCAACTTTAAGCTACAGATTGTCTCTTATCAGTTTCATTGTTCCCAAACTAATGATTCACCCTACGCATGCGCAAACGTTATAACTCTAATATGTATATCCTTTCCTCCAACCCTAATCGTTTGAACTCGCTTTGATTTAGAGGATAGAGGATACATAGAATTCCCTAATCAATATCTCGAAAACTTTCGCAAAAAATAGTTTTTTTTTCGATTTATGGACAAGGAGGTTCAATGAATCTAATGAGACCATCTGGGTGCTTTACGTTCATCCGTTCCTTTCCTTGAAGCCTAATCACTTTCTTTTTTTGTATTATTTATTTTGTATTTATTTTCAGTTTTCTGTTTATTCATTTATTTTCTTTTGGAAGGTGACATCGGGCAGTTATATTATGATAATGCACCGTAACCTCAGCTTGTTCGGTAATTTTCTATGGACCAATATCTATGTAGAAGGGCTTTCTAAAACAGATTTAAGAAACCTTTGTGAGCGTTTTATATTTTTAAATAAAAAAAGATTCCAGTCCACGGAATTTTACAACATCTGCAGTCCCCTACGATAATCAGTTTTCTTTCCACGATTTTTCAGTTACCTGCATTGGTGACGTCACACTTGGCAGGGTGGAGTCCCGCCCAGGATGGAGGGGTTTCTTGAGGTCACCAGTGCGCGAAACTTGGAAAAATCGTGGAAAGAATATTACTCCTTAGGATGGAATCTTCTTCTTTTTATAAATAAATGAAGTATCTTTTTCATGCCCATGGCTAACGCTCATTATAAACCAACAAATTAGGCATAAGGATGTGTTTTGGTGGAGAGGGGGGGGGGCTTACAATCCCAGAAAATTCAATCAAAATCGGAATGCAAGGTTCGAACTAACCTATCGGAAGATCGGGCTAACCAATAATTTTGCCCGAAACAAGAAATTATATCAGACAGAAATGAAATCATCTTGTTCAAATTTTGATTATGGGGACACATCAAATAAGTTGATTGTTTTAGAATATATCAGTCATGAATGATGGTGTGTACATATTCATGAATCAATTCATCATGAGTCTGTAAATTCATTAAAATAGAGGGAACTTAAAACTGGTTTCCTTAGTTTTGGATTTTATATAACAAATATCGCTTTCGGAATTCAATAGATTAGAAATTATACTCAATGCTCTATCGTGGAGGTGTCACTAAAAGTAACGAGCAGATTTTATTAAAAAAAAAAAAAGAAAAAAAAGACAAACCCAGCTACAATACCGTCGTTACGTGCGATAGAATCGTTTATCGTTAGAGACCATGAGGCCCGGGGCCGTAGCATGATTCCAATAACATGTGCTTAAAAATTGTTGACATCGGACAAAAGTCGCCTAAATGATCATTAATTGATAAATACCTCAAGATCTGTTATGAACGAACAACATTTAGAAAAAATTTGAGTTATGAAAAATCATGCTAACATTTGAGTTATGAAGAACGCGAATTGGTTTAAAATCAATCATAATAGATGGTTTAGAGGATCTTTAAATCCGTTTCTGTAGATGGTATAGATTTTATGACGCGCAATGACCGTTTTCTGAATGAAATGGATTGAAAATGATACTAAATGCCGAAGCGTGGAGGTGTCACAAGAAGTAACTCACGGATTCCATTTTAAAGAAAGGTTATGGAAAACCCCACCACAATACCGCCATTACGAGGTTTAGAACCGTTCAAATTTCTTTTTGACGGCGGCCAAACTAGATTTTTCTTTTTTTTCCCACCGATCTACACACAGTTCGGGAAACTTTACGACCCAACAGAAGAGAGGAGCGTGATTGTGCCAAGGCTATTAGACCGAACGGGGTTGATGGTCCGAACCATAACCGCAGATTCTCTTTCAACCATGAGGCCCCGGCCATAGGTGCTCAATAAATCTTGGGCCCGGAGGGCGGGGACCCCCTCCGATGACTTGGCGAGTTATGTGATCCCGATTACCTACTCACCCATAAACCCGTAGTACGCAGCCAGGATTGGAGGGGGTGGAGAGCCGTGCGGAATTTGAAATAGAGATAGTGGACGCATTCCGACCGCAACATTCGAGTCTGACGCTTCCCTCTGCTCGTATTTTATTCGGGATTTCCTTATTCAACTGCACCGCAGTCCGCCAACCGGGTTTTTTCTTTCTTTCTTTATTCGTCCGTGTTTGTGTCATAAAGACGTAGCAACTATTCAATTTCCAACTGTTGAAATAGAACAACACGATTTATATGTGAGGACTATATCATGGAAAATTTACAACATGGTATTTCACTTTTAGCTGAACCTCTAACAAGCGTTCGGTTTTACGAATGATTTTCAACAAAAATTTCCTCCTCGACATTTTTTTAAGAACTCAACCTGAGGGAGTTATAGCGATTTTCAAAATTAATTCCTGTTTTCGACCTTGAGACACTAAAATGGCCATAACCCTCTGAATTGATCAATTACTAGCTGGTCTCGCTTTGAATGACCTAAAAGTAGAACACAGTGTACCACCAACTTGTGTATTTCTAATCAATTTATCAATCTGGCGAGAAAATAGTATCAGCAATTATACTATATACCACTCCTTAGGCATACATGTTTAGCTTAGGAGCTCACCAGGCAGAAATGCATGGCGAGATACTCTGATCCCGTATGTGGTGTCTTCCGTCCCAGACCTTGTCTGGGAATCGGTTTCAGCTTGGCTTGAAGGCCGGGATCAAGGACAATACACCCTAACATATTCTTAGATACTGTTGTGAGGCGATCGAGCGATATGCTAGACACTCGCATCCACTGATGGCTCAATAACACCTGGTGGCGTTATATTTAGGTGTTACAACACCGTGTGGCAATAACACCTTGGTCTTGCTCTCGGTAGCCCCTAGTTCCAAGTAGTTAATCGGGTAGCCATTAAAAACTGCGATAGGTATCTTTAGTCTGTGATACATTTATATTTAGTAGGTTTAGCTACAGTTCATCAATAGTGAAGTTATAGTACGAGTATTTTAATATTATTGATTGCAGAATTTAAAAAAAAAACTTGTTTCCACGTTGTGAAAAATTGTCTGTTTCCACGAACATAAAGAGTTAACATCGATTTATTAAAAATCAAATGACTTCCGTTTTATCATTGAAATGGGTACCCACAGCCTCGTTGTTAGTGATTTAGTGGTATATGACAGAATTTTAGTAAATATATATTATGCTGTTATAAACTTATGCATCATCTTATCTAGTCTTTGTTGTAGTTTTTAGGAGGTGGCTGAGAAGCTATGTCTTATAGGCAGGCTTCGTTTCTAAGAGGAACACCTATTAGAATTGATCTACAGAGGTATGAAACAACAAAGCATGAAAAAAAAGAACGAATACCAACTAAACAGTTGCTGACCATTCTATGACCGAATACGTGAAAAAACCATAGGTGTATCATGTCTGTGTTTGTGTGTCTGCAATTTTTTCGACGATGCCCAGGCTACAAATTCTTATCCGATTTTCGAAATCCATCTTTTGTTCGATCCCAATTTTAGTCTAGTTGTGCAACAAACTTTGGAAATTGCCAACAGGAGGGGGGTGGAGGGGGTAATTGCCAAACCGCTGCCCAAGCTATAATTCTCAACGAATTTTAATGATTCTTTTTTGTTCGATCCCAATTTCAGTCTAGTTGATTAGGTAACAAACGTTGAAAATATTGGATTTGCGATCGGGGAGAGGTTTGAATGGGATAATAGCAAATCTCAATAAGCGCTGCCCAAGCTCTATTCTTAACCAATATTCGTTGTTCTTATTCCTTCGATCCAAATTGTTGTCTAGTTGTGCAAAAAGCCTTGGAAATTTTGTCTTCACCATCGGTGAGAGAGGAAGGCGGGGGGGATAGCCAATTCTAATAAGTGCTGCCCAAGCTGGGTATTCCTTACCGATTTTCGTGATTCTCATTATGCAACGAAATGGAGAATCCGATGAATCATGATCGTTTGGTTAAGACTTGCGAAAAAATTGGATTTCATTATTCTCCTATTCTGCTCGAAAAATTTGTTCTTTCCTTGTATCCATTCTCAGAGGTTAAAAATTCCATGGTGATTAGTGCGTGGAGGGTTGGATACCGCCGATGTATCGTGGTAAATGCAGTTCATTCTTTATTTTGGTCGTGAGGGAGGAAGGGGGAGGGGGGGGGGTTGCTCTTGCATATTCATGTTAGATTATAATGGAGGGTATACATCCAGGAAAAAATTATGGTTTCACTATTCCTAACAAAATTATAAAGAACACATAGTACATAGGAACGCCCCTGTAATGCATCCACTACTGACTGATAAGTTTCATTTTTTGGGATATTTTTATCTTCTGGTAGGGGTCACAAAGAACCATCACTGTATGCTGTATCGCTTATAGCACAGTAGGGCGATGCCTTGCCATACGGATTATAATTATTTTTATTATTTCATCCCCTCCGTTCCGCCTGTGGAGTCTTGATGGCAATTAATTCAGTGACTGAGGGTAAACATGGCTCCTCATAGTATCTTGCATCCAGTGTCCTCTTTGACACCTTGTACAAAACCGCTAATGACCTTTCCGGTACAGGTGTGGTTTAAATTCCAAACGAAAATAAATTAACGCAGTGAACAAGAACTGCGAAAAGTGTGTTCGAAAATACAAAAATCCAATAACCAAAAACGAGAACTCGCCTGTTTTGAGGGATATTTGGTCTAGAAACCTTGAGGGAACATATGAACCAATGGAGCTAATTAAGCATCGAGATTACTAATACTAGATGGATATGCAAGTACGGAGCAACTTCGACACCGACGTTAGATTTATGGCACTGAGGGCTGAATTCAACATTGATGCGCTCTGACCTTTTGACCCGCGTGTTGAGGCCTCCGCTGGGAGGGTTCAAATACTTCGCGTTCTGAACTGTAGATTTTTCAACCAACAGAAAATTATTGGGGCATAGGTACCCGCAAAATTACCCAATAAATACTGTAGTAGCAACTTTTTCGAAGAATTTCACAGCGGTAAGTACCTACATCGGTTCAGGGGCACCCAGGATTTCACTACTGTTCCATACAAGTATAGCACACAGTTTACCATTTCCAAATTCAACATTGTGGTTTATTATTTTCAATAATGGATCTTTGTCATCGAACATGGAAAATAAAGTGTTTTTCACCCCATCAAAATTGGTTGGTTATCGTTCCAAGGTTTATAGATCGCTTCAATTACTATTCACTGAAATATGTTGAAAATTTCATGATTTAGTGATAGTGAAATATCTGAATCAGAAAATATCTGAAATCTCCGATATTTCAAACATTTATACCAAAAGAATGTTTTAAAAGGGTTGAGAAAAATAATATATTATGATATATCAAAATTACCTTTTTCATACACGTCCAAGAACCGTAAATTTGAAACCCCCAAGGTTTGTTGCGTAACTCGACTAAAACCTAGATCGAACAAACAATTTAGAAATTCAGATAAGTATAGTGAAACCATAACCATTCATCATTATTCTCACCTTCAATTCACCCCCTTTCCTAAAGAAATTTGAAACGCTTGACTGTTCCAAAGTTAGACCGGATTATGGTGAGTAGAATGTAGTTAGCTCATGCTTAAAGCACGATTCATGTTTAATAGAATACACTGCAAGTTATTACACAAAAACGTTGCTTGAAAAAATTTTGTTAAATACTTTTTTTTTTTTTTTTTTTTTTTTTTTTTATTTTTTTTTATTTTTTTTTTTTTTTTTGTATGAAATATACTTTTGTATGTATATTCTCGTATTTACAGGTTTGCAGACGATAACTCCCTTAAAATACGGCGTAAAATTTTCTCTTCAATCCAGAAAATTCCGTCTTTGCAATAGACTGGTCGAGTTTGTTGGCCAGCCCAGCCCGATCGCTCCAGAATTTCAGGTTCAAATTTACAATTTAGTGGCCCGAAAAATATTAAAAAATCGGGAAAATAGGTATTGTGGGGTAGTTTTCAGTGCTAAGTCAATTGAGACCAGTCCTAGATCTCATAAATTCAAAATTAAGACCTAGATTCCAGTTCTAGATTCATAAATAAGTGGGAAAATTTGATTTTTAGGTGAAAAATCGATTTTTAAGTGAAAAATCCCAAAACTGACCAAATTATTAGTCGGCTGCGTGTCAAACCTGTGGCCAGGGCCCAACCCTTAGTCTATGTTGTTTACATAATGGCATGAACAGGTAAGTACTACCCTGTTATTTATACTAGTTTTTATGTGCTTAAGAAGAGCTGGAATCTAAGTACAGTTAGCATCAGAATCTACTTTAGAATCAATTTTTCTGTCAATATCCTAGCCTTAGGAAGAGCGAAGGGGTGAACGTACAGCAATCTTGGTGGTCTCATTAGATTCATTGAAGTTATCGTTAAAAAACAGTAGGTATTATTATTTCGAATATTATCTAGAAAAAGATAACAGATTATTAAAATAGATAAATGGATATAGATATAATGTAAAAATATTTAGATTAAAAAGATATTAGATTTTTAGATTTATAGATTAGATTAGATTTTTTAAATATTTCACTTCTCCAACTCAACCCTTTATTAGGGTTGATTAAAATTGAAAACGAGGTTCTAGTACCAAAAAGACCCCATATGTTTCATAAACTCTAGTCCAGTAATTTTGGAATAAAATCTAGACTGGCGCCGGCAGATTTTTTTAATTGATTATTTATTTATTTTAATTTTATTATTATCATTTTTTAACGCATTTTCAAACATAAACGTGACTTTTTTTCTTGGTAGATTGCAAATGTTTATTATTGAAAATAATAAACCAAAAAACATCATGCCATGTTGCACGACTGGTAAAGTTTAGTCTCCAAAGATTAGGGGAAATCAGATGTTGTATTCTCTACGCCCAAAAGTAGACGAAGATTTCCATCAAGTTTTTTCTCCTTTGGATGGCAACCAATTCCGTTTTATAGGTCTCCGATGCCATAAATGCTTTCGGTTGACCTTTTCCCGCCTCAGACCGAACGAGCGAACGATTGATGATGCGCATTGGCTAATAAAGTGGGAACCCGTTATAAAACTGAGTAAAAAGGTCACTTCGTGAGATATCAACCTATTTGACAGCCCATAAAAGTCGAAGTGCAAGCTGGCCTCGTTAAATTAGAACTCATTTCTGTTAGGTGTATCAATGATAGTGGTTTGTAGGGCTAGTGACATTTTAAACCGTGACTGTGGTATGCAATTGACTTTTTCCTTCCTTTCCACGAGCTAATATTCTATTCAGGATCAAAAGAAGAAATAGGTACCAAAAAGATTCTTAAATATTAGGACATCGATTTAAATTAACAAAGCTAAAACTTTTCGAACCATTTTGCAATTTAGTTGATGCGGTTGGATATAGGATGGTATAAAATACTCCAAATATTTGGAAGATATGATGCATAAACCGCCCATGCGCCAATGCGCCGAAAATTGAGTGTTTGGTATCAATTAATATGTTTTGATAAGTACTTTCATAATTTTCATTTTACAGCCCTTACATTTGCTTTTAAGAACAACAGACGACAAAAGGTTTGTGTGAGACGTTAAACGGAATTTCACATTTACCAGCTAAGCACGAAGCCGGTTTTAAATCAATCAAAACTTCTCCAGAGTTATGCACAATGCGTTCTTTATTAAAAGTAATAAACAAATATGAAAAATCTTGTTAAAATACAAGACAATAGTTATTAGGTAAATTGCAGGATGTTATATTCGCAAAAAGATTTTCTGTTTGATATTAATTGGCCCAATAATAATTGTTTATGTACGCGTAAAAATGTTCCAGGAATCTGAACAATGTGCTCAAAATCGCTGAGAGTACCGAAAATAGATAACATGTTGAAAATGTATCATTATTACACAACTTGAGCTAGGAAATTCGGCCATTTCGCAATATTAATTGCTATGCAATTCTTAGGCCGAGCCCCAATAATTTTTTATGTAACGTCCGGAACGAAATTAAAGGTGATTTTCACGTACAACCGAGTAGTTGAGTAGTTGCTATAGATTGTGTCAAAATTTCAGTGTTTTTCACGTACAACCCAGCCGTTGTTAGGGGAATGAAACTTCCGCAGTTTTCATCGCACAAAAATCGTTCGCCACTCGTTGGAAAGCGCTTGATTTATGTGATAAATTTTCACATTTCAAGCTACCAATTTCCCTCTCCTTACGTACCTGGCTACATTCCAAAACTAAGTTGATTCAGGCTAAGAATTGCATAGCAAATTATCCTCGTTTTCTACGCAGTAGAAAAGAGAAAAAATCCGGCGAGGCGCGAAGCGCCGAGTATAGGTTAGGGGGGTCCAGGGGGGCGAAGCCCCCCGGCGAGGCGCAAAGTGCCGAGTATATATATATATATATATATATATATATATATGCCTTGCATTTGGCATTTCCATGTGTTCACTATGAAACCCTCTGTGGGAAATTATTGCAATTTGCGTCGCGGTAAAGCGGAAAATCTGAAAATTACGTTCGAAAATTACGATTACTTTATACTCGTAGGTGATATCTGAAAAAATGCATCACATAACGTTACATTATGACAAAATACTTCGGGTTTTTTAAACATTGAGCATGCTTCTTTAGCCTTGAGATAACTGCCCGAAAAAGTTGTGCGAGATGGGTGACGCGGAAGTGTCACGAAATTTCTTATGATTTTCACGTACATACATACAACCTAGCCGTTGCTGGGCAAATGTTTAGTTTTTATTGGACAAAAATCGTTCTCCATTCGTTGGAAAACTCTCGATTTATCACGCATTTCTTTCGTACTTGTTCTTCTGTTCATGTCGTAGTTCCATATTTATTTATGTTATAAATTGATATAGTAAACAATGACGCTTGTTTTGTTTTCAATTGGTTGAGAAGGTAATCTTGGTTACCTATAGTAATTGTAGAAGCGCACCATAACAAAAAATTAGCTACCTAGGTACTTCCTTCTAATTTTGATTAGTAAAATATTCATGTCGTGATTTTAAATTTATTTACATGATATTAATCCAATAATGCGATGTTATATATGGTTAGTAAACAATATTATTGTACCGCTTGTCAGCCTTGTTTCGTTGTCACTAGGTTGAGGTCGTAATCTTTATTATAGATGTGCCGCTCGAAGGCTAATTACTTTGGCAACAGCATAACCATAATGAAACAAAATAAAATATTCCCGAATTAGCAGGAAGAAAGCATGTTCCATGTTTTAGAGATTTCGCTTAGGGCTCAAAGCGAGAAGCAACCGGGGGTCCAGGGGGGAAGGGGGGCCCTTGCGTGGAACGGAGAGCCAATTTTTTTAATTATCATTTTTCAATTTAATGAAAGGACGCGGGCGAACAGGGCAACAACGTACGCAAACTTGATTTTTTATCTTATTTCAGCCATGTTCGACCTCTGCTTATCGTCAAAAATTGCATTTAACTTGTACATTGCAATTTTCTTCAAATAAAACGTGTACATAGTACCTAAATTTTGTATTTATTTAAAAAAATTGAATCCTAGGTTAGATAGCCGATAAATCGGAAACACCAGGGAAGATGTTGATTAGTGTTCGGCAAAACATGGAAATGTCTCCTGGTGTTGTGGATTCATGGGCGAGTTTCAAGCTGATTTTATCATCATAAAAGTTTACATAATTTTACAAAATTCCGGACGTTACATAAAAACGCTTGCATACGAGTCTGCAACGCATTGGGACATTTTCATGTGTTTACCTATGAATGGTCAACGTCATTTCTGATGGTCATAATCATCGTTGTGGCCACTTGGGACAATTTTTTTCGTGACGATTTTTTTGTTATGTGCCATATGAAAGACATGAAAATGTCAAAAAGCAGTCATGCAACATGATTGTATGAGCGAATCTTCGTAAATTATCGTATTGTATAATGTTACATTGTATTGAAATTTGAGCTTTTTGAGCGCAAGGGAATTAATAACTATCAATTTTATGGCAAAAAACGAATTCTAGAAAAAAATCTACTATCCAAATAGAGGTTTTGAATTTTTCGCTTTTTTGCAGTTTTTATCGGTTTTTTTAGCTAATTTTACTGAATTTAAGTACATTTGTCAGCATAATTTTGTACATAAATTTCTGATTGTTCAATTTATTTTATAGTTAACACACTTTATTTCAGCAATATTCTGCAAAAAAAAAAAAAAAAAAAAAATTTAACAGTTTTTGTTCACATTTTCTGAAATTTGACCAATTTCAAATCAATCTTTATTGTTTCAGGTCCTTGACCCGTATACAACGTAAATTCACAAGTTGTCACATCATTTACATTATTTTACACTAAATAAACATCTGTCAATAATTGGTAAATAAACTTTCTAATTCTGAAGAATGATCTAATAAACTGAAAAACTATGAAGAGTTCTTCTTTACTTCCTCCTTTTAAAACTACATTAAGCAAATGCTCTTCTGATTACCTATTTCCTAGATATTTTATTCTACACACCGCTAATAGAGGACACTCACATACCACATGGCGTACAGTCTCCAACGCTTCCATGTTGCATAAAATACAGGGGACATCTCCGTTCCACCCCTGTTACCACTGATCCCCAACATTGCAATATATTTCCCGGGTGACAACACGGCTTTTCTTATTGATATCTTCCTGGACTACTATTTGGTACGGACGTTTTGGACACGGAAGCACTCTCGACCGAAGGATTTCCTCAGGGCCCCGTCGGCGTGGACGTAACGTTTCTCACATGAGGCATCTCAGAATGAGGATAGTGATAAGAGTAAGTTGTTGTTGAGAGTAACAGTAATATTGATATAGTAAGATTGAGACAGACAAAAGCATAACAGATCGTAACGATAAGTGATAGCAGACCTAATTGAAGTTGTATTAAGAGTAACATTTCGTAACGTTTTCCATTATAAATCTTGAACATAAGTAATTACCTAAAGTCAGTATATCAAGTTTGAATAACTTTAAGTCGACACAGTAACATCGTAACGAAGTTCTAGTTTTCCAAATCTACAATCACAGTACTGTATCACACGTTTGAGATAAGTGTTCCTAAACTATTCATACTGTATTTCTTTGTGCAAACACTTTTGCTTTATTATATTGACAAGTTTCGACACATTCTCTTGCTCCTTGACTCTACCCTGTTACTCCTGGTACATATATCTCATTGCAGTAATAATAGTAAGGAACCTTCAGTTCCATAGCAGTATCATTGAACGCCATCAGGCACAGTAAAGTGCCAGGACCATTCGCGTGCTGGACAATCATGACCCCTTATATCGGGGTTGTGAGGTTGTTGAGCCCTCTTGCAATTTGCACATTTAGAGGATTATTGGTTTTGACCCGGGGAGTCATCTCTCTTACAGCCTTCAGCTGCACAGTGGCGACACACCGGGGCAGCCAGTATTTGTCTATATGATCATATCTTTGACAACGGAAGCACCTGCTGACTGACATAAAATCCGAAGTTCTGCAACTTTCCCAACCGATATAAAGCCTCCCCTTATTCAAAATAGCTTTCTTTATCCCTGGACTCACTTCAGCCACCCAATTTGTGTAATCCAAGCCCTTCTTCCCCGTTTTAAACACAGGGTTAAAAGAAGATTCGAATGCCTCTAATGTGTCTTTATTTTCAAAGTTTTGAGCGTATACTGCTCCTTCCTCTTTCATATTCTCTTGAATACGAATTCAAGGGTTTCTACCCATTGGCTCTTGTATGCTGAAACCGACTCCTTCAATTCTTTCACCCACCATAATTTTTACATTTTATCGCTTGTACTGCCCATAGTAACAATCAATCCTTTGTTCCTCATCATCCGTACTCCATCAATTAGTACACCAACCGAGGACAAATTTACTCCACTTTTGAGTTGTCGTTTTGTAGACTGAGGGCTAAGTTCAGGTTTTGAAATTAAAACAGCAAGTTTTTCACGTTTCTCTTGCTTTTTTACTTCGCTTCTCGCAACTTGTCCAAAGGACTTCTTGGATTTCTTTTAGCGAATTTTTGAAGAAAATTAAGCTATTGCTCTCGCCTCAAAATTTGTAGAATGTGAATTTTTGAAAAAAAATTATGCAGAAATCCGTTTCAGGCTATTCTGAATCATATACTGAAGTTTAACGCATTTTTTTATGTATGTATATATGTATGTATATATGTATGTATGTATATATGTATGTATGTATGTGTCATTCCAGACGATAACTGTCCGTAGAATTGTGCCAGAAACTTCAAACAAATTTTAAAATGTTAAGGACACCAAACGAAAGTTAAAGTTCGTTGACCAGCATGATCGGATTACATCGTCGGGTTGAAATTTTCAAAAATGTAGTCAAAACTTTCAAAATAGCCTGTTTTTTGCGATTTGTTTTGCGAAATAATTTTTTCAGCATACTAACATGTGGTATATTCGGAATCAGCGTAAAATTTCCTATAAGAATATGTATCAAGTTTTCAAAAATTTCAAAGTTGAAAAATCAGTCAAAAATCGAAATAATGTCGTTTGCTAGTTGTAAAAATCGGTAATATTTGCATGAAAGATTGTCCAAATTCAGATTGAACCACTCTTATGGAAGTATCCCTGTATAACCAATCCTAGAACCATGCTGTTTAAAACGTAGATAGTAGGTGCTTGTTTAAAAAAAAAAAAAAGTAATCACAACTGATGAGTTTACCCTTCAAAAATTCGCTCATGGGGTCATGCTGCATGACTGGACTTTTTTGAGATTGATTTCCATTCCGCCCCCGCTGATTCACTATCAGTTGTTTTGCCTCCATCATCGGAATCTGTTGAATATAAACCTCTAATTGTGATTACTTCCCGATGCGTTTTCTCAAGGCTCCTCTCGGAGCGCTTGAGGTAGTCCAGTTATATTTCATGCCTTTGAATCTTGTCAAATTGCCCTTTGGATTTCCCCAGTTTCGATATGATGCGGCTTTCCGTAAGGATGATCTGCTCCACTGTTTCTTGGTTCACAGCACGTCTGTGAAAGGAGTCCGCGTCCAACTTCTCCGAAACTAGCTGCATTAACTTATCTATAGATAAATCTTTCATTTTGAGCTTTACATTTACAATGAGGTCACTATCTCTCAATTTTGTCCTCCATTTTTCTTAAATATAAATTTTCCCGTTCGGTCTCAAAATACTCCTCTGCAATATCATTAACTACCCTTGTTAACTTTTCTAAATTTTCTTCTGCTGATTTTCTTAAATATTGACCCATTAGTGGTCTTGATTTGTCCAAAAATGATGCTCACCACGTTCCGACTTCATTTATTAAGGCCTTCTTCCCTTCAACAAGGAGTCCTCTGTGAGATAATGATCCCCTCCTACCTTATGGGCCTTAGGGTCCCACCCAAGTTGTGAGTCATTCTACGATATTCAATAATACCTTCTTCTCAAAGGTAAAGGAAACAGAGTAAACCGCTGAACGTAGCACAACACCCACGTCACTGCCCGACCAGCTTGGATCGAATCACGCAATACGAGCAACCTTCCGAGGTGGCCCGATTTCAGTGAACACGTTGTCAGTTATTAATTTCGAAAAAACACTGTTTCACTAGTCGTTTCGAGAAAAAATAAAAGCAGGAATTACTTCCCATTCAAAAACTATGCACTTCTACCATAACTCAGAATTTTAGCCTCACGTTAAACCATTAAAAAAAAAAAAAAAAAAAAAAAAAAAAAAAAAAAAAAAAAAAACACTAATTGATTGCGGAGCTACCTTGGAAACGTCTGCACCCGGCGTCCGCTACAACCGAACTCAATTTAACCAATTTAATGTCTTCTAAAAGAGCTGGCCAACGAACTCAACCTTTCGTTTGGAAAGCTAAATTTTTTTGGCTAAATAACAGAATTTTTATATCAATCCTAAGGGGAGTTATCGTTTGGAATGGAACATAAATAAATACATAATATACATATGAAAAAGCGTTAAACTCCAGGATTTGCTTCAGAATGCCTCAAAACGGATTTCAATGAAAAAATGTTTCCGAAATTTTGATTTTAAAATTTTCCGAGCCGCTGTAATAGTCCACCTTCTACAAAAAGAAAATTTGCTTAGAAAAAAAAAAAAAAAAAAAAAAAAAAAACAGGTGCGCTAAAGACCACACGGGAGAAGTGTAAACTTCTATGACGATTTGGACATTACTTTCCACTCTGTTGGGATGTTGGGACATTAAAAGTGGACAGGCTCCGCTCCTGGACCCTCGGTAACTTTCCGCCTTGAGCCTTCGGCTAAAATGCTAAAACATGGAACATGCTTTCTTCCCGCTAATTCGTAAATGTAAATAAATTTAAAACTACGACATGAATAGAAGAACAAGTACGAAAGAAATGCGTGATAAATCGAGAGCTTTCCAACGAGTGGAGAACGATTTTTGTCCGGTGAAAAATAAAGAAGTTTCATTTACCCAGCAACGGCTTGGTTGTCAAAACAGCGTGACGGAAAAAAAACGTGACGGTAAAATCGTATTAACACACCGCTAAATTTTTCGATGCCTATAGAAGTTTACACTTCAAAAAAAAAAAAAAAAAAAGATTTAACGAATTTCCAACGGAATACCAGAAGGTACCTCTGAAATAACTTCCAACGCTGGAAAACGAAGCAACGTGGTCATGTGTGAGAGGTTAGTAATGTGAAAGTCAATAATCACTCGTTCTCAACTCGAAGGGTGGAAATCAAGAAGGCAGAAGTGGCATATCCATCGATCTCAGTCCGACTCCTTTCTTGAAAAATTGCAAATGTCATGTGCATACATTCAATCAGAAAATGTTCATGGCCACAATCAAAAGTCGATCAAGAACGCGCTTCCTTATCACATTCCTCTTCCCTCACTCTGAATCACATCAAGCACTGTTCAAACCACTCCGAAAATCTCCTGGAGTAGTTGAAGGGGCGCCCGTGATCTCCCTTTCTGATCGGGAAAAAACTTCTACCTTGTTACGTCAAACTCATATCGTTCCTTGATTCAACATCAGTAATCGTGATAATATTTTTTATATATTTGTATTAAGTCAATGATCTTGTCAGCAATAATGATACAAAGGAAAATTACTATTAATATTATAACACTGGAATTAGTCAGTTGTTGCACTTGTTGAATAGAATTTCAATTTTTCATCAGTACAACAAGTGAATTTCAAGTGAGTACCATCAGGTTAGAAAATGTATCACATAACAATATATGGTATACCTTAATTATATCGTGGGGTCATGGGTGTGTATGTATATCAGTTCGGTGCATAGACAGACCATTGAAAACGTATGGCATGACAAATGCACCAAGGGTTTTCTAATGCGTCCCACATCCAACCAGTGTTGTGTCCGCAGGAATATAAAGTTCTCTCCAAAACATCATTCACCACAATCACATCTCACAATATCTCACACAATCTTGGAGCCACGACTTATGAATTTGTTGGAACTCGTTTGCTGAAAAGAAAGGACGTTTGCACTCGCACAACAGGACCATATACACGGTATTTGGCTCCGTGGTCGCTCTATGATTTCTTCATGATTAATGCATCATCAGCTCATGTAAAAGGCGATGAGACCTATTCTGTCCAAATAGATATTTGATTTTGTGTTTTCGCATTTCTCTTTCCACGGTGGTGCGGAAAGACTTTTCTTTTATACCTGGTGCATTGAGAATTAGTTTGGTAGAAGGGAGTCCCTGGTCTGGAATATTTATCCATCTATTTTCCCCGTAAGATGGAGATCGAAGACTCTTAAAAAGTAACGAGGGTCAGTAACTGTTGTGACACAACTGAGTTACATCTCTGATGTTTCAATTCAAATATTTTGGTTGCAAATGTATATTATTACTGGGAATATTGAGCTAACATATTTCGGAGTACCTAGAAAAACTCCAGTTATAACCTGCAAACGGGAAAAAACTGCAACTTTGGTTAAGCATTCGCGTTTTCCCCTATTGTTTTGTTCCTCACATAGATCAGTGGATATATTTACAAAGATGGATAGAGACACGAAAGCTAAATTCCTTATGAAATGTGTATGAAATGGTAGTTACCCGATCACCCAAAAGTGATCACGTTTTCGCTACCAAGGGAGAGTAAAGGAAATACTCTAAAGCTGTTAAAACCAACAATATAATACCTATCAAGTGAAAAAAAACTAACGAAATAAGGCATTATTCTTTTCACTGTAATACCAGAAAGTTTTAATCAATTTTGTCAATATCGATAGTGCATAAATAGTTCGTGTGCTGTTGGGCACTGGTTGCTTTGAGGCTACCTTTTTTTTTTTTACAGCCTTTTAATCATTATGTAAAGGGATGAGGAGGTTTTAAGGATTTTATGAGCAGGGTTCGCTAAAGAGAAGATTGAAAGGGTGACTGGGTTTCTCATTTCCCTCACCCGCCTTCCTTCGGCGGATTTCTGGTTCCTCGGGTCTTGCTTCAGCTCCGAGGAGTGAGATCTCATTAGCGCCAAGTCGGAAACGGGGTCGTTGACTAGATCAGTCTTGGAGGACAAGGAAGAGGCGGTCCCATAACAATACCAAGGGGGCCATACATTACGGGCGCGGCCTCCCCAGGTTTCTGCCCTGTCTCAACGTTTTCCTCCCAACAACTCCTCATTAGCGCCCACCATTGTCTTCGACTCGGTACGTCAACACTCCCGTGCCCTTGGAGTTCTCCGGGGGTTGTCAAATAAATCTAAACCACCGCCGTTTGACAGCTTCCCCCTCCCCTCCCACGCTTTTCCAAGCGGACTAACTCGCGAGGGCTCTTCGCTCGTTGAGGCGGCTGGCGGGTGCCAGAAGAGGACGTCATTATTCCTGGAATGACTTCTGTCAAGGTGCGGATAAATAGTCTCTCAGAGGAGTCAAAGGCTTTATTAAAACGCAGAAATGCTGGAGGCAGTTGATTTTCTAACCTCCAAGACCGTAAACAATACAATGACCTCTCCCCCACTGGTAGAAACGAACTTGAATAGCCCGGTATGTAAAGAACATTAATTACCTACTCATGTACATGGTTATTATTGACAAAACCACTGGGAGAATCAACTATCCCCTACTTATACCCTATACCCTCAACTATACCCTACTTATTTATAAATCAAATCTGTCACAAACATATTTAAATAGGTACTTACCATCCCATATTTCTTCTTGGTATACCAAGGCTAGATTAGCGTAGCGGTGTAATTTGTTTTACTTATAGTGCAATACCTACATAAATCTATCAATTAACCATTTTCGTTTATTATTCTCAATTTTGAATCTTTGTAATCAATCTAATTTTTTTTTTTTCCCAACCCTTACAGAAAATTAAGGAGTTGGCTGAACAAATATCGAGGGTTGAAATGTGATACCCACACCAAAGGTTGATTTCAATAAACAAAACAACTGCAGCTTGATACTATATAATTTACTGGAGAAAAATTGTCAAAACACGCATGATGAAACTGTTTCATAGTAATTTGGGAGCATTTACAGATTGAAGCACCAAGTAATAAGATATTTGTAACTTACACAATTAGCAACGTGGAGACTAAATTCGTTAGGAATATTACGAATTTTTTTCGTTTTTCATATTGTATGAAAGCAGTGAAGAAGACAGTGTTCAGGTTCAAAAAATCGCCTTAATTTATCTCGGAAGAGTACGACAAGAAATCTAGGGAAAAGCAAAGGAAGTGAATCCCAAGGATGTATGAGGCAAATAGAAATGATAAGCATATGCTATTCTGACAAATCAACTACTTAAAAAAAAAGCGCGATACCGCAAACCTACCAATATATCAACTTTGGAACTTTGCTGCCCAATTATAATGAAATAACTATAATCTCATTTGTTGTATAGTTACTCGTTAGGAAATTAACTTACCAATTATTATACTTCTACTTTTTATATCTTCAATACCTACTGTTTCATTCAACTCATATTCATTCATATCATATGTCTCGGCGTAGATGATTTTTAATAAATAATATTAATTATTACCTATCTATAATACTACAACCCCACCCCATTGTAACTATGAAGATCACTACAATAATCTGGTTTGATAGATTGCGTTATCAATCAGCATCGCATCTAGTTTTCGTTGTTCACATTCGGCCATATATCAAAGTCTACCTAACAATAAAAAAAGGGAATTGTAGGTGTTTTATTTAGCTTCATTAATTTCATTTTGGTAGGTCTGTGTAGTTATAGGATAAAGTTGGGGAATGATGGCCACTTCACTTGAAATCGCTATACGTTGCACATGAATCATGACGAATAACGGGATTTTTGCCTTTTTTTCGAGAACCAAGCCAGTTTTTCATCACACATGTATTCGAAGGTCCACGTTTTTAAAAGTGTTGAAAATTTGTTTGGATTACTCTCTCGTCCGGTTGATTTCCTCCATGGAATGAGCAATGATGACTGAAAACAGTTATAACTCTTTTCAAAATGTTGAACTCCTAATGCATATGTGATTCTTTTCTTGCCTAGATATCCTTTCTTGCTTCTATGTCCTAATTCTCAAAAACAGAATTGTTTTGGTTGCAAATGGCTTAAATCCCATTTCTTAATCATGAGTAGTGCGCAAAATGTATTACCGCAATTTCATGTACGGTGGCCGCCATTCCCCCACTGCACCCAACAATTCTCACAAAACTTTCAAACGAAGCACACCGCACTCACGAATATATGTTACTCTAGATAGGTATATTACTTTTTATTAACTGATTGTATGAAACGCTAAACGATTCTCTCAGATAGGAATGTTACGTTCAAAAAATATAAAAGAACATATAAAATTTGTGGTTCTAAACATGGAGGAGAGATGGACATTATCATGCTACAAATCTTCCTGTGAAGTGATTTCGGCAAGGTAGTTTATAATCCTTTAGTACCGAATCTCAATGCTAAGGCTTCACCTAGATTAGTTATACGATTCATAAAAGCGGGAACAGAAATACTGAGAATGCAAAAATGGAAACGTGAAGAGGGCGACAGTAAATGTCGAAACCCAAAAGAAGCAAAAACCGCCATGATAAAATGGTAGGTGGAGGGTCCGCTCTGTTATAAATCACTTCAATACGATTTGGTCCGCTGACTGATCGGTGAATACGTATTGGAAAGTTGGTAGGAAACTTCATGTTTATGAATTCCCACTTGACCCTTCCTCTTATGGTTTACGCTGAGCTAAGGGATTTCTTAGATCAGCAAACCGGACATTTGCCTTCAGAATCAATTCACTTGGTTTCCGTCAGTATAACTTTTTATAATCCTTCCGCGTATTCGTTTCATTCAAACCACTGTCTGAAAGGAAAGTTTCTTTCGAGCCTCATACAGAAATGTAAGCAAACAAATTTCCCTATGAAACTCGAACTAAAACCAACATCGCCTCTTTTAAAAAGAACCATGGTTTTTTCATTCACCTCTCCATTATTTCTTTCGTTGCACAAACCTGGCCGAAATTCTGGAAATATATTTTTTCATGTTTTGAGGCAAGCTGATCAAGTAAAAAATACTGAAAAAATGTCAGAACAATCCCTTCAAGACTTTTAACGTATTTTTTCTGAAAACACTTGAAAGGTGTGCCCTTTTTTGGTGTAACTTAAGGGTACATTAACGGGATAGGTACCTTTTTACAATGATGGGCACTGAATAATATTGAGGTAGTTTGGAGAATTAGGTGATAAATTTATCAAGATGGAAACGTAGATATGGGTTGAAGTCCATAACAAAAGTATAGGAAAAATATTAGAAATATAGGTATACCTATTAAGTAAGGCTGTTGTTTTAAAATGGATTATTGCTAACATAAATATTATAAGTAACATATTTGGACACCACAAGGAAATGTGTTAGAGGTGATAAGAAAATGCAACGCGTTCACCAATCAATAAATAAATAAGTATATATACAAGGTGTTCACACTTTTGATTACTATCCTCCTAGGAGTTGATTCTACAACTCATTTCCAACAAAAAGTGTTTCCTAGAATTTTTTTTTTTTTTTAGAGGCATTGTTTTCGAGTTATTTACGATTTAAGATTTTTTTCCGTATTTTCAATCTGACATCACAAAATCAGCTATAACTCCTTTCCATATTGAGTAAATTCAAATTTGTGAAAACCTTTGGAAAGAGCGTTAAATTCCCTTTGGAAAGGCTACCCAACATGTGAAGATATGCGGATTTAGTAGACTCAAAGTGAAAAAATTGTCGAAACTTGAAAACCATGTGCATTTTAAATCGCAGGACAGCATACATAATCCCCTGAATTCCTGCGCACGTTACGTGAAAAACTTGAACCAAATCTCATCTTTCCAACGGTATAATACATTTTTATTTCAGTTTGCGAATTAAAGGAGAAAAGTTCCAGGCGTGCAGCATTATCGTATGAGCGAATTTTTGTAAATAGGTGTACCTATGTTTCTTTTTAATGTTCCATTTTCAGAAAACTCTTTTAATTAAATAGTGTTCAAATTGGTATTAGCTGACTTATTTTTTGTATTATTGCTCTATTTTAATTTAGAAAGCTTTACTTTTGTGCAACCCGAAATGATTTCCTTACTGAGAAAAAAACTACTTCAACGAACTAAATCACTCGCGATGAAGTTGTGGAAACCCATTTCAAACCGGAAGTTAGTGAAAAACGTTGTCTATTTCCACGAAAAATAAGGAGTTACACTGTTAAATCGATTTCGACGGTTAGGCCATCATCAGTAACAAACAATAACTGAAGACACATTACAAAGGACACAGCTTTTATAGTAACAGGTGAAGGGAGAGTGAATCCCATTGGTCAAGAGAAAGGAAAAGGGCAGGAGGTACAACCGATTAAGTGCAAACAAGGTGACGGGAGATTATAGCTAATTAGATGAAGTTAAAGGGGGAAATAACTAAATATGGTTTCAACATTGTGAAGGAATAATTCCAAGCTTTATAAAAATGGACCTATCAGTGGTGAAATATATATTGAGGTATATCCTCATTTAAACACTTACCAGATCTATCACTTTTGATAATTTCGAATTTTCCAAGTACATTCAACATTATCTCCCTTCGGACAAAAATAAAGAAATTCTACAAACTGTCTATCTGTCAAATCAAAATTGTAACTATGATTGGATTCCTTAAGATGTTTCGCAAATGTAGACTTACCCTTATTTTCCCTGAAATCCTCGATTTTTTTCCTGATGCTCGACTATTCTTTCCCTGAATTTCCTACCAGTTTGACCGCAATATTCGTAGCCACAAGAACATTTTAGTTTATAAGCCCCACTTTTATCCTGAACATTGATTTTGTCCTTAACAGATCCTAGTAATGTTTTAAGACTGTTTTTAGTTCTAAAACCTACTTTGTAACCTCTCGATGATAGAATTTCGCTGATTATTTCCGAAATTTTCCCCATAATAAAGTATACTTATCCATTGCTTTTCTTCTAAATTTACATCTTCCCTGGCCAGATTGGAAACTTTTTCCCTACTCTTTTTCCTAAGGACATTATCCCATATGGTATCAACGAGATCTCCTCCATATCCGTTACTAGCCGCTATGCTTTTGATAATGGATTTTTCTTCTGATAAATTTTTTTCACTCATTGGAATAGACAGTGCTCCGTTAATCATACTATGGAAGGCTGCATGCTTATGGACTAAAGGGTGATTTGAAGTACTACGGATCGTTATATCGCTATATGTATCTTTTCTATAAATTGAAAAATCATGCTTTTCGTTTACCAAAGAGATGGATAGATCTAAAAAATTGAGTTTATTTCCGCCGAATTCGAGGGTAAATTTGATAAAGGGATCTAATTTATTGATTTTTTCGTGAAAAGAATTTAGTTGTCTTTCTGTGCCCTTCCATAGAATGACAATATCATCGACATATCTATACCAATAGAGAAGATCATTTGTGTTACAAGTTGTAAATATTTGTTGCTCAAGATAATCCATGTAAATATCTGCTTGCAGAGGAGATAACGGAGAACCCTGGCTGTGTATAACATTTCCCCTCAAATAAAAAGTAATTTTGATCCATACAAACAGACATCAAATTAAACAATTCGTCCTTTTCGAAAATATTAAGTTTAGAGGCGTGAATCAGCCTGCACACCACATCTTTGCATCTAGCTACATCGATATTGGTGAACAGACTAACCACGTCAAAAGATGCAAGTTTAGCATTAGGAGGCATCCGAATGTCCTTAATTTTAGAGACCAAATCATAGGAATTTAATACAGAATGTTGAGGTCGAAAGTTGATTTTGTTTCTAAATAAAATATTGAGTTTTTTAGCCAATTTGTAAGCGGGAGCTCCGATATAAGACACCACCGGTCTCATTGGCACTCCTTCCTTATGAATTTTAGGGAGACAAGATAACCTAGGCGAATGAGGGTTCATTTCTACAAAACTTGAAATGTACATATTTTTTAGTAAACTATCTTCTGATTGGTGAACTACTTTTCGAATTAATCTTTGAAATTTTGAAGTTGGGTCAGATGAAAGATTTGAACAATTATTATCTTCTAGAAATTTTGCTCTCGGGCCGATATATCAAGCATTCTAAACAAATGGATGAGTTTTTTGGCCAGCACTTTTTGAGCACATTAAATTTGATTTTCGGGAAAATCCCTGCTGTACCTACTGGGATTTCGTAGCTAATATACTGTGAGAATCATGAACCAGATAACCGAAATCAGTATGTTCGGAAAAAGGGGTGTTTGCCTCACCGAGCGAATTCTGAAAAATCATAGAAAGAAAACTACTTAACATAAGAGACTTCTAATGGCATGACATTTCTCAGAATTGAATCTATTTTAATTTAAAAACATAAACTGAATAAGTGGGTAAAGCTCATTAAGTTGTCAACCGAAAAAGGACGATGTAGTTCGTGTACTAAGTTACTGGGAAATGAATCGGTTCGAACGAAAGATCACACGCAGTTAGATTTCAATTATTTATCTTAGATATACTCAACTTGTGAACCCTTTGCGAAGCTCCCCCAATAATTTCGTTTGGATCAATGTGGATTTAACCATCCACGCGACTTCGGAGAAAAAATAATCCAACTTGGATTGAGATTTTCCTCCCGATATAACCCTTCAATGAGTTGTCTGGCAGAAAGACAAATGGGAAAATGAATGGCTTCAAATGATATTACCCTGACATGATATTTGTCGATGGGGTTTCACAGAAGAGCCGTTCACAAGAGAGAGCTTCTTGAAGACTTGCAAATACAGCGATCAGATATTGTAAGAGCGTATTTATTACCGACCGTGATGAATAGTGCGTTTGGTGATTGATGGCTTCATTTTGAAAAGTATTATAGAAAATGAATGGAAGGTTGTCTGAGAAACTTGGTTGTGAGATCCAATCATTCGTTTCGAAAAGCATGATCTGGAGAGGGGCAAGGCCCGCTTCAACAGTCCGCCATCAACAAACAGTAAAACATCCGTTAGCTGACATCTCACAATAGCGGACCATTCCGATTAGCGGACAGTTTCTAGGCGTCCGGGAGAACTCTGAATAGATCACGGAATTTTGTCCCACTAAAAACAGACCGATTCAATATAGGACACAGACAGTCGGTACCAGTGCCTACAGGTATTTCTCTCCTCCTAAATTGAACAGCATTTCAGTAGGGTGGCTGAAGACAGTAAATTACAACAGGAAATCAACATAGGCTACCTAATGAAGGTAAAATACCTACTCCAAATTTCAGTAAGAAATGTCACTTAAATTCGTTGGCTTTCACTTGCAACCAAATAAAACGATTTGAGTAATGTAATCAGCAAGTGAACAAACTCCAAAGAGATTTTATGTTAGTAATGTTGGCAAAATTTGAAGGATTCAAAACTACCAACATTATTGCATATTTTAACGCAAAGCCCCTTCTCCGTCTGTGCACTTAAGGTCTTTCGCCGATTCCGTCAATCAACTTCCGAAATATGCTGGTACCCACTCCCATTGGAGGTGCCGTTGAACCTACACCTATTCTTTCCTTACCTATCCACGTTTTTGTTAACACTTTTACTGTCAGTCTTGTGCTGGAATAACATCGGAGCGACCTCCCGCCGTTTGGGAATGTTTATTTAGTGGGATGACTGACAAGGCGGACGCCACGAAATCATCTGTACTCTATTATAACTGACTTATGCCGTAACGATCATATTGTTAAATTAAATTACCTTGCTCCTACCACAACCCTCATCTTTTGAGGACACAACGTTGCTCACCCACCTTTCAGACGTCCTCAGGCGACACTGCGTCCTCCGCTTCAAGAGCTCCAGGGCCTTCAGCTACAACACACACTTCGTACTTCCATACAATTACGAGGTACGAAGGCGCACTGATCAACTGAGGTGAACCGCCGTTGAACCTACACCTATTCTTTCCTTACCTATCCACGTTTTTGTTAACACTTTTACTGTGAAACGTGAACCTGTCATGTCAGGGAGATGTGGTGAACATTGCGAAGTCTTGGAACTGACGTTTTTGTTAAACTTTTACTGTGTGAAACCTTGGAACTGAAAAAGTGTGAACCCTTCTCGGTGGCACTATACGCCATGATCTGATAATATATTACTTACGGAGTTAAATAAATATAGACCAATGATCTCCGTAGAAGGGCTATCTAACACATAAATAATAAACCATTGGCTAATCATTTGCAACGATTTACTACTCCTTCGATATCTAAAGCTGTCCTACCAACTGAAAATTGATGAGGACAGATAAATCCCCCTCCTACGCTTCCCAAGTCCATCTAAAAACGACAAAAGTTATAATAAATTGATATTGTGAAGTGAAAATTCCATTGGAATTTTTTTAGCTGAAGTAGTTTTGAAGGCGATTTTTACTATGTTTCACCAGTTGCGATTCACTTCCGTGTTGATATCTTTTTGATATCTTCAAATTTCAAAAACAAAACAAAAAAAGTATAAAAATTACAGTTACCTTGAAAGTTTCTGAGATCTTGATTTTTACGATTTTTAATATTTCTGCCCTGAAATTCTACTCTTGAGGGTTGATCGAAAGTGATGCCAATGTTACTGGCCTACCCTCGGTCGATGAATGATTTTTTACCCAAACTTCATAATGTTTGGTCTAGTAGGTAGTTTCCGAGAAAATCTTTGGACGACCGGCGGACGGCAAACCACGAAAATCGACAGTACTGCATATTGTGGTTCTTTTACCCCATCTGATAGCGGAAATTAATAAAATCAGATAAATGGAAAAGAAAGAAAATAATTTTAAGGCCTAATCGTTTCATTGATGAAGTTAGCTAAAACTAATATTACGGTGATTTTGGTCTAATGGATGGTAATTTTGCATTAATGTTATTGAAGCAAACGGAATATTCATTTCGAGCTTTATTTAGAACTAGGAAGATATAAATGACCTTATTTTACTCTGATTTTATGGACCACGATCATTTTATATAAAAACTGTTTCTCTCTCTTTCTCTTTAATATAAAACTCTGTCTCAAACTATGCGAATTGCTTAAAGAAAGTTGAAAAATAAATATTTAAAGAGGTTTGTGGAATGAACAGGTTAAAACTTCAAATTCAGCTATAAATTCTGTAAAGAATGTTTATAGTTTCGAGACGGCTACCCGGTACTTGAGAATATTATTCGTTAAAACCTTCGAGAGAATTATCTCAGTCCAATCCAAGATGATCAGATAAGGTTAAAAATTAAATATTAGATTTCAGAGGAATGATGTCCTTAGGGGTTCCGCACAGTAGGTAGTTTTATATTTTTGGCGTTCAAGCGTGAGCATAGAATTAGCCAGAGAAGGTTATTCCAGTTATACATCATCGATTTGAGAATTTTGCCTAACACCCTGGAGGCTGAAGAAGTTTTTTTCAAATATTTTCATTTTGACTTTTTTCTACTTGAAACACTCAAGTCGAAACACTGTGCAGCGCGGCGGACGGACGGATTTTTTTTTTCGATTCTTGGATTCCACGGATCTTTCAATGTATACCAACAAATTTCGAGAGGGATTAAACAATTTTTCCCTTGGTTAATTACAAAGGTTCATTATTGAAAATAATAAACCAAAATGCATCCTTGTTAGAATACTGATAAGATGAAAATGTGTGCATTATCTACTGAATCAAGATGGTTTATATGTACAAGAAATAAATGAAAATAATTGAATACCTTCTTTTCTTCAAAACACGAACCCAACTCTGAACGCTATGAACATAAGAAAGAACTTATCTTCAGGTTGTTATGTGACTTTCGTTATTCCAGTACACACTTCACATCATTTATAAAGTACTGACTGCAAGGGGCACAAAATCTTCTTTAGTCTCGACAATGGAAACAGCATTACGATTCACCGGGAATACTGAACCTAAATAGCGTCGAGACGAGACCGAATGGAAGGAAAAGTGAAGAAAAACGGGGAGGAAGAGAAAATAGAGAAGACTTGAAAAAGGAAAAAAAATAAAAAAGTGAAAAGAAATAACATTGGTGCGGGGATAGGAAGAGAAAGAAAAATGGCCGAGGACGCGGCAGCTATTCTTGTTAGGGAAAGGAGAGGGGGAAAAGCGGTTGTAGGTGGTGCACGTAGGAGCGATACTTTACCAAACACCTGCACATACGCACCTATTTAATTAGGACGGGGGCAGGAGCATTAGGGCACACGCCTCGCCGGTCATAGGGGATGTGAATCACGGACGGATCTTTATTACATCTGTGCCTAATGTGAAGGGGCCTCTGGAACGGGATCTTCCGTCGGAATCTTTCGTCCTTTGAGGGGCTTCAGATTAGTTTTCGGTGTTGATGAACACGAATTACGAACGTGATTCCGTGATTCATTAGTGTGAACATGTACACAATGTACGGAAAAAGCCTTAATGTTCAGTGAACAGGGGCTTTGAACGAAACACTAAAGACGCTTCCACGCCATGCAGAATGGGCCTGATCCGCAAAGGCGATCCCAAAATCCTCTTGGCGTTCACAATGCAGAGTATTGTGGAAACGGGGCGATCACGCTCAGTAGGCCTCCAGTATCTTCCGTACAAGAATATCGTTATAAATAGAGCCAATTACGCATTCAACTGTGTAATAATTTCATAATTTTAGATAACACAAAAAATTGTAATTAAAAAAGTTCCAGTAATTACTAAATGAGCGAATTTTCGTAGTTTCCCCATTTCGCCATTATATTTATGTCAAAAGGTTTTTAAATTTGGCCTCCTTGTATACAGAATTTGTTAACAACTAAATTATGGCGAAATAATTTGTAAATAATATTCTGCGACACAAAAAAAAAAAAAAAAATTTTTTTGTACAGCCGAAGTAATCGCGATATTCCAGATGCAATGGTCACATTCCTTAGTCCGAAAGACAATGATTTATAGACCCGTTAATACCAACAATAAACGTTGTCGAGGCTCGAGAATAGCTAATCACGAAAAGTTCCAAGGTTTAGTTAACAAAGAGTCTTAGGTGTTACATTTCAAATTTCAGCGTCATAGGTTGAATAGCAAAGAAGATCTTACTCAGCTGACCTAGGGGAGAGGGGGCTCTAGACATTACGATTCGTTTCTAGATGTCCCACAGTTCGACTAATGTGTTTCAGGTGAAAAAATGTCAAAATAAAAGATTTCGAAAAAAAACTACTTTAGTGTTCAGGATGGTAGGTAAAGGTCTCAAATCGATGATATTTACTTGAAATAACCCTCTCTGGGCAACTCTATGCCTCCACTTGAACACACCAAATCGAAAACTACTGTGCAGAACCCCTAAAGGATTTTATTCACCTGAAAATTAATATTTAATTCTTCCTCTTCTTCCGATCATCTTGGTTTGGACTAAAATGATTCTTCTAAAGGTTTTAACGAATAATATTTTCAACATTTGAATATTAATTTTCAATTTCTACCTCTTATTATCAGAAAATGTATATTGAAAACCAGTAGTATCAAGTTGTTAATGTAAAAAAATATTAGTACCGGTTTGTCGAGTCTCGAAATTAAAAGCATTCTTTAGAGAATTTAATGCAGAATCAGAATTTCCAACTTGTTCATTCCGCGAACCTCTGCAAATATTGATTTCCTTTAAATTTCAGTAGTGATTTGCATAATTTGAAACAGTGAGTTTTTATTTAAAAATAGATGTGAAACATAAAACCCGAGTGAAATACGGTTATTTATACCTTCCTAGTTTCTAAATATAACATGAACTTGAATATTCCATGAGTTTTAATAAAATTAATACAAAATTACCATCCATTAGACCGAAATCACCTTATTATTAACATGTATCATGTTTTAGCCCTGGGGTCCTAGCGAATTTTGCGAGTCAATTTTTTTCCGCGCACGAAATTAATTACAGTGATTTCCGCCTACAACCGAGTCGTTGCTAGGAAAATGGTACTTCGTCGTTTTTCATCCCACAAAATTCGTTGACCATTCGTTCGAAAGCTCTCGATTTATCCAACAATATTATGTTAACTACGGCGAAGTGCGTGTCCAACAAACTGAGTTATGAGCATGGTTATATAAATAATTGTTTACACACAGGTGATCATTCTCAATAATTGATATTGTGAACATGATTGCAACCGCTTGTTAATTTCTGATGTTTTCATAGAATTTCGAATCAATATCGAGGAGAAAACATGATACATGGTTGAAATTTTTGGTTCTAGAACAGAAATAATTAGTAAGTTTTGATCAAATTTTTTTTTAGCTAACATCATCAATGAAACGATTTGGCCTGAAAATGATTTTTTTTTCTTTTCTATTTATCTCATTTTTATTGGTTTCCGCTATTAGGGTAATAGAACTGCAATATGCATTAGTGTCGATTTTCGTGGTTTTTGCATTTTTTTCCATCAAAACCCCCAGGATCGAAGCACTGTTGGTCCCAAGGGGCCCCTATTCCACATTTCCGCTTTATAGGTTGAATCGCAAAGAACTTAGCTCCGGATCTAACTCAGCTGATCTTGGGGGCTCGTTTGTAGACGTCCCAAGGGTTCTCAGTTTTAAATCTCAGCTTCATAGGTTGAATAGCAAAGTAATTAGATCCTCCGCCACTTTAGTCTCGTTTTTTCGTGACAATAATTTGTAAAATTTTTCACTTTTAAATCCCAGTAAAAGCGTTTCACGCAACAACAAAAAATCCTGAAATTGGTTTTTATAGCAGAGTGACAGTTAAAAAGTTTTTGACATGGATATCTTATTGCTTGGGGTCAATCAAATTTTTTCGTAATAAAATAAAGTACCTAATCTTAGAAAGAACGTAATAAACAAATTGGGGCTACTAGCTAGAAACCGCAGCACATAGAAACAACGTTTTTTCAATGTTATGTGCTATAACGAGGTAGTTATGTTTTAACCAGGTTGTAAGAAATAGTCATCGGAAATCGCATAGACCTTAGGGCCTGTTAGCGCTTTCCCTCTGGTTGAGGCCAGTGGAACTCCACCTTGAAGGGGGCACACACCCCAGCAAGGGCTACTTTCTAACCGCTGCCCCCCTGGATAGTTCCCGTACAGGGAGTGTCTAACGACACTACACGTGTGGCATACGTGCGGACCCAGGCCCAGGGGCAACCGTGGCCTCCCTACATGTGCTGCAATCATGCAGGACGGGGTGGGGTTAAGCGGTAGGTGCAGAGTCTTCTTGCCTGTGCAGGGCCAGCGACCATTCTAGGCCTTTAAGGTCTGTGCCCATACTAGTACCGCGGGCGGGTGGGGCGCCAGGCTTTCAGCTCTTCCAGCGTGCCTCGCTAGGCTGATGAGCTGGTCCATCCTGCCACCCATTTGAGGGTGGTTTCGCGGGGGTAGTAGGTTTTACGCCCTTGTAGTCTCCCCTGTCCCTTTCCATGGGGGCGGCGGCTAGAAAGTAGGCCTTGTTGGGGTGTGTGCCCCCTTCAAGGTGGAGTTCCAATGGCCTCAACCATGCGCTACCAGGCTCTAAGGTCTATGCGATATCTGATGACGAACTGTAAGAAATAGTGTAAATAAGACTCAGTGTCAGTGACAGATAAAGATGCGAAGACATATCAATATACGGATGTATGTGCATGCTTTGTGGATACTCGTTTGCGCATTCGCAGATGTTTAGTTTTTAACAAGAAGATAACCTTGTAGATACTAGTTAAAAACGATGTAGTTATGCTGTAAACAGGTAGTAAGAAGATAGTGTAAATAAGGTTCAGTTATATTTATAGAAGGGGATGTCAATATGTATGTGCCAGCAACATGGCTTAACGATTGAATCAATTTTTGTCATTTCATAAATGACAACTTTCAGTCAGGCTTAATGCTCAATTTGAAAACAATTAGGTATATAAATATAACGCGATAAATCACGGAAATTCACCCATATGATCATGATACACGAATGGAACTAATAACATATTTAGCCTTATTGGTAGTGGCATATCATACTTATTCAAACTTGTAGCATAACCTGTCTAGTTCAAAACAAAGGTTCCAAGATGCTAATCTTCGGCAACGCTTGGTGATGGTGGTCGCGCGTGAAAAGGTTCTAGGCGGGTGGGCTTCACGTAGTTATTTGGCAGGCCTTTCAGACGCCTTTATTAATAACTTTGAGATGATGTCACAATCATTTTAACAGGACACATCGCTCAACAACGTGCCTCTACGCCTACACAATGTCAAGGGGGCTAATTTTTTGTTGTAACAATAATTACAATAGGAACTATGCAGTTATATTAGCTAATCTACAACCTTAACCAGATTTTTATTAGATTGGAGATCAGATTTTTAGATTGGTCATTGTTGATTGGTCAAAACAATTGATGATCTCGAGTGGATGTAACAGAATGTAGAGGACAGCGATGATCTACCTTCAGACCATTCGCCCGTTATATTGACTATCAGTGAAAAAGTGATCCTAAAACAGAATAATGCAAGTTTATTAAAAAAAAAAAAAAAAAAAAAACTTGCTGATTCTGTTTTTGACTGAAACAAAGTCTGAGGTATTGCTCGAATAACTGTGTACGTTTAACACCTGGGATCAAACCATCTGGAGCTAGCACGTGAAACGTATTTAGTTAGGTACCTATTCGAAAACACAGTCGACATTTAGAACTATATTTCTAAAGTATTTCTCCATCCTTTTGGAATTTTCTCGTTGAGAAATGAAAAGAAGTTATTATCTCAGCAAAGAACAGAGGCAAACTTGATTATCAGCAATAACGCTACCTAATTTTATGATGCAAGAGTTGATTTTGATACTTAGCCTTTGCTCGAGATACTTCGAAAATGGGATCAGATCGCCGAAAATTCAATCATTTTCATTTTATCATCGCCATTTCATTTTTTTAAAGAGAACCTAGGTACCTACCTAAAATGTTCGACTGGGATTTACCTCACACCCTATGACAAAATTAAGGGTGTTAATTTTTTTCCATCTTGAAAAAATTGATGTTTTTTTGCGCCCTAATATCATTTTTTCACCTCAATTTCGATTATACACTTCGTTGGTTTATATTGTTGAAAGGCTGAGGTTTTGAAAAGAATTCATTGTTTATAGTTGGTGAAATATTCAGATTAAATTTAGCCTAGAAACTTTCGAATAAACTAGTGATTAGGTACCTAATCCTAACAAAATTTTCTTTTTCCACAACTTCCTCACTTGAAAAATTTGGATTAATACCTATTCTCAGGATTGATGACAAAGCAAAATAAAATCTTGAGTGATCAATAAATCGGAAAAATGAACGATAAAATACTTGGTGGCAATGTTAATGAAAAATCAGTTGCAGAGGCATTCGCTCTAAAACAACATAGAAGTTGTCCATACCATTTACGAGTATAAGAAGTAAAATAAGGAGCTTATTGTTCTATTTCAACATCCTGCTTGCTTCAGAAGAGGCTTCAGACCATCATAAAAATACTTTTGCTCATTGCTGACAATTTCATAACACTCCAGAAGTTTGATTAGTTCATTACCTTCACGAGTTTTGAGTATTTATTTAGAGAAATGCGTCTTTGTGCAGGTTTTTCTACCGGTAGTTTCACGACGGATAAATTTCCATTATAGTTCAAAATTTCTAATTTCTCCAATAGATTTTTTCCTACTCTATCTACCAACTTTTCTCACCCCTTATTCACTAAATTCAAGTTGGCAACAGAGGCTCTGTATGTGTTCGTGATCCCTAGTTGATCGGTAATAGCCGACCTCACGTCCCTCTGATCTTGTCTGACGACGTAGTTTCAAGTTTAGGAGACGAAATGTGAACGACTGACCACAAATTCATGCATCCCTCTAATGAGGTGGTTTTTTAAAAAAATCTCAAATTTAAGTGCCAGGTTTTATTGTACCCTTCGAAATGTTGTCTGATGAATCGAATATAAACTTATATTACTCAGTTGAGTTTAATGTCGTTGGATTTTTTCATCCCTCTTATGAGGTAAATTCCAATCAAATTTTGAATTTTAAATGGTTGTCTGACTTTTGATTGCCTTTTCTGATATTGTATGACTAGGTAGTTTCAAGTTTAGGAGTAAAAATTTGGACGGTTGACGTCAAATTTATGCGTCTTTCCTATGAGGTAATTTTCGTCAAAAATTTCAACATTTCCTACGCCTAAATCCCCCCGGGTTGGTTGTCAGAAAAGAGGTTTTCTTGCCCAAAGGATGGATTTCTTCGATTCTAGAGGGTGAAACCTTTTCCCAAAGATGAGGTAGGAAAAAGGGGGTGTGCACCCGGACTACATGCAATTTTCTCAGATCGGACAAACGAAAATCATTCACCAATTGTCAAAAGTTTTTATTTTACCGTAGGTATTCCTCCTTCTTGTCTCGCTATTCCATAAAATCATGTTTTCCCTTTTCAAATTTGTTTATCAAGAACGATAGTAATTTTGATCCTCGAGCCTCTCTGGGACATCAAAGTACGAATGAAATTATGGGATACCCTGGTCACCAGAGTGAACTAAATTCTCACCCCCCTGGGAAGTTTTCATTTGATGTAGGAAGACTGTCTGGGACATTAAGAAACGATTAAAATGATGGGCTCTTTCCTCATCAGCTGAGTGAGCTAAATTTTTTCCTGTTCACGCCTGGAAGTTGACATGTGATAGGAAGCCTACCTGGGACTGTAAAATTCTTAGTCTCGGTTCCAACCTAATTAAAAATCGAAATATAGAAATTTGATTTCACATAAATTATCCCATTTTATTTAATTTTGTACCTTATTATTTTTATAGGACGCCATGAACAACAAATTAGGTACAGACAACATATAAAGATTTTATTTTACAAACAACATTTTCTTAAAATAAATGTAGGTACCTTCCAGAAATTTTTAGGTAGGTACAAATCGGACTCAAAATTAAAACAGTATATTTAATTATTATAGTATCCGTCAATATAAAGACACATTAATAATGTGGTGTGATAAAAAAAAATAAAAAAATAACAATAATCGAGAAAATGGAAAATACACATTTTTTTCTTAAGGTAAATTTTTTTCTTAAGGTAAATGACAATTCGTTGACGGTCTACTTCTACTTAACACTTTTCAAAGCCCTCGGGAAATTCGATTTTTCTTCATGACGTAGGTGACGGCATAAAACATTGCAAAGCAAATCATTAGCGCTACAACAGCCAATCCTAGGTATTTGAAGATTTTGAAGGCAAGGGCTGAAGTTGTTGGTGGTGGTTCCGTGACGTACTCTCCACTCGTCAAATTGAAACAATTGTAATCATTGTCCGAATACACAGAAACCAAAGGTTCCCTTAGCTGAAACATGAAATTATTCAATTACTTGGCTTACAATAAGTAGGTATTTGATTATAATACAAAAAGATTAAGCAAGGGCAATTGAGAGTTGAATCAAAGCAAAACATTACAACCACCTTTCAAGGCCCGCCTCCTAGGGACCTCAACCCTTACAGCATGAAATCGTATATTGTTTCACAGTGGTCAATAAAAATAATGTATCAGGAGGTGTTAAACCAGTATCGGTCCTATTAATAAAAACTCTGCTAGTTAACCTTCAACAGGTCCTAACTATTTTTGGTTTATTAACGTGGAATACGCTTTACCGGGACCTAAAAGTGAAAAATTTCAAAAAACTCAGCGCTCCGCGCTACGCCGGGAGCAGTCCCTCTTTTCTGTCACCTTGAGCATGTGTTCTGTTACTCTGTGCTTTGAGCCTCGGCTAAACAGTAGAGGAACGTGGAACACGGTTTCTCTCTCACGGCTGCTTGCTGATTCTCTGGATGCTGGGTATCGGTACATTCCATCCTGTTTTAAGCCCCCTCTACACAATGGTCTATGCCGGCTGAGTAAATTTGCCTCGCATCGGTACTGGCACAAGGCTGGGGCTGACCAAACTTGATGGTGATGAAAAACTGAGCCAGCACCAGCCGCTGTCTCGCCCCTGGAACCACTGTGACTCGCCGTTGTCGAGAACCACAAGCTGTGTGCCAACTTCGTTCTCCTATACATTTTCATTTTGTTTTCTGATTCGGGGCTTGACTATAAGAAACCAAAGAAATGAAATCTCAACTCAAACATTCATAAAATCTTGACCTCAGATGAAAGTATAGATCTTATAGGTAGGTTGGACCACACACATGGATAGTTACCACCATATTATTGAAGAAATTGTAAGAACATTGTTAAGTTTAAAGAAAATATGCTTTTAGACACTGCACAGGTACATACCAAAATGTAGTAAAGCATTGCTATTAATTTTAGTAACATAATAAAATTGTTATTTAAATTATTATTTTCCATAAAATTTAAGAATTTGAACATTCTTTGGAGTACCTACTTACACAGAGCAAAGTATGAAACCTCACTTTTCCGACAATAGCAAGAGACAGTTCCACATGTTCCTTTGTTCGAACAAGGTGGTATGGGATCTTCAAGCGTTTTTGATTTATTTCTGAGGTGAAAATTGCCATTTGTACTCGAAGGAGGCGGGAGTATTGACGATCAAAAGCACTACATACACCAAATATGTATTTGTAAAAACACCGTCAAACTATGAAGACGCAAAGCGTTTGATGTGCAAGAGACATGGGAAACGTTCTAGTTATACCGATCAACGGCAAGTACTCGTACAATTTTTCAGGATTTGTTAGGTGAGTTTCTGTCATTTTCCCTCCAACTTCTAAAGGAAGATATCAAAGGTGATATCAACCGACACAAGACAGAATAAGGGGAATAAAATACGTTTTAATAATAACTATACGGACTTGCTACATGACAAACGAACTAACTATATTATGAACAGTATACAACCAACAGATGACGTCATGACCTCATAGAAACACCAACACAACAGCACCAAATCATGTCTTCCAACACCCTCCACTATTTGGGGCAACTTTAAGACCTTGATGACGAATGCACTTCAAAAACTTGTCACGATCCAAGGGTTTTGTGAGGGAGTCCGCAACCATGTCCACCGTAGGCACATATCTAAGAGTCACCTGCCCCAAACCAATGCCCTCACGGATGAAATGATGGCGAACATCAATATGTTTTGTCCTGGCCTGATGAGCTCCATTAATGGTTCAACACTGTTCACCCTCATTGTCAACATAGATGGTGATTGGTCCAGACACAGCGGGTTTAATTATTTCAGTAAACAAGCCTCTTAACCAAAGGGCTTTCTGGGTAGCAGCAGACAGCGACATATATTCTGCTTCCGTAGTGGAGAGAGCAATTGTGTGCTGTCTCTTTGTACACCATGAAATTGTAGCGCCCACTTGATAAAAACATATCCGGTCACAGATCTCCTATCATCTTCGTTACCTGCCCAGTCTGCATCCTGCATCACAGTACCCTGAATTCTCTGCCGGCATATCCTCTTGAACTCAAGCCAGTAGTTTAATGAGCCCTTGACATACCGCAAAATACGCTCCACCCCCAACCAATGTTGCTTCCCAGGGTTATTGTTATATCGACTCACTGCGCTAACAGCCTGCACTAGATCCGGTCTTGACACCTTAGCTGCAAACAACAAACAACCAACTGCTTCTTGGAAGGCACATTTTCAATAAGTGCTTTCTCCTGTTCACCAGAGGTAGCAGCTGAGCTGTTAGCCTATCATCAGGACTTGATGGCGTTGAAACTGGAATACAATTGCCCGTACTAAAAATGTTCCAGTACCTGCTCGACATAGGACTGTTGACTAATCCACAGCTTTCTTGCTCTTCGGTCACGCAGAATCTTAAATCCCAATAAATTCGTCTTCACTTCATTCCTCAATTCCACATCGTTCGAGAAAATGAGGAGATCATCCACCCATACCGCCACTACAAGAATCCCTTTCTTTGACCTTCTTACATAAACACATGGGTCAAATTTTGACTGTTGAAGTTTAATTTTCTTCAAGAATGTGTCCAACTCAGACTCCAGTTTCAAGCCCGACTTACTTGTTTCAGTCATAAATCGATTTTGTTAAATGTCACATTTTACTGGTTACGTCATTGTAGCCAACGGGTTGTTATAGATTTCCTCAGCTAAGTCACCTTGAAGAAATGCCGAAACAGCGTCCGTCTGATCTATTTCCATGCCAAGTTCCACGGCCAGGGCTAACAGAAATCTAATGAGCCATATCTCTACAGGGCCATATCCCCTCACTACATGGGGGAATGTTTCCTCAAAATCCATTCCTTTCCGCTGTGCCCTTGACGACCAGTCTGGCTTTATGCTGGACGATTTTTCCTGAGGCATCTCTTTTTGTCCAAAAAACCCAACGGCATTCAGTACCTTTTTTCCAGGAAGTGATTCTACTAGCTCCCAAGTATTGTTTTCAAACTGAGAATCAAATTCACGATCCATTGCTTGTTTCCAGAGATCCTTATCAGAGCTGACCATCACTTCTTGATAAGATCCTGGATCATTCACCACTCCAGTTACTGCTGATAGCACATAATTCTGAAGATGAGACGGCAATCTGACCTGCTGCTGACTTCTATCCTTACGAGATGAAATTGTCGGAGCTATGACAGATGAAGGTGAAAGAAAATCGGGGTCACCCTCATGTGTGTCAAAAAAGGGCTCCTCAGGTTCATCAGGTTCCACATTCTCCTCGGTTTTATTGGGCATATTCGGATTTTCTTCTTCAGTTTCTGAGTTGTTTCAGAAACATGATCACCATCCTCCTCGAGGAGATCACATCCATCCTTGATATCATCAAGAGGGAGAATCTTCACTTTCCTTAAAAGGTTGAGAAGGTTTCCTTCAGAAAATATGTCCCTCGATGTGAGAAACACTTTTTTTCTGGGTCATATAGTCCTTTTTTTGGCAGGAATATGGACAAAAGCCTTATACCCAAAAATTGGCACGTGAACCAGGGTGAGCTTTTTCTTAGACCATAACTCTTCCGGGTTTTTTTCTCTCTCTTGGTCTCTCAACGGTTTACTAAATAAATAGCAGCATAAATTGCTTCTGCCCAAAAATTATTGGTTAAATCAGCCTCCAATAACATGCGCCTGGCTCGATCCATTAGGGTTCTATTCAGACCTTCAACACCCAAATTCTGCTAGGGCATATACGCACAAGTCTTCTGGTGAACAACTCCACATTTTTCAAAAAAAGTTGAGAGTCGCTTGTTACAAAATTCACGACCTCCATCAGTACGAAATGACTTCAATTTGCAGCCTGTTTGAGTTTTGGCAAAAGCTACAAATTTTTCAACGTGCTCTGAAACTTGTTCTTTGGATTTCAAAAAGATACCTACAAAAGTTTTATGACTAAAATCATCTAAGAAACTCAAAATATATCTAGAGACAGCCAACGATTCTACTTGCACTGGTTCGATTAAATCACTGCTTACGAGCTCAAGTAGCTGAAACGCAGGTAGAACTACTGTAGCAGTGCTATGACTGTCAGTGTAAAAATAACGCAGGTCAGGAAACTCGAAGGCCCCAGCCAGTTGAACAACAACAGACTCTTTGCAACAATGGGGGTGTGGAGCCCCAGCGCTTAGGGAATCCGAAAATTTTGGTGACACCATCTGAGCGGCGGTTACATAGAGCGACGCGCTCCACTCATGAGATCAGTTCATATAAAAATATGTCGGTCACCACAAGTTTTGAAGGGTTCTGATTTAGGGCGAGTAATGATTAGGTATATTTGACTTTATAGATACCCCACCCCTCCTATAAAGATAATCCTTTGCACAGAAACCAGTCTGGCCAGAAAGCCGTACATTTCATCCTCACATAAGCAAAAATGTTGACACCTTATTTGGTATGTGTGTGTGGTGTGTGTGTGTGTGTGTGTGTGTGCGTGCGTGCGTTGGGGGCTAACCCAGACTTCTGCTATTTCCATGCCGGAAATTCCCATTAGTGAATTTTCGTGGGAACTGAAACTATTGCAATGATTCGAAAATTATTAAAATTGAAGTTTTCGAAAGTTTTCTTCTGTAAAATCTGTTTTGAGGCATTCTTAACGACCCACAAGGCATCCCAGACGATAACTTTCCTCAGGATTAAGATAAAAATCCCGTTCTTGCGCCAAAAAATCAAGTGCGTGTTGAGCAAAAGGATTTGTGAAAACTAGTGCTTATTTAGTCTAATGTTTGATAAAAACAAGACATAGTCACCTAAATAAAAGCGATGGAATTTTTTCAACATTTTTTCCATGTTCAGCAACCCAAAAAAATAGATTGAGAATTACCGAACTTCCGCCAGGTTTTGGGTCATTAGCTCACTATGCCGAATCTAGCTGGACCCCCCCCCCGGAAAAAGTCTGAATCCCTCCAAAACTATTATTATTCCATTCTGTAAACTTTGGAACTCCAATCCTGAAGATTTCATAACAAAAAGACACATACCTACCTGATTTTTAAGGGCTGTAAAACCAGCAGGTTTTGGGGCAGTTCCGAAATTACGATAGCAGTTTTATACGTCTATCTTTATAAAATCGTAGTCGAATCATTTTGCACTCCAAAAGTTAGTTAAACATGAAATTTGATCAGCATAAACTCAGCTACAAGGTCGTATTTAATTTTTTCACGAAAAAATTCCTGTCACTGTTTTAGCGAATTTTAATGTGGCAACTGCATCTGGTTTTGTTAATTTAATTCTATTTAAGTCGAACTCGGACTAGCTACGGTCTGCGACTGGTTTTCCTGAGTAACAGGTACGATACGTATTCATAAAAACCCCTCCCTTCCTCGTTTTCGTCCTTATTTTCGGGATATTTTAATATGAGTGAATATAAAATTGAGAAAACTCATTTCTGTGCAACGTAACACGTTAGACGGTGGATAAATAACTTTAAAAATCTGTACCTCAACTCTTGGAGCAGATTAAGATCTGATCTTCGAACTCAGCCTTGCCTAGAGCTTTCTGAACATCTGAGCAAGTTCCAGGGCACATTTAGAGAGGGGGGGGGGGGGGTAGCTTATTGAAGTTGATACATATCGTTAGTTTTCGGAAAGAAGCATTAAGAAGCTTTGGTCTGCGTATGCATTTAGGTTGTTTTATGAAAAAATGGACGTATCTGCGGTGAAATGTTTACCTGCAACACCTACCTATTTTGTCGTTATCATCACCCAGGTAGGAAAAACCGAAAGGGATTTTATACTGTTCGATGAAAACAAAAAATCTGATGATAAAAAGTTTTAAAAAATCGCTTTTCTTTAATATAATTGCATTTTTTGCTGAATAGAATATTTGGACCGTGAAATATATCACAATACATAATGTTTATCATATTGCACATTTTTTCAGCAAAAAACATTGTGTTTCGATTTATGGTCTCAATGTTCTATTGTGCGCAGAATTATGGTTTCTTAATAGGATTTGCTATTTTTGTAATTTCATAGTACAATTTTCGAAGTTTTCGGGCCATTTTTCTTATGAAAATTCGCTCATGGAAAAAATGCTTCGTGACTGGGGATTTTCTATATATTTTCCTTTATTTTCTAATGTATTTTCCCTCCCTGAATTGAATTAAACCATTCCCAACTGAATATGGCGATCCACTCTCAAGATATAGAGTTTTTTCCGTTTTATGGTCATTTGCCACACTGTGCAGGGTACCGACGGATTCCCCCCTCTTTATTCGATTTTTGGAATCTAAGTATCTTGAAAAGTTAAACCAACAAAGTTTGAGGTGGGGTAAACAAGTTTTTGTACTTGGTCGATTAGGTACAGAAGTTCATTATTGAAAATAATAACCCAAAACGATCTGCGTTGAGTTGGAGAAAATTTAATTATCTTTTATAAGATGAAGAGATGAAAACCTGGAACAACGAAACTTCAAACCCCTCCAAACACACCATTCAATCGTCCATAATAGAACCTAGGACATTTAGTTTGTTTTTCCCCTGACCACTGTGAAACTATCCTGAAGTTTATAGCTCTGAAACCCCATTTTCTGAAACTCGTTGACTGGCAAGTCGATACATATTCGAAATTATTTAGTCATTATTTTCTTGATGTTTTGTGGATATAAGTATAAGGCATTATGTTATTCTTACCGCATTGCAGAACTCTTCGGCATTACGAAAACGGTCTTCGCTATGAAGTGCAAAACATTGATTTTGTTTATCATCGCAGGAAAAATTCATGCCATCGAAAGCCATCCACCAATCTTTCGTGCATGTAACAATACTTTCGTCTTTGCACTCGTCGAAAAGCCATTCACATGAGCTTTTACATATGCGTACATCCTTGAGAGTTAGCTGGAAAACAATATAAACAATCGTAATTTAAATTTAATCTAATTATTTCCCATGTATTATATTTTTATACCAATTGGAAATTTACAACTAAGCTGAATCATTAATAGGTAATTGATTTCATTTCATAACGCCGTACATATGAAGTTGGGAAAAAAGAAGTGAAAAGGCTATTGATAAAATGTGAGCTCATGAACAATATTAGGTATGAATCTGTCAGAAATCGGCAACATTCGCAGTAACCTACCTACCTATTTTTTTTTTTTTTCAGAAAATGTAGGTATTGATTCCAACAAGATGGCTTGAGAATATTACAGAATAGACATTCATCTATTCATGACGTCCAAATCCATGGTCTTTGTTCCGTGTTCGGTTCTGCGAATAATTTCAAACGAATGCCTGCCTTCAAGAAAATCATTGAATACTATTTCTCTCTATAAATACTTAACATACTTTTAAATTTATTTATTCCATTTTTTTTTTTCGGTTAAAAAATAAAATATACATCGTTAAGTACTTAAAAATAAAGTAAGGTATAAAAATATATTGTTTATTCCATTTTTTCCCGTTTTTTATTTAAAAATACTCATTTTTGACCTTTTGACCTAGAAATTACTTCCTCAAATTACACTATGGAGGTGACATTAAAAATAAAGCACCGTTGGAAAGAATGTTAAATTTCATTTACTAATCAGTTGCCAGCTAAAAAAAAGAAGTATTTTAGGATTCATTGCTTTCAAACATCAAAAATCGTAAATTAAAGAAAACGATTTTGAGCTTTGGCGATTTTGAAACGCTAAAATTAGTCCTAAGGATGTGCAGAATAGTACCTTCAATTCTCCCTTTTCGTGAAATCTTTTCCATTTTATACAAAATTTCCAATTGTCTGGTAAAATTAATTTTTACCTTAATAATTAAAAAATATATAAATAAATAAATAAACGAGTAAAATTTCAAAAAAGATGATAAAATAATAATAATTTTTTCCTAGAATTCTACTGTTTGTATGGAAAAGCAACCCAGCATTCAAAAGCATTGAAGAGTTTGAAATCAATTCCAACACTATTCTTCTGTTTTACACGCGAACAAACAAAACATCGAGATTAATGAACTAGCCAAAAGTGGTTAAAACCCTTAAAACTAAGGACTCTGGAAGGTTCTCTTGACAGACACTCTACTTTCTTTTTATTAGCTATACAACTATTGTATAGACATTTTTATCATTCATGCTTTCAACACTTTAATTTATCAAGCGAACCACAGGGGGACCTCTGTAATGAACTCCTGTAACTCCTAAATAAAACCAAATGTTGGCTCGAGTCTAACCTAGATAGAGGCGAAACTCGAACGTCCATTCCATTCGCTACTTCCATTATTATCATTTTACCTACCCCTGGCTCCTACCTATGTAGGTACCTATTTCTTCCGCACTTGGGGTGTAAGGTGTGGGTGTACTTGCTGAACTCTAGTACCTACCTACCTTCATCCACATATACCTTATGGTGAAATTGTGCTGCCAAAGTCTGTGACTCCTCACCAACAGGGCATACAACGATCGTCGTGGTACATTCCACCGAACTTATAAGATAGATTAGAAGAATTCATTAGAAGAACCTATTAGAAAGGTACTTTCCTGTCACTCTCAACAGTCATATTTCTCGCCGGGCTGTTCATATCCTCGTCCTACCTTCATATCTTTGTACTGTCTACTTAGTAAAAGTTCAAAGTAGGATAACAATCATTAGGAAATCGATCTAAATTTAGTTTCTCGCAAGTTGAATTCACATAATTAATGGTGTACAAACTTCAGCTTATCTTCAAAAACCTGCGATTGTTAATATTGACACTCATTACTCTGGATGTCATCTACAAGACGTTAAGTAATATTTTTTATACCTACATAGCAACAAAACAATACAATTTCCATTCTAATCACTGACCTTAAAGACTGTACGTTGGTGATTCATTGGCAACTATTTAAGATGGCTTTCACCGAAAAATTGATCCCCTAGTTTTTAACACAGAATGTGTTTTAGCCATGGACTAACTAGCCGAAAATGGAACGCGGGATGGGAACGAAATGTGTGACGGATGATTTTCACGTACAACCGAGCCGTTGGTAGGGAAATGGAATTTCCGCCATTTTAATCGCACAGAAATCGTTCACCATTCGTTGGAAAGCTCTTGATTTATCACGAATTTATTTCGTATTTTTTTTTTTTTCGTAGTTTCATACTATAACTATATAAATTGATGTTATAAATGAATAGTAAACAATGACGCTTGTTTGGTTGTCACTTGGTTGCGCGACAACGCAATTTTCGTAGTTTCATACTATAACTATATAAATTGATGTTATAAATGAATAGTAAACAATGACGCTTGTTTGGTTGTCACTTGGTTGCGCGACAACGCAAACACATTCTGTGTTTCAATAATTTCGTCCGAAGTATGTAAATAGAGGTAACCGGGGGTCCAGGGGGCTTGCCCCCTGGCGAGGCGCGGAGCGCCGAGTTTTTCGCTCTTTTTTTTTTCAACTAAATGGTTGTTTAACAGAAAATAGCGAATAATGTGTGCAGTTGACGACATAAGGTAAGTGTGTCATGTACAATAAATACAAGAAAGAAATTTTAAAAAATTGTTTTTCCAAAAGTTTCTCTCAATTTCTTATTGAAAATATCACTGACCCGTTTGCGTGATTATAGTACCCACCACAGCACATTCATAGAAACTGATCTTGGATCTCTGATATTTTTTTCCAAAAGAAGCCAGTGAATTTTCTTTCATTCTGATGCCAATGCTGACATCAGCTGGGTAAATTCAGAATTTATAGATCGGCACTTACCGTGGCATTATCAAATGACCTGCCCAAGTCTGGAGAGCACTCGAACAAACAGGCATGCCGCCTTATTGCGTTATCACACCTTTTGTTTGAACCACCGCATGTAACTTTGTTGAGGTTGAAAATTGCGGGATCAGAATTTTGGATGCGCCCCGCCGTATCTTCACTGCAGCAGGAGCTGTTAAAATACATTTTCCCGCACTGAAAATAAAAAAGAACGAATAAACTAAACTTTTCTTTTGTATCCACTACGAGCTAACATCTGGTGTGTAGGTACATTAAAATAGGTAGTTAGACAGCCTTTCGGATCGTATATTAGGTATGTGACAATCTGACAAGAGTCCTAGAACATCATGACTTCCAGGGATAATGAGTATAACTTGACTTTATTTAAAATTAGCTATAAGTTTGAAAATTTTAATATCCACATGCTTTAGACATAGGTCACCGTCCTTAAATATCACGAAGATGTACCTACCACACGGAAGAGTTACGCAAGTAGCGATTTTGATTATTTTTTGGTCAAGTATCGCTAGGAAACATAACAAAATTCTCTCTTGGATGCGAAATTCGAATAGGTACTTGAATACCAATATGTCTTGGTTCATGTTTCACAATGCGTAGAATCCAAAAATCAAATTTAAAAACGCTGCAAATTATTACACAGTGGTTTATAATTTCTGTATTGGATAGCCCTTCTACGCAGATCTTTGGTTGAAAATTATTAAAACCCGTATATTATATATGATCAGAACATGGCGTATCGTACCTACCTCAAAAAAAGGGTTAACACCTTTTCAGTTCCAAGATCCCGCAATTTTACGCTTCACAGTAAATGTTGAAAAAAAAAGGTCGATAGGTAAGGAAAGAGTAGGTTCAGAGGCCGCTCTACTTATCAGTGCGCCTCCGTACCTCGTAATTGTTTCCAAGGAATCCCAAAGGAGCTCCATCTAAATAACAACACCTTGAGTCGATCAGAAAAGAAATTAGCCTCAGAGGTTCCGAAGCTGATTTGAGTCCCTCCATACTTTATAATTGTATTCCAGATCTCCAAAAAAAGGAGCTACATTTAAGTTTTAGTATCATAAACCGATTAAAAAAATTTAGGCTCAGAGGCCCCTCAACTGATCAGTGTGCACTGCTATTAAATTCTTGATATCACAAAGGAGGTCCATTTCAAATTGCAGATCCTTAGGGTTGACACCAATATGTTTGCGTGGATATGGGCACCTGCAGAGGGAAAATTAAAGCAATTAATTAGAACATCTACATTTTACCAGTCCCCCTGTTCTTAGTATAACGAGATTTATGTAGGTAGGTACCAACCAACTGAAAATAACATAAATGTATGGACCACTTTAATATTTTTAAAGAGCATTAAAAACCCCAAAGCGGAATATACCTAGTCGATCAAGATGTAGAAAGGTACCTACGGTGAAACTTCGAAATCGGTCATTTAGGAAACGAGAGAATGATGCTTGAAGTAATTTACGTAAGCACATATGCAGAATGGATTAATGATTTTAGAAAAATTGAATTGGCAGAGGACAATCTACAGCCTAATCCGCACATTCCCAGAAAATATATTACAAATCTGACAAAAACAAGATAGTAATCTTGTTCATGGGGTTTTACTTGCGCGCATGCGCAGGAGCTACTAATGATGCAATAATGTTGAAATTAACATGGAATAATGAAACCATTGTTCTCCAAATATGCACCAAAATCAAGCGAGATTGGACGACTTGGGCGTGAAAAACATTATGCTTGAAGTGATTTACTTCTTGATTTGCGCATGCGCAGAATGACGTAATGTTTTGAAAAGTATGAAAACAGGACCATTTATAGCATAACCCGCAAAATGCCAGAAAATTTCATCGAAATTCCATTAATTTCTTGCTGATTTCGATTACCAACATATTCGTGAACCATGAGTTATGATTTTTTTTATGTTCCAAGCAGTCTCCGGGTTGACGGGGAGCCCAAAATGTGACAGGTGCCAGTTTTGAAGGTTCTCTGGTCAGTCCTTGCAATCCAATACCACTTGTGTTTAAAATACATTTGTATGGCTCGCTCTTGTTAGATTAAATAAATAGCTAAATAATAATTGAATTATATACAGATAATAATAATAATAATAAAAATAATAATTGAATTAAATACAGAAGGACTAATAAAGTGTAGGTGTTCTATTTAATTTAATTCGTTAGTAGGCTCTATGCCTCTGCACTCACATTTAATACTGTATAATACCTATAGATTTTGTTGAGGATTATAGAAAAACAGTGTTCTGCGTTTTGGATTCTACAAATTTTGAAACATAAACCATCTACGAAAATCCACATCTGCAATACAATCGGGCTTCGAACTAACAAGGTCCGCCGCTAGGAGTGATAGGGGGCGAAGGACCTAAGGAATTTGGAGGTTGACATGACTTTCCCCTTTTTAATACCTTGCGTCACCCCTTTTCGCTGTACAATTCGTTCTCCTCACCATGACTCTCATCAATACTGATCAAAAATGAGAATTATATTGTTATTAATTAAATGATTAAAATAAAGAAAAACACAAACAAACAAAGAACCGACAAGACACCAAAAATAACTAGTGAACGTCACGGCAGCACTTATCGGCAACAAAAGAATAGCAAATTAGCAAATGGGGAAGGTCATTGTTTACGTGCTGCGCTCAATCTCGAGCTTCTCATGTTCGAAGCCCCATTATAAAATATGGAAAGGCTCAAAGGCTAATTTCTGTCCTGGTCGATCTACGTTGTTAAAATTCGAAATTGAGCACCTTTGGAACGCCTCAAAAACAATGTTAGGTAGGTACTAAATAAGGAAAACAGCTTATCAGTTGCGACTGGTTGATTTACAAATCAACCTACCGAAATACATTAATTGTAACTACTTATGTAGGTATTTTATGTGAAAGAAAAAAAAAAAAAAAAAACAGAGTTTCAAATCAATGTATGCAATCCTTCTACTTGTTGGGATGATGAATTTTTCATAAATCGTCTTGTTTCTTAACTGAGGAGGAGCCATGCAAAACCCCATTAGCCCGTCAAATCACAATTTTCAGAATTAAGGAAAAACTGTTTCATATTGTTCTACAGATAAAAATCTGCGTATTTTTACTTCATAGTCTCGTCGGAGACTTTAGAAACTAAGTAGTATAGGTACTCGATTCATATCATACTGCCACCAAAGTTGAAAAAATCCTAATTTTAGTTTGGACAATGAGTTTGATTGATTTTTTCTTACTTGTGGGGTTTTGGTGAAAACATATGGAGGACTTGTGAGGTTTTGGTCTTCCTCATTCGGAGGAAAAATGGAAACTAGGGTAAAGATAATATGCCATTTTAAACGTTTTATGCTGAACCAAATTTTTTAATTGTTAAAAAAGGAATACAATTCAATTTGAGTTAATGCTTAAACATAAAACTTGAGTAAATGAGACGTGGAAGAAAAAACTAAAACAAATAAATATGAATAGGTAGTGATACCTAGCATTGTATGTATCTGCTGACCATTTGATCCTGGAGTATCTTATCACACGATCCATACATATTCTGGCGGAAATCAGGCAACCCCTGGCCGAATTTTGAAGCACTGGTAAGCTTTACTGTTGTGCTTACAAGATATGAATACGTTTGAACCAGATGGAAACGAATGCCTTACTTTTTTAGATATTTCACGCGAACTACTGGTTTTCGCCTTTCTCCTCGTAGGTACCTTGATTACCGTCTCTCACTGTCACTGCACCATCCATTTCACTATCACCCATTTCGATTAACATAAATGATCACTTAAAATAATATAAAAATTCACTGATAAACGTACAGGTAGCCGAACTTCACAGATAGCTAAACAAGAAGCAACAGGAGGGTCACGTGAGGCTAGGTATCTGGCTTCCCATTGGTTGTTTGGACTATGGGTTTCTGCATGATTCACATCTCTGGACATGTGTTGTTTCGTATGAAGTACAAGAATCTACTGTATGGTTTTGACGAGATCTGTGGGGTTTTTCTCGACATTAAGTGAAGAAAATGGTACAGCTGATCACAAAGAACAAGAAACCAATGCTAACTTGAAAAAAAAAAAAAAGTTTTTGTGACTTGTGGGGTTTCCCATGGCTCTTTTCTTTACTTAAAAGCGTCAAATTTGAGGACTTCGTGTTGTAATGGAGGTACCTATTTCCGAAGCGTGATGCCCCGAGTTTCGATAATAAATAAACTATAACCGGGTCTTAATAATTGTAGACCACTGATCTGCGTAGAAGGGCTATTTAAGAGAGAAATAATAAACCTTTGTGTAATAATTTGCCGCGTTTGTTGTAATGAAACAATAGATTTAATTAAATTAAAGATGGGAGGTACTAGTAATACTAAAAATAGATAAGTTGTATAAGTAGATAGAAAACATCCAGGAATTCAGCAACATCAATATTCTGCAATTAATTCACCAGCTGGCAAGAGCTGTGCATTTTTCAATTATTTAAGCCGCCAGGCTTTAAGTAAACTGCATCTGGTCAAGAGAGCAGATCTATCGGTATTTCTGAACAATTTTTGTTGATACGATTTTTGAAGTTTACCTAGGTCTATTTGGATGATCAGAAACTTTTGATGGTGGATCAGAAACTTTTGATGGTGGATCAGAAACTTCCGGATCTTGAGAAATTCAGTTGCTTTTTGAGTTACTTGTCTTACTCAACTATAACTGAACATGAGGAATTTATTACCATAAGCCCATATATGACGGGGTCTTGGATGAGATATTGAATTATTGGAAATGTATTCGAACTCACCACTGTTTTATTGGATATCATTTGCGGAGTTGGCAGATATCTTCCGTGTGAAGGACAAGTTTTTTCTTCAGTCTTGCAAGATCCACAGATTACCATGGCAACGAGCATAGTCCCAATTGCAAAATTCATCTATAAGTAGTGAAAAGATGTTTAAATTCAGAACAACTCAAATAACTAAGAAAGGTGCCTATTATAGTTATACATAATTATAAAATTACTATTAAATACCTAGTAAAATATTATATAAAAGTATTTAGTTTTGAAACAATAGGTATTTTCATGTTGGATACAAAAACTGGTGAGTCGACCTAGTTTAGAATCTACATTGCTTCCAAGTCAAAATACAAACTTGGAAGAAAATGAAGAAAGGAAGGAAGATAACGTAGTATGTATAACACATTGCTCCTTCAAATGTGTAAATAACTTGCAGATAATCAATATAGTTAATTACATAGTAGATTATCATTATCATTCATTTGCCTCATTTAGGCGTCCAGGGCGCCCAAGATTAAGGCACAAATATATGTAAATACTTATTCTGTTATATCAGTCTTGTGGCCTTCCCATATTTTAGTAGGTAGACTCAGTGGCGACAAGTGAACCAATCCTGATGAAGAAAGCCGTTTACCAAGTTGGGAGGGCATTGTAATGTGGACGTATAGAATTACTTGAAGATCAAAGTACGAGTCAAAATGACTGAATGAAAAATAGAACAGAAGATCAGTTTATGGATCAAAAAGTCAATTTGCACGACGTTTAAAATCTACAACCCTTAAAAATAACATCGTAAAAAATGAAAATAAATTTATCAAAGGATATTATGATCCAAAAAAATGAATCATTTCTAATTTCTCTTGCTAGAAAAAACAGCGGAGATAATTGGTTAAACGCAGGGGGAAAAGTTTAGATTTCACAAAATATATACCTAACATTACCTGACAATTCAGATAGCTTAGCAGAGTTTTTTTCAAAGAAACCGACACGATCAGCCAAAATAGAGCATCCTAGACGCACCTCAACATCTGATATTTCTGAGGAAAATTTATTAAACTATCATGTTCCCCCTATGTCGAGTCCTATTTTTGATACTCCTGGAAATGCCCACGAATCCCCTTTGTTCCCCTCACCTCCTGTAAGGAAGATTCCCGCTGATCATGATAGAATAGTTAGATTGTTAGGTGAAAATCCATTCATTTCTAACAACGTACTGCTCTCTCCTCCAAAAGAAATCCTCACAGATCAGGAGAAAATCATCTGTGATTTCCCAATGCCTATACACTGCCGAAAGTCTAGTATGATCAAATGATAAACAACATCGTTAATGTCACAAACAACGACAGGGTTGTCCTTGAACCAGAATAACACCGGTAAATAGGTAGGAACTTTCTTTCGACTGAATAGAATATTACTGTGATACGTATATTATTCTATAATGAGTCTTTGACTTTGTGAACCAATTCGGTTTAAAATTATACACGATCTGTCTCACGAATTCGATGACATTTTCTGTCATTGTGCGGGTTAGCTCCAAGAAGGCCCCCTATAGTTTTCAATGCCGTTGGAACAACAGTAGTCAGTACGCATGCGTGAATGTGAATTTCATATATTTATATAACATCAGATTGTCCATCATCACTTGGGGGATGATGGAAAATTTGATGTTATATATATGAAATTTATATAAAAAAGCCGGATGGATTACAATGCGTAGGCAGTTGAGTATATGTTTTAGAAGACTCCCTTATAAATTATATCGTGATTGGTGGAGTGATAACCATTGCGCATACGCCAAACTAATACCGATAAACACGGGCAAAACCCCGAGTCTAATGGAGCGATTTTGACGAAATTTTCAGGGATTGTGCGGGTCAGCTTCTGGACGGTCTCCTCCACCTTTCATTACCGTCACATAAATAGTAGTATGTGTGCAGGAGGAAACGTAAATTTCTTATAACAATGAATCCTAATTATTCATTGGTCCGAAGTCGTTCAAAATCGGGGAATAGATGGGTATATGTTCCATAAAAATCTCCTATGAGTTATAACGCGATTAGTGGAACATTATCTATAGCGCATGCGCAAAACTAAAATTGATCGACACAAACAAAACTCCAAGATAAATGGATCGATTTAAATGAAATATTCAGGGGTGGTCCCTACGATTTAGCTCTTAGACGGTATTAATAATACGTGTTTTGTGAGGATTAGGAGTATTCTTTTCGTAATCTACAAAGACAGAGGTGGGATGTAAGGGACACTTCCTCAAACATCTCACACCAACGAAAAAAATTCCAAGTTCAATAATTCCATAGAATGAAAAGTTTAAAGTACTGATGCCGAGGAAATGAACGGATAAAAAAAAAATAATCGTCACACATCCCTTAAAAGGCTTCATTTAAAAAACGGAAATCCACAGGTAAATGCTAGAAAACTGAAAATAGCAATTTGATCGAGACAACTTGATAAGGAGGTCACAAAACACGATGAAGGTTTTTATTTAAACAAAATAAATAACAAATGTTCAACGTCCTAAACTGCTTCACGTCCCATACCTATTCATTCACTGTCCAAAACATTCCCTTTCCCAAGGATGTCGACATTCCCCTAGTATGTACGCATGCGCAAACATTAATTTCATATAACGTCGATTTTTATTGATCTATGGGTCCGATTTCGTTCAAACTTGAGAGGTTGATGGGCAGAGTAGGGCAGAAACTAATTCCGAAACTAAAAGCTAAAACTGAAACTAAATTAGTTGATTTTCACAAACTAAAAAACTAAAACTATTAGTTTTAGTTAGACATTTGAAACTAACTTTCAGAGTAAATTAGTTTTAGTTTGACGTCTGAAACTAAAAACTAAGTTTGTTGTAAAGTTAGTTTCAGAAGTCAAATTAAAACTAATAGTTAATTTAGTTCAAAGTTCCAATGAAAAACTAAAACCTTCGTTTGTTATCCTTGTTATTTCTTTTCAGCTGGTCGTACACATAAGGTGTTGTGGGAAGGAAGGAAGCGAGGAAGGGTATATATATATGTATATATATATATATATATATATATATATATATATATATATATATATATATATATATGTACATATTTTGTTACGGATTTCAATTAAGAACATTTTTATTTTCAAGTTTTTTGCAAATGCAATAACTTATTTTTTTTTTTTTAACGAAAATTGGCTAAAAAATAATAATAATTTAGTTCGAATGCTAGCCTCAAAATTCAACTAAGAACTAATTCAGTTCGAAAGTGTTTCAAAAATTCAACTAAAAACTAGTTTAGTTCGAAAGTTAGTTTTAAAAATTCAACTAAGAACTATTTAGTTTTGGCCTGCAAGGAGAAACTAAAAACTTATTATTTTTTAATTCGATATTAAGTTTAACTACATTTTTAGTTGACTACTCCCAACTCTTTTGATGGTTCCAGAATCATGCATTTGTATTCTATCGCATTTGCTTGAATAATAGGATGACACTCCAAGAATAGTGGATCGATTTTGATAAAATATACGATTCCCCCTATTCCTCATTCTGGAATGTGTACATACGTATTAAATACTGTTATATTTTGCATTCAATAATTTCGAATCTTACTTTGTTCTTCAACTAATTTTACACGTCCTTGTTACAATACGTGAAAGGTTATACTGCTAACCCAACTTGGCAGACGTTTGTTTAAACGTTTTGTTTTTGAATTAATCCATTTTAAAGATTTTTTTCGTGACATTAAAACGGCAGTAACATCCCTCAGAATCGGCCGGAGTCACGGCGCGTTCGCGAGAGCCGACTTTTTTTCAATCGCGTTTTTCTCGAAACGACGTTTTCCGCTCTTCGGGAACATTTTACGACCGGCCTGTTTGTCGTATCGGATCGAATTTTTTTTCTAAATTACCGTGAGAAGTGTGGGAATTGAATGACTACTGGAAATTTCCTGGGGGCATGCGCTGGTGGATGAAGGAACGACATGATAAAACCTCCAATTTTGCCAACTCATGCAAACCATCATGTAGTATCGTATACAAGAAAATTCTCCAATCAATCGAAAGATGACAACATGAAGAGTGAATTAAAAAAAAAAAAAAAAAAAAAAAAATCAGCTCAATTGAACGAAAAATGAGGGCAGGGCAAGTTCCTGAAGTACCCCCTTTTTTACGTTATATTGGTATTACCCCCACGCCTCCCGTTAATTTAAATTATTTTGGAAAGGAACTCTACAGAGAAAACTCTCAAAATTTCAGCTTTCCAACGGTATAGGTAGTCAATTTTACTTCAACTATGCTAGTAAGGAGAGAGAAGTATGCTTCAATTTTGAAAAACGTGGGTTTTTCAATGAAATTGAGGGTTTTTGTGAAAAATAACCCTCAGTAAAAATACGAGTTAGCAGCCGGTCTCTACGTATTTTTTTTTCGCGCTGAATCGAATGGCAACTCTTACAGATCTTCCCAACTCAGTTATAATCGTGTTTTACTATTTAACTAACTAGTTTAACACTCAAAAACACATAAAATTGAGAAAAACTAAAAATTTGTGAGTTGAAGTGTAAATCACGGTAATAACAGAGTCGGGGAGATCGACAAATGTTACCATTTGATTCAGCGTCAAAAAATACGTTGAAACTGGCCTCCAACTGGTATTTTCATAGAGGGTATTTTGTTTACGAAAACTCCCGACATTTTTTTCAAAACCATGTTTTTCAACATTAAAGCATAATTATCTCCCCTAATTAGCAAAGTAACAGTAAAATTGACTATACCGTTGGAAAGCTAAAATGCTAATAAAGTTTTCTCCATGGAGTTCCTTTCCAAAGTAGTCTGTGTGTTCTATGGGCTAAAGGACAAATAAAAAAAGTCAAATTCTGAGGAATTTTCAAAATTTTGGTTTTTAGCCCCTTTTTTACGTATCAAGTAGGTAGGCTAAAAAAAGTTGATTTGCATCAAGTAGATATGAAATTTAACACACTTTCCAACAATGTCCTTATTTTGCTTCCGAGTCTACCTAAAGGTAGCGGAAGCATTGTTTTCACTTACGGGAGAAAAAATATTTGGTCTCCAAAATCAAAATTTCCACTCGCAGTTTATGTTTTTGACAATTCTGAACAACTTTGATTCAGTGTCTGTCTGGCTGTCTTTCTGTGTGTGTGTCTGTGTGTGTGTCTATCGTGTGTCCTTGTAACAAGCTCATTTTCCACAGTTTTCATCCGATTTGGATGAAGTTTTCAGGGAATGTGCGGGCTAGAATTTAGACGGTCGCCTATCAGTTTCATCGTTCTTGACTCAATACCTCACTCTGTGCATGCGCAAACGTAAATTCTACCAAGAATCATTTTCTCACGCCCTAGTCATTTGATCTCGCTCAAATTCGAATGATAGTATGGAGATGACAATTTGATCAGCTTATATCAATTTCAACATGATCGTATCATTAATAACTACTGCGTATGCGCCAATATGAAATCCTTGTAACAAACTTATTTTTCACAGTTTTCACCCGATCTGGAAGGAATTTTTAGGGAACGTGCGGGCTAGGGTGTAGACCGGATCAGCTACATTGTTGCGAAATCAATACTCTATTCTGCGCTTGCGCAAACGTAAATTCCATTATGCTCCATTTTTTCACGCCCTAGTCGTCTGATCTTGCTTAAATTTGGATGATAGCTGAGGAATGACGATTTGATCATCCCATATCAATTTCAACATTATTGTACCGTTAATAGCTAATCCGCATGCGCCTATATAAAATCCTTGTAATGACCTTAATTTCCACTATTTTCATCCGATTTCGATGAAATTGTCAGAGAATGCGAGGATTAGGTTGTAGATGGTCCCTTATTAGTTTCATTGTTGCCAAATCAATACATAATTCTGCGCTTGCGCAAATGTAAATTCCATCATGCTCCATCTTTTCATTCTCTAGTGGTTCGAGTTGGCTTACATTTGGATGACAGCAGGAAGAAGATGATAGGTAAACGAGGAAGCTATGTGTCACATCCAACCTGGTAGACGTTTAAAGTCTATAGTTTAAAGTGATTCCAAGTGTAGTTTTGACCGTACTGATGTCATAAGGTTCAAAACACGAAAAAAATCTTGAAAATTTAATAACTCGAAAACAAAGCTTTAAAAAAGAAAAAAAATCATAGCGAGGAACTTTCGATCAGAAATGGTCTCTAGAATCGAATCCTTAATTTTTGCTCATCCTTGGTGCGGACACCCTGTATGCATTCATAGATAAGGATAACATAAGGATAAGAAGGAGCTATAATAGAAGATATAAGAAGTCAACTTGGCAGACTTTTTTTCTTCCCTTACTTTATCCATATATATTTCGTTACGTTATCCAACATTTAGAAAAGCCCAGATTTCCCAGCGAAGAAAATTAGGAATGGTGAAAGAGAGAAAAGTTTCTTTGATTGGAATATTAAATCGTTACTCTATTGATCATGAACTACAACTTTGATGTGTGCAGTGAGATTGTGAAATGTAATCTTACTTTCATGAGAAGTATATTTTTCTTCCTATGAATTAGCGAATGTTCGTAGAAGATGAACTATTGCATTGGCTCAAAAATTGTTTAAATCAAAATTTTTGAAAAATGCCTTTGTTGAAATCCGTTTTGAGGCATTCTGAAACGAATCCTAGAGTATAGCGCTTTTGATGTGTACATACATTTTGATGCTAAGTCGTTTTCATTCTGATTTTTCAGTTTTATGACACCCAGTAGCGCGGGTTCGAGAAACCTTGAAAATTCATAGAAAAACATAATGGTAAGTAATTGATTCATTCTAGGGATTTTCGAGAATGGTTTCCTATGATTTTGTGAGCATAGAGAGCAGATTATGGTTTTACTGCGGATGCACACCTTCATTTTAAGCTAACATGAATGTGCTACAAACTCCCCCCCCCCCCCTTCATCGAATTTACTGAAAATGGTTTCACAGAGACAAATCACCAAAAAAACAAAAATTAAAAATAAATGAATAAAATGTGTTAGTACATTACTTTCAATTTGCCCACCATACCACAGTCTGTCATTAAAATTAAATCTCAATTTTTTTTCACATATAAACCAAAACTTGTTCAATATTGAAATTTTAAACTCCTGAAGTACTCACCAAAACTAATCCAAATTCATTATTAAACGAACAACATTACGAAAATTGATTAAGAATCGTAGCCTGAGCAGCATCGACAAAATTTGTCTACACACACGTCCTAGGTTTTCTTTTTTCACGGATTCGGACCTGGAGGGACATTTTAAAAACTAAGAACCTATCTACCTAATCATCGTTAAATAGTGCGGGTGGTGTCAAACTTTCATTTCCATCTAATAAAATTTCCATAAATATAAAATGAGTCCACGTACGGAACATCTCGAATGAAAGAAAAATTCAGCACAATTTCTTCGCGCTCAAAGTGCCCGAGTGACGGGGGGAAATATATTTGAGACAAATAGGCTGAATCGTTGAATTCGCTTTAAGGACGTCCCTCTGAAGCTGGGTAATATTAGCAAGGCCTCGCATATTATAGGAGGGACGCTCTATTGAAATTGATGACCGTGACGCATTTTTATGGGTTGTATTCGTGTAATCGCCGACAGACGAATACGATTACACGAATACGAATATAATCGCAGTTGACTCAGAATCAACGAATAATTATCGCGATTGCAATCGTAATCGCATTCGACGATAAGATTATGCCCAACACTGTCTGGGACACCGAGAAACGAATAAAATGATAAGCTCCTCCGTGATCAGCTCAGTGAGCCAAATTCTTTCCTTTTCACCCTAGGTATGTAAAATTTGACATTGAGCCTATCTAAAACTTCAAGAGACGAACGCAATGACGGGTTCCAATCGGATCAGTTGACTTGGGTAAATTCTCTCCTATTCACCCTGGGAATTTGAAATTTGATAGGGAGCCTCTCTGGGTCATCGAGAAACGAAAAAAATTATGGGCACTTTCCTGATCAACTGAGCGAGCTAAAATCTTCCCTTTTCACCCTAGGAATGTGAAATTTGACAGGAAGCTTCTCCAGGACATTATGAGACGAAATTTGATAGTGAGCCTCTCTGGGACATCGAGAAACGAATAAAATTATGTGATCTTTCCTGATCAGTTGGGTGAGCTTAATTCTCTCATTTTATTTAACCTTAGAAACGTGAAATTTGACAGGAAGCGTCTCCAGGGCAATATGAGACGAATGCAATGACGGGTTCTAACCTTCTAACCAGATCAGCTGACTCAGCTAAGGGAAAAGCAAGTGGAGCAGCTTAGGATTAAGAGGTATCGTTTACAAAATGAATTGCACCATTATGAATCAAAATTAAAATACCTTACATACCGTATTCAACCTTTGAACTTACTACTTTATTTTTTATTTTCAACTCTTCAATTTGCTAATAAGAAATCGTAATAAAATAAACCGTTGTTATTAGAATCATGATTGTACGAATGATATGTTAGGCGGGACGAAGTCCACCGGATCAGCTAGTTAATTCATAATCTGTAGACTGACTAGGTGTATTTTATATTACGTTCTAACGACTGCCGATTCGATGATTCATAGTAAATAACCATTCATATAACTCAAAATGCCTTTAGACTGACTAACGATCCATTTGGATTCACACTCAATGTAGATAGGGAGTTACATATTTTCAAGGCCATAAATATCTTGCTATTGACTGTGACGGTACTGGTAGGGGAAGGAGTTGGAGTTGAACAAAAATAGTGGTAGGAAAGAGCCCTGGGCGGGAGTTGATGAGTCCCCGTGACGCCACCAGTCAGGAAACAGAAAGAAAACTACCTACCTACCTACTCATCGTAGGACAGTCAAATGGCATCGAGTCGAATATATTTTCATTTAAAAATATAGGTACCTACTTATTCGCTAAGAGGCCCACACGGGAAATTCCTTGCTTGTTTCCTCATTTTGCTCCCCACAATCTTCAGACATCAGATCCACGTTGTGTGGTTCACTGTCAGACAAATAGCCGGACGATTCCAGCTCTGAGGTGTAGTTGCTTCGCCAACAATCAGAATAAATCGTGGTTCCGCGAGCGATCCTTCTACGTGGTAGGTACCTACTGCTAGTTATATAGCTGCTATCCGATCCACCAATGCCCGTATAAATCATTCTTTTGTCTCTAGTTATATTATGCCCCTCCCCAAAGACCAATCGTTGTGGGACGCCTCGTCCACTGCTTTTTTTCCTTTTTGAAAATAAATTTTCGTCGACTTCCACAACTTTACCGGGCCCCCCGATCGTTGTTAAATGCTTTATTTCCAGATCAAGACGACAAAGTTCACGCATGTAATTATTCTTGCGTACCAAACATTGAAATAACTTTAATAGATAGATAACCCACCTCCGACTGTGTGGTTTCGTGTGGGGCTCAGAAGGATAAGTACTTACCAAAATATAAAATGAATACATAATTGGGTAACACTAATTGAGATTATAGGTACTTCTTGAAATGTATACCTAAGTTTCAGAAAACTAATTGTTAAATGAACCCTCAACTTCTGTTAATATACACAAGAAAATAACATCGTTGGGGATCCATTTGGATTCACACTCACTGTAGATAGGGAGTTACATATTTTCAAGGCCATAAGCTTGGTGACAGAAAACCTTACCTTGGGTTCGGTGGTTGTTCCACGTTGTCGCTTCGGAGGCTATTTCTTCACTAAATACCTAGTGGTAGTTTAGAACTCGCCCAAGTGGGGTCTTCTGAAAACAGTTGAACGGTTGACGGAAGGGAGGGGCCGATGTTGTCCCTTCGAATGTTCGACTCTTATCTATTGGTAAACTAGAACCTCTGCTAGAGAGCAGTGGGACAATTGCGCTTGCAGACAAAAAGGAGCAGGTCAAGGAACGTCGAACCCCTCACTCCGCCATTAGGCACATGTTTGGGAGAAAGTTCCTCCTTTCCCCGGATTGTGACCATAATAGATCTTTTCCAAGGCCAAACTCAAGTTTCCGACTTGAAACCAAACGATCGGTTTAGTTTTCCCCGGTAACACATTAAACTATAGGCTGCTAGAATAGGGTTGCCATCTCTGATTGCGGGATCCTTTAATTAAAAATTCTGTACCTACTTTCAGGAACGTAGAAAAGAATTATAAAATTTAAAACGTATGAACCATGACCATGAAAAGTATAATTAACATAACGTGAATCTTATTGTATGAGACTTTTGGTTTTCACCAACTGACAGGGGTGTGGCTTTATTTTGATATTATACATAGCTATAAAAATCTTCACAGGCCATCTTCAGAAACGCTTTTTTTAACCCGGCTGAGAATCCGGGATCGGAGTTCAATCTCTAACCGGGAGCGATTATTTCCGCCCACATTGTTGATTATTACTTTAAAAAAAAAAAAAAAAAAAAAAAAAAAAAAAATTGATCGTTTTGGAACCAATCGATTTCCGAACGTGATGATACCGAAATGTTTTGAGATGGATATGTCTTTTGGCTTGGGGTCAAGGAAATTTTCGCGACACTTTTTTTTCTCCACACAAAATGCAACGCTCCGGCACTTTAGATTATTATTAACTCGAAAAGTGAAGGCTAGGTAGAATTTCTATTGATTTTTCACGTACAACCAATGAGTTACTAGGGAAGAGTAACTCCCATAGTTTTCATAGTAGGAAAATCGTTCGCCACTTTTTGGAATGCTCTCATGACCATTGCTCTCATGAGCCATTGTAGTAGTAAGGAATGCTGTTATAAGCTAATATTGTTTTGTAACCATAATGGAATAATCTTGTGAAAAGAAGGCACTACATGGTTGGTATACAATTGAGTAGTACACTAGACACATCCATTATATTTTGTTTTTCCCATCAAGGGAGAAGTTAAAATGCTTGAAAAATTTAATAAGTAATGGACCAATAGCCATTGAAAAATTTGGCTATGGCGTTTTCCCTCAGAATCTAAACATAGCTAAAATTGTAGTTTCGGATTTTAAAAAAAGTAAAAAAGATACGCACAAATTATAGACCCAATTTATGTTAAAAAGAAATTATGTGGAGTTAAAGGATTTAGTGTATTCTTTAACAAAAATGTTTAGAAAAATGTGTTGAGTACGTGGAAGATAACAATTGCTATAGTTGAAAACCAGTACGGGTTCCGAAAGAATAAAAATACTGAATATGCAGTTTGTTTTCTTAATGAGAAAATTATCAACGATTTGAATGATGGGAAAAGCCATTAGCAATTTACCTCGATATGGCGAAGGCTTTTGAAACCATATAATATGAAAAATTATTATAAGGCTGAATAAATATGGTTTTAAAGAGAAAGTAATGGATTGGGGGAAGGAGCTACCTAGATAATAGGAAACAAATTAATGGTGAGGGTGAACGGGGTTAAAGCGAATTTGTTGCGTTAGGAAATAACTCAGTGCCCGACGGTACTGCTTTTGGGCCACTATACTTTATATTCTATAAACGAACTTGCTAAGCTCTAGTGACATTATCATTTTTCTGATAAGAAGGTTCTATAGATACACAAGCTGAGACACTTGGGGAGATGTATATGTAGGAAGTCGGAAACGAGCTTACAAATAGTTCTGCCGTGGCTCATGAAAAGTAAATTAACGTTAAACATCAAGAAGTTGAATTACATAACTTTCTCAACAACGACCAAAACCCAACCTCCTCCCAAGTTGTTAGAATTCACTATATGGGAATATATTTCAATGAACATATAATATGGGATTCTCAAGTAATAGAATTTATTGAACAGAAAGATAAACAAAATTATCCACGTTTTCTCACAAACTAAAAACGGTACTTTTCGTTATCCCCCCCCCAGTCAATTTGTCTTTAACACGCCCGCCCGATGTTTCTAGGCATTCGTTCTTACTTAGATTACATATTTACGTAGAATTGTTGACAATTTCAAGCTGTGGAAAGAAATTATATTATTTTAAAAAAAGAAGGAAAAAAAAGAAGTACCGTGTTTTAAGAAGTTGCCGATGTCGGTGAGGATTTGTTGAAACAAATTGGCATGGTTGTGGTTTGATTGCCTCCACATGAATTCGCACAAGTAGAATGCACATGAATTCGCACAAATAGATCAGAATGCTGTATAGGTTGGTGGGCTGGATGCTTGCGAGCTCGCATCTCAAAATTACATAACATCAAGTAGTCAATCCCTTAGTAAAAATACAGATTAGTAGGACATGTAGGTCAGAATGATGTGTATAGGTAATTTGGTGGTCTGGATGCTCGCAAGCTCGCTTCTCAAGAATACATAACATAACATCACATAATCTAAGTAATAAGTAATGCCTAGAAACATCGGGAGGGCGTGTTGAAGACAAATTGAATGGGGGGGGGGGGGGGGGGGGGGTATAACGGAAATGTAAACATACATACTAAAGGACAAAACAAAAACGCCTACTTATTGTGCTCTAGTGAAGCCCGTACCTACGTATTGTTAACCAGTCTGGGGTGGGGGTTATATGTCACTTTATTCACCTACAATCACAAATCAAAAACTTATATTACGAATTATAGCTAGAGTGGGTTTATATTGCACCCTCTAAGCCAATATTTGAGAGTTTGAGGTTACCAGTCAGAACGAGCAATATATTCGAGTTCGTTCAACTGCAAAGCAAAGGTTAGAGCTTTTGTAAACAAATCTTCTCAAACCTAACATCGGAGATAAACTAGGTGCCATCTATTTAGTTTGAGAATCGAAACCGGAATATTTTGCTGTTGTTTTAGCACCCCTGTTTTCCTCATTGTAATTCTGATAAGTTAGTCTGCAGTCATTTCAAGATTGATAAACGATATCTGAAAGTCCAACACATTATATATAACCTCTGACTAATTGTAATAAGTAGTTGAATGAGCATTGATATACCAGCCCTTAGGCCCTATTCAGAATTGTTGATTTACTGCTGAAATAGTTTGCAGATGTGTTAGCGGTGTCAATATCACGTCATCTATTTTGAATAATACCGAGATTCCACGAAATGATCAAAGTTAAAGAAGCCCATCCCTCTTATCAGGACAGAAAACATTTTTGAAACTCAAATTTCATGTACCCAATTACGTTTAAAATGATTCTCTGTTTCGTATTGATTATTCAATACCTATTCATTTTATTGAAATAAAGGTGATTTTCTATATTTATGGTTTATTCAAGTTTTTATTTGTTTTCCTCCAATACTTACCGTCAATAACAATATATATATATATATATATATATATATATATATATATATATATATATATAATATATATATATATATATAACAACACGTGGACACACACCAACACAACCCGTGGACGCACTCACCAACCATCAGTCTTTGATAACACGATCACGCGAAACGTCGACAAAAGCCCTGTGAGTTTATGTTTCCAACTGTCTTTATTTAATCCTACGGATTTCGTTTATATATATATATATATATATATATATATATATATATATATATATATATATATATATATATATATAGATTTTCCAAATTAAAATAAATTTTCCAAATAGCTGAAACATTTCCCAAATAGATCCAAATTTCAACGGTGGCATCCATGGATCGAGTTGGTAGATCTACTGCGAAGACGAAGACGAAAGTCAATTAGGCGGGCGTTGTGTCTTATCTGTGAGATCAGTCCGGCTTTTTCTTTAAGGGATTCGTAGTAAGTGGTACGTTTTACAAGGTTGGGTTACCGGACCCACGATTAACCCCCAACCTGGAGGACCAGGTTGTAGGGTCTGATTTTTTGTAGGGTCTCCTTCCATAGGTGCTTGCCTTGCATGGCTAAGGAGTGCCACCTGCCCCTTCGCAGTGGATCTACTAACTCGATCCATGGACGTCACCGTTGAAATTTGGATCTATTTGGAAAATCTATATTTTCATTTGGAAAATGTTTCAATCTATTTGGAAAATGTTTCATTCAATCTGGAAAATGTTTCAATCTATTTGAAAAATGTGTCATTCAATTTGGAAAATGTTTCAGCTATTTGGTAAATGTCTATTTTAATTTGGAAAAGCTATACATGTTAATATATTATATGTAATTGGTCCATTAGTCCAGAGGGTGTGGACAACCCAAGCATTAGAAAATAATAGAAATAAAATGTACCTAATATTTGACCGCTTACACGGAAAAAAATGATGGCATGGTCTTTTGGCTTCTCAATTCATATTTTCAAGCATGCACACCATACACAAAATTACAGTTTCAATAATTTATGTACACTGATTACATACATAAATAAACGATGGAATCAATAGTTATCGTCCTAGATACGAGTAATATGCGCGATGGGTACTGAAATATGAAACATTCCCGTGTCCCCAGTTTATTAACATGACGGCAAAACACTCTATCGATGCCATGATAATAACCTCGATATTAGCTTCAAAAGCCGCTCAACTGTTTTGGGCCCAATATTGTTGGGTAAAAGTCCTAAGGAGGCTACATACCGAATTATAGCTTCATAGAGTGAAAAGATTTGAAATTAGCTTTAGAAACCGCACAGCTGATTCAGGCATCCGTCATAAAGTACGAATGCTACATACCAAATTGTAGCTTCATAGAGTGAATAGCGTTAAAATTAGCCCGAGACGTTTACGAAAGAGTTTGACACGTTCACTTGTTGAGATTTTTGAACACACGAATTGTAGCTTCAAATAATCAATAGTTGAAATAATAGTGTAATAATAATAGTTGAAATCAAAGAGTTTTTGTACTTCTCGCATTCATTTTCTCGTACCTATACGAAAATGGCCTTTCCAAAATGAGAACAGGTTTTCGTAACGTGGAAACGGTTTTCGGAACTGGAAGAGTCAGCTAAACTCGTACTCGTGCTCAGCTTTTTCGGAATCGCAATTACGAGACGACAACTTGACCTTTCGGTAGGTTAACACTCTAGAATAACTTAGCAACTATCATTCGGTTGACAAAATCGCCAGAATTTTCCCCGTGCCGTCTTTTGTTGTTGTTGTGTTAACTTTCGTATTGTTTTTGTTTCGTGTTTTTTTTCCCGCACTTCAACTATAATTATGGGCCATTAGCGGAATTTCGTTCTTGCTTTCGACGTTTTATCGAAGATTTCATCCTCAGATTCATTTTACACGTTTTAAAGATTCGTGTTCTTCAAGGCTGAATCTTTTTTATATGATGTAGAGGTAAGTGGCCGTCGTTTCTTACTTCATGTTATATTTTGGAAAATGTCTACTGTGACAATTGAGTTTTGAGCAGTGATTCACTACAAGAGTCACGTTAACGTTTCTCTATAAGAGTTCTCTTTCTCTCGTGCTTACAAAAACGCTGCGACAAACCGATGCAAAAAGGTTAGCATTCATCGTGCTGGCTCTAACAGCTTGTTTTCGTGTTTACGAGAGATACCAATACGGGAAATAAAAAACTCTCCATTAGCTCTAGACGTTTACGAAATCGTTTGACTCGTTCACCTGATGACATTTTTCAACACACAAAAATATGTGTGACACGTTCTTACGTTACACGTGACACGTTCGTCTTAGATTTTAGCATTGCTGTACGTTCTAAATCTACTCCACGACGTTTACTCTTCACTCAACTATTATTATTCAATGGGAAATCATTAGAAAAATCCCGGTAACTAGAAACATGTTACTCTGTCGATTTTCCACCTACAAAAATCGTTATCGTTTAAAAACTCTCAATTTACCTGACTCGTCACTGCATGCCACCGGAAACGATCTGATCGTTAAGGGCGCCATGGCTTTAAAAAGTTTGAGAACCCCCGAACATTACGAAATCAACCTCGAATACTTTCAAGTGCAGTTTTTCTTTCGTTGATAGACATTATCCCTAAAAATCACCTGAATCCATCCGGATTGCTGTACGTTAATCCGTTCAATCTTCCTTAGGGCTAGAACATTGACAGGAAAAAAGATCATCATCAGAACATCAAGATCAAGATGATCATGATCATCAGAACTGGTGGGGACTTAGTAAAACACTGTAAATTATTACAAAACAGTCTATTATTAGTGTATTGTATGGCCCTTCTATGCTGAACACCTGTCTGTAATTATTAAACGAAGTTTTTACATTAGATATCTAAATATACATAGATTATATTATGAGTGAGTCTATACTAGAGTATAGACGCCCATTTGATTAAATTAAAAAAACACACCTACAGTTTCCTTCTGAAGTCCTCCTACAGTTGACAAAAATTATAATAAACCCGGTTTCCTGATGTTAAAATTCCATTGGTATATGAGCTGATACGAGCGTCGTTGTAACATGGCAATTGGTGCTTTGTTCCGTCACATAAGATTTGCTCCTATGTTGTTGATTTTTCTTTTCTAGCCCACAGGGTGAGTAAATGGATAAAAGTACAGCAACCTGAGTGGTTTCATCCGATTCTTCGGAGTGATGACTACCCAAAAAGCATTACCTACTGTTATAGGTTGATTGAAAATTGTTGTGATCTCGATTGTTCAATAATTCAACCCTTAATTACTACCCTTCAGGGTTGATCAAAATTTATCCCGATGTTACTGGCACATCCCCAGCCGAATTAAAATTTTTGAGCCAAATTTAATAAAGTTTGGTCCTGCAGTTTCTGAGAAAAGCTTCGGACAGCGTGCGGCACCCGGCATTTGATTGGACTATAAACAAAATTTTCGTTTGGCAGAAACATGAATGCATTATCTTTTTCTATTGATTTTCACGTAAAACCAATGCGGTACTAGCGAAGTGTAACTCCCTTAGTTTTCATATCAGGAAAACCCTTCACCACTTTTTGGAATGCTCTCATTTTATCACATCTTACGATCCATAAACCATTGCATTGCCAAAGAAAGCTGGTTTATTAGGCTAATTTATGAACTATTTGTCAAGCTGGTTTATTAGGTACGCTAATTTATGAACTATTCATTATCCATAATGAATTAATAATGTAAAAAGAAGGCACTTCATGGTAGGTATAGTATTGAGTAGTAGGTACTTGTAAGCAGTAGGTACTAGTCATATCCATGATCTATTGTTTTTCCCATCGCGGGAAAAATTTCTTTTGAGTTTCACGTACGACCAAGCCTTTGGCGTTGGCAGGAAAATGGAACTTTCATCTCACAGAAATCGTTCACCATTCGTTAGAAAGCTCTCATTTTACTGAAGATTACTAAGATATTTATGTCGTAGTTTTATATTTATTTACAATACATTAGTCCAATAATGCGACGTAATAAATGGTTAGTAAATGATATTATTGTGCCGCTCGTAAGCGTTGTTTTGTTGTCATTTGGTAGAGGTGGTAATCTTGGTTATAGTTGTGCCACTAGCAGTTAGTTTGCCGCTAGGCAGGCTAATTAGTTTGGGAATATCATGACTATTTTCTTCATGTTTCCCATACAATCAAAGCACTGCTGGCTGTGCCGAAAATTACTCACGGAAGATATGTAGAATGACAGTCAAGGCTGGTAATCTGGTATCTGGTAATCTTGTTTGTTGGCTGCATTCTAACTTATTATTGGATTTCAATATGGTATCGGATATGAGATATGAGCAAACGGCTCCAACCTAGGACAAAATATTAAACGGTTTACAAAGCAGTAATACAGAAACATTTATTGATTTAACTAAGGCGGGAACTGGCATCGAAACTTGCAGATAAACCTTTAAAATCGTACTGATAGAACTTGATCTCGTGGCTACTAGATGGTTCATTTCATATCTTTCAGACATGCTGCATTCACTTCATTTATCTATCTGTCAAATTTTAGATAGTTGAAGCCACCAGATATGATGGAGCCATCGATGTGCTCTAATCTCATCTAGTGAGATTTGCGACTTTCGCAGATTATTTCGCCACACGAGACTCAAGCGTTGAATTAGTAACGGGTTTTATGATAAAACGGTTAGCCATGTTAGCCATGAACTCTTCAGCAATAATTTTGACAAATTCTACAATAAATGAGAAGGTATCCTTTGAGATATTCGAAAATGGGTGCATAAATTAGTGATATACCTACATATAGCCTGAGCATCTTTGAAAATTTCATAAAGAATCGAATGATTGTTGAAATAACGTGCAAGATTTGCCATACGAATTTGAACAAGTTTAAAAATACAGCCATTAAAATTTATCTTTTAGCGATGCGATTCATTTGAGGTTGCCCAGGACATTTGCCGTAAAATATCATTAAATGTCATCAAAATCAGAGGAATATTAATTTAGTTACTCAAGGGTTAGAAGATACATAACGTACACATAAAAAATATAAAAAACACGGCGCTTTGCGCTTCGCCAGTGGGCAAGCCTCCTAGACCTCCGGTCACCTCTACTTACGTACTCCGAATGAAATTATTGAAACACAGAATGTGTTCTAGCTCAAGCGTTTCACATAAACCCGTGAAACCAGCGTATGAGAATGACTCAGATTTTGTGGTGTATCTTATCACTAGATGTCAAGGTGTTCTATTTATTTGTCACCAGCGCCATATTTGAAACTTCCTCGTCATAAGCTTTAATTTGAGCCCTCACACGAAAAATACATATTTGACAGCCCCCCCCCCCCCCCCCCCCATCATCATTAGCTTTCATTTATTCAGAAAACATGAATTATTAGGAATTAACAAGCGGTTGCAATCATGTTCCCAATATCAATTATTGAGTTGAGAACGATCACCTGTATGTAAATAATTGTTCATATAACCATGCTCATAGGTCAGCTTGTTGGCCACGCACTTCGCAGTAGTTGACGTAATATAGTTGGATAAATCCAGAGCTTTTGAACGAATGGTCAACGAATTTTGTGGGATGAAAAATGACGAAGTACCATTTCTCTAGCAACGATCGGTTGTAAGCGGAAATCATCAGTAAATTGTAGTAACAAATTTTCATTAAACAAGAACGCATCACATATTCGCGACAAATTTTCGTTACACATAAACGTTTCCTTTGATGCCGAGGCTAAAACACATTCTGCGTGGAATAAAAAAGAATCTGCATTCCTTGTATCCAAAACATTAATTCATATATCATTGAAATGTTTTAAATGATCTTAAAAAAATCCATTTCTGAAATAGTAAATCATGATATACCTAGCGTAAAGCATCAAAGTCGGTCAAATAGGTAAACCAAATAATGAAGCTTGAAGCAATTTACGTTTGTGTAGGAATTCAGTGGGAGAGTGTGGTATACCTGCTGCGAAGGCGGCTGGGATTCGAATACTGGCGGCAAAATTGTCTTTATATCTTTCACAGTCACTTTCGAGGTTACTATTGTACTATATTCATTTTGTATGCATTTATTTTTTCAGGTTATGAATTTATTTTTTGGTAGGTAGGTAACATTGTCCTTCTATATTTCGACAATGCACAATAGCTTAGTTTGGTATGTAATTTTCTGAAGACCAGTGATCTGCGTTGATGGGGTCTAATACAGCAATATTGTACTTTTGTGTAATAATTTACTGTATGTTCACACTAGATCTGACTCACACTAGTGTTGTTAATCTTTATTTCTCTAAAAGTTCTAGCCCTTAGGGAGGTCCAACGGATGAACGTACAGCGATCAGGGTGGTTTCATTCGAGTCTTGATTGACAATGTCAAGCCTATACTGTAACTACCTATACTTATATATATAGATTTTTCAATATTTCAGCCCTTCAATTTAACCCTTTAGGGTTGATCGAAATTGATGTTCGGGGACCAACTAGACCTCATTGTGATTTTTGACCCACGTTTCATAAACTTTGATCCAGTAGTAAGGAGAAAAGATGGGGTACGGTAGACAACGGACAGGACATATTTATATAAATATTTTAATTTTAATTCGATTTTCTTATTCTGAGCATCTGGAAACGTACATATACCAATAAATTTTTGGTCGATTACAAAGGTTCCCCATCGAAATATAATGAACCGAAATTGGTTTGTATACTCATTGGTTTGTATTGAGTATTCGGAAAATAGACATCCTTTCAATTATTTTGATAATGTTCGCTGCTCTGATTTAGAAAATTTTGTCAAAAATGTAATGCAAAAATTACGAAGAGTCGCCCATATGTTTACGTTTTGGGATAATTAATTAGTTTCAATTTTTCTTTACTAGCCAATTTGGGTTTTAGAAGCTCCAAGGGTAATGCAGGATTAGAAAGCTTTCGGGTTCAAGTGTAATTACTTATATTAAAATTCTCTATTTTCTCCAATTTCACAGTACCTACGTAGAGGACACAGTACCCAGAATGGATGAATTAAGATAGGAGGTGCTACAACTAAGCAGCTTTTTCGCATATATATTAATTAACTCCTTCCAAATTGATTGGAGCTAACGTGAAGCCTTAACTTAACCCTTTGTTTCAAAATTCATTAATATTTTTTCGCTATAAATTACTAGTGGAAACGTTGCACGTAAGTACGCCAGAACTGTAGGGTAGCGAAGAAATCGGGATGGTCCATGCGTGTGGACGATTTCGCACGCAACGACCTTTCATTTGGGCGGGAGATACCGGCATCAGGGGTTCGATGAAAAGTGAACAGCGACGAACTCTCATGGGCGCTTACGAAACAAACACAATACGAAGGGGGAGGAAAGTTAACCGGTTAGTAGGGGACTTCGCCGCCAGGTATCAGCACAAGGCGGACTTCCCATTCATCCTTATTTATGACCTCCGCTGTCAATGAACATCCACAACCACCGAGTCACTCACGCAACGCGCTTTGTAAATACACACGCAACATTTTCCTTTCATAGGTATTAATTTCTCAAAGTAAGTTCACAATGATATCACTATTCAAATTAAATAAATTCAAATTTTGGTTACTTCTATTGAATTGCAGTGACTTCTATTTATTTGTTAGTTGCAACATTGAGCCATTGTAATCAACTAGAAAAAAGTTGCAAATTATTACACAAAGGTTATGTTATTTTTAATTTGTATTTTCTATTGAACCCGCAATAAAAAATAAATACCCACAATATACCTATTTATAGTTTTGATTTTTGAGTTAAGCCGCACATCAATCTGAAGGGTCATTAGCGCGTCAGGGGGTTTATTTTTATATTTTAGGTGGTCCTTCTTGGTAGATCACTGGTAACTACTCTACATGGAACGACCCTTTTTGTGATAGGCGCCCAAACATTGTGACATGAGGTTGTCAGTATCCTCAGTGTTGTCAGTGTATTATAGGGCGCGTTAGTGTCTTCTCTTGGCGCTAGAGATAGGTAACGTTAAGTTGAAAATCGTTCCACACGGCTGCGCTTCTTCCTGTATCACGAGAAAAAGCGGTGTTTCGCATTAGGTATCAGTCAGATAACGGGTCGTTGGGGTTTTTTATTTTGTTTTTTATTTAGGTATTTTAGCATGGAACGTGCATTAGCCATCACATAACTGGCCAAAAGTGTTACGGTTTTGTTTCACGAAAAACGGCCACACTTTCATATGAGTTCCACGTACCTACAACCAAGCCGTTGGTAGGGAAATGGAACTTTCATCGCACAGAAATCGTTCACCATTCGTTGGAAAGCTCTCATTTTACTGAAGATTAGTAAGATTTTTATGTCGTAGTTTTATATTTATTTACGATATATTAATCCAATATCAAAGCCATCAATTGATGCGGTTGTCACCCAGGGTGGCCATCTCACGATCATCCATTTACATACCAGTCCTTTCCAAATTACCGTACATTCTCGTACATCAATCCTTATACTTACCGTACCTTCACTGTACATAAATTTAGTAAAAAATGGCAAAACTTGGTTTACTTTTTAATCAACTGGCAAAACTGAAATTACTTCAATCTAAACTTGAAAAGTTACTAGAAAAATGAATCACTTCTTCACATCTTCACTTGATTTCTCAAATTGGAAGTATACACAGATATCATCTTTGTGTACCTCCTGTATATAAACGGCATCTTGTCACCGGGACCTACTTGGCGACTTGGACTGAAGCCACTAAAATTTGAAAGTAAAGAACGCTTGCATACGAGTCTGCAACACATTGGGACATTTTATGTCTTTAGTTGCAGACTCGAATTCAAGTTCAAAGAGCCACTCAGCTGATCCGCAACCTGGGAATCGTCAAGTAAATGTCCTAAAGTGGCTACATACGAAATTACAGCTTCCTAGAATGTAAAGTATAGAAATTACCTATTAAAATGATTTCACCACCTCTTCACAAATCAAACCTTTCTCGCAATATTTGGATCACCTGCTATGAATCAAATCATCGAAACACTAGCTCAATGAAATCATCAGAAATTAACAAGCGGTTGCAATCATGTTCACAATATCAATTATTGAGAATGATTGTAACACTAAGTGTAAACAATTATTCATTTAACCATGCTCATAATTCAGCTTGTTGGCCACACAGTAGTTAACATAATATGGTTGGATAAATCGAGAGCTTTTCCCTACCAACGACTCGGTTGTAAGCGGTAATCATCAGAAAACCAGCTGTAACGCTTTGTTAACGCTTTCTTCTTTTATGTGCCATAGTAAAGACATAAAATGTCAATAATGCGATGTTATAAATGGTTGGTAAAAATTATTATTGTGCAGCTTGTAAGCCTTGTTTGTTGTCACTTGGTTATGTGGTAATCTTGGTTATAGTTGTGCCGCATGGTGGCAGGCTAATTAGTTTGGCAACATCATAACTACGAGTATAATAAAATAAAATACTTCCTTCCAAGGTAGTAGTGAGTCATCATAAGCACAATGAAGTTCTGTGAGTCCTCATTTACATATCAGTCTACTTACATATCATTGACATACATTTACAATTTTTTTTCGGCCAAATTTTGCTGAAAGGTGTGGTTTACCTCTCCTGTCTTGATTCAACTAAGGAACTGGCATTTTTACCCGATGTTCCCTATACTAACAGCTACGAATTGCTACAATTTTTGTTTTAAATAGTGGATTGTTTTAATCTTATTATCACTTGAGTAAAAAATCTGAAGTTTCGCTCCCAACTTTGTGACACTATTTTAACCCGATTTTACATGTTTTGATTACGAATTCTCATTCTTTTTCTCGGGTGTCCGTAAGAAGAAAAAGGGTGGACGGTTTGATTCCTATTAAGTACATCAAAAAACCAATCATTAAAATATATTAATCCGCAAATCGATAAACTGCTGATTTTTTATTATAAATTTGATTTTAAAAATTGGTTACTTCGAAAAAATATCAGCTTTTCCTCTATCCATTCTCTTAGTAAATGTTATAAGATTGAATGTATAACCATAACAATGTGACAGAACCAATGTGAATTGGTGTTTCTAGTTGAAAAAAAGGTGTCACAATAATGGGCCATCCAATTATGTGCCCCCCCCCCCCCCCCAATTTTTTTTTTCATCCCTTTTTATACTAGATAAATTAATTTTCAAGGAGGGTATGAAAACCTGAAATGTGGGGCTATGTAAGGTAAATATCTGATCCTTCCATTCAACAAATTAAGGGATTTACGATTAAAAAACCACAAAATGAGATACAATGTTAAAGGCACTTACGGTATGCACTCCCCCTTTATTTTTCTATTTATGAGGATATTCAAAACTTAAAATTCATTTCCTATCAATTTCGTGAGCCCTATGTAATCATAAGGACATCAGAGTTTGATTATCTCGCGTCATAGTGGCGCTACGGGTCTTATCTTCCGTTTTTCAAATGGGAACCTAATTTTTTTCATAGCATATCTACATGGAATTTCATGGAATAATGACCTATCCTCGAAGTTTTGAGTGCATAGGGGAATTAAACCCAAAATGTACGCGAACTGTGGAAATTTTGTTTTTGGGTTATTCAGTTGAACCTAATATGCGACAAATGGTTATGGGTTTTTGTTAAGAAGGGTATTTGTTGGGGTTTTCAATCTCCACTGATGTCTACCAACTAACTAATTCATCCCTAACTCTTTGTGAAATTGCTATTCTTCTATATGATCCCTTGAAATACTAGTCAGTGGGAAGAAGGAAAGTCCTTATTTCGTAAAATATTGAAATTCCTGAGAGGAATAATATTTTAATGTTTCTAGCGCTCAACTAAAGCTGATTAGATCAACGATTTTCTGGACAACTATTCAACCATATTGTGTCCTAATTTTTTTGACATTTTATGTCTTTCCTCAGGCACATAACTCGAAAACCGTTACCAAATTTGTTACCAAATAATTTTGATGATTTCCGCTTACAACCGAGTCGTTGCAAGGGAAATGGTACTTCGTCGTTTTTCATCCCACAAAATTCGTTGACTATTCGTTAGAAAGCTCTCGATTTATCCAACCATAATACGTTAACTAATGCGAAGTGGGTGGCCAACAAGCTGAGTTACGAGCATGGTTATATAAATAATTATTGTTTACAGACAGGTGATCATTCTCAATAATTGATATTGTGAACATGATTGCAACCGCTTGTAAATTTCTGATGATTTCATTGGGCTGGAGTTTCGATGATTTGATTCATAGCAGGTGATCCGAATATTGCGAGAACGGTTTGATTTGTGAAGCGGTGGTTAAATCATTTTAATAGGTAATTTCTATACTTTATTTACACTCTAGGAAGCTGTAATTTCGTATGTAGCCTCTTTAGGACATTTACTTGACGATGCCCAGGGTCCGGATCAGATGAGTGGCTCTTAAAGCTAATTTCTATGCTTTACACTCCAGAAGATGTAATTTTGTATGTAGTCTCTTTAGGACATTTACTTGACGATGCCCAAGGTCCGGATCAGATGAGTGGCTCTTGAAGCTAATTTCTATGCTTTACACTCCAGGAAGATGCAATGTTGTGTGTAGTCTCTTTAGGACATTTACTTGACGATGCCCAGGGTCCTGATCAGATGAGTGGCTCTTAAAACTAATTTCTATGCTTTAAACTCAAGGAAGCTGTAATTTAGTATGTAGCCTCTTTAGGACATTTACTTGATGATGCCCAGGGTCCGGATCAGATGAGTGGCTCTTAAAGCTAATTTCTATGCTTTACACTCTAGGAAGCTGTAATTTCGTATGTAGCCTCTTTAGGACATTTACTTGACGATGCCCAGGGTCCGGATCAGATGAGTGGCTCTTAAAGCTAATTTCTATGCTTTACACTCCAGAAGATGTAATTTTGTATGTAGTCTCTTTAGGACATTTACTTGACGATGCCCAAGGTCCGGATCAGATGAGTGGCTCTTGAAGCTAATTTCTATGCTTTACACTCCAGGAAGATGCAATGTTGTGTGTAGTCTCTTTAGGACATTTACTTGACGATGCCCAGGGTCCTGATCAGATGAGTGGCTCTTAAAACTAATTTCTATGCTTTAAACTCAAGGAAGCTGTAATTTAGTATGTAGCCTCTTTAGGACATTTACTTGATGATGCCCAGGGTCCGGATCAGATGAGTGGCTCTTAAAGCTAATTTCTATGCTTTACACTCTAGGAAGCTGTAATTTCGTATGTAGCCTCTTTAGGACATTTACTTGACGATGCCCAGGGTCTGGATCAGCTGAGTGGCTCTTAAAGCTTGCATACGAGTCTGCAACACATACTCATACGAGTCTTCAGCTAAAGACATAAAATGTCCCAATGTGTTGCAGACTCGTATGCAAGTTTTTTTTTTCGTGCTAGTTCAAAGATGAAAGTAGGAGTTCCCCCCTTCGAAACTTTTCCGTGTGTGGTTGCAAAAAATGCCACTATGCCTTCAGTTGAAAATCGTACTCATGCATGACTAAGTTCAGCATACTACAACGATTCTTATATTGTCCTTCAGAACCGGCTGAGAAGTATATAGTTTTCGAGATGTTGGATGCACTTTACTTCAAGATCTCAATAAATTTCCCCTAAAAAGCAGAAAGTGTGGCGCACATATATGACCCAGACTAATCGGATAGGTACTGTACGAAGTTTGGGGGCTTTACTTTACCATAATTCAGAATGTAACACGCGAATGGGTTGATTGTGGCTTGACTATAGCTTCAATTCACACACTGAATTACAATAAACAGTAGTTTTTTTTACGTCGGAGCACAATAGTATGAGCGAATTTTCGTAAATTATCGTATTGTATAATGTTATATCGCATTGAAAGTTGAAATTTTCGATAATGATAACTATTGATTTTATGGCGAAAAACGTGTTCTAAATAATAATCGACGGTCCAAATAAAGGTATTGAATTTTTAGCTTTTTTGCAGTTTTTATCGCTTTTTTTAAAGCAAATTTTAAAGAAATTTGAGTCCTTTTCTTCAGCATAATTTTGTACATAAATTTTTGAATGTTCTATTCTATCATTCTTTTGTGGTGTGCCAAGTTCCTTATGTAGGTAGTTGGTTGTGGTGGTGAGAGTTTGTAGGCTTCTTTTTGTTTGAAGTATTAATTTGTCTATACTAGCTAGACCCCCCCCCCCCCCCCCCCCTCTGAAGTTTCCCTCATTATAGCTTGCGCTCGGATGAAACGAGTCTCATCCGGTAGAGCGAATGATTAGAAGCCTTGGGGTCGAAACGACCTCAACCTATTCTCAAACTCCAAATAGATGAGAACCCCGGCTTTCTTGAACCGTTTCTATGAAGCCGGGGGCTTGGATCAGAGTGCCAAGTGGGCCAATTTTGGTAAGCAGAACTTTCGCTGTGGGATGAACCAAACGGGGAGTTAAGGCGCCTCAATCGACGCTCATGTGAAACCATGAAAGGCGTTGGTTGCTTAAGACAGCAGGACGGAGGCCATGGAAGTCGGAATCCGCTAAGGAGTGTGTAACAACACCTGCCGAAGCAACTAGCCCTGCAAATGGATGGCGCTGTAGCGTCGTGTCTATACTCCGCCGTCAACGGCAACGGAGGCAGTCGCCTCACGGTGACGGTGCTGTTACGCCTTGACGAGTAAGAGGGCCATGGCGATGTGCGCAGAAGGGTTTTGGGCGTGAGCCTGCCTGGATCCGTCGTCGGTGCAGATCTTGGTGGTAGTAGCAAATACTCCAGCAAGGCCCTGGAGGACTGATGTGGAGAAGGGTTTCTTGTTAACAGGTGTTTCACAAGAGTCAGTCGATCCTAAGCCCTAGGAGAAATCCGAAGCGATGGGTTGCCGTTAAGCATATCCCAATGTTGGCACCATCTGGGCGAAAGGGAATCCGGTTCCTATTCCGGAACCCGGCAGTGGAACCGTTCCAAATCGGGCCCTCATCGAGGACTCGTCAGGGCAACCTGAAAAGACCCGGAGACGCCGTCGGGAGATTCGGGGAGAGTTTTTTCTTCTCTATAAGCGTTCGAGTTCCCTGTAAACCTCTAGCAGGGAGATAGGGTTTGGAACGCGAAGAGCACCACAGTTACGGCGGTTTCCGAATCTTCCCCACGGACTTTGAAAATCCGGGAGAGGCCCACGAGGAACCCCACGCCGGCTCGTACCCATATCCGCTCGTACTTTCCCAAAATTCTGCCTCATCAGAGCTTTGGGTATTTGTGCTAGGTCACTATCATTATCATTGGCATTGGCATTATGGTTGGTTTTCCTTCATTACATCCATTATGATTGAGTTATATTAAGGTTGGTCCTCCTTCATCATATTAGAGTGGGTAACCAGTTGTATTTGGATCCCTTTCTTCGGTAAATTTTTCTCAATTTAACAAAAAATTGACCAAAGAAAGGTACTCTAACATGATGAAGAAGGACCAACCTTAATATAACTCAGTCATAATGAATGTAATGTAGGAAAACCAACCATAATACATATGGCAATGATAATGATAGTGACCTTGCACAAATACCCAAAGCTCTGGTGAGGCCGAATTCGGCGAAAGTACTTAGCTAGCTAATATAGACAAATGAATCCTTCCAACCATAAGATGCCTACAAACTTTCACCCTCACAACCTAACTACCTTATATTTTATACTTAATAAACTTAATTTGAGCAATGTTCTGCCAAAAATATAAATTCAACGATTTATAGCCATTTGCAGCTATTCAAAGACCTTACCGATTTGATCATCTTTTTTTGCCTATAAGGGCAGCCGTAACAGACGCAAATTGTTTTTGTTTTTATTTGCCGGTTTTTTGTTTGTTTGAGCGTTTCTTTATTATTATAATTTGTTCATTACTAATATAATTCTCCTTTTTGACCAGTATTGATGGTGCGGGAAATGAATTGTAGCGCAAAAGGGGTGACGCAAGGTATCAACATGGGAAAGTCATGTCAACCACCACGTCCCTTAGATCCTCCGCCCCTTGGCCCTCCTTGTGGCGGACCTTTTAAGTTCGATTGTTTTCGAGTGTCCCAAAGGAACTCCATTTAAATTTCATCACCTCAAGTTGATTTGGAAAGAAATTAGCCTCTGAGGTACCACAGCTGATCAGAGCCCCTCAATACTTTGTAATTGTATTCTAGATGTCCCAAAATAGCTCCATTTTAGGTTTCAGCACCATAAGTCGAGTAAAAAACAATTTCAGGCTCAAAGGTCTCTCAGCTGATCAGTGCGCCTCTATGTGCACTAAAATTTTACATTTACGGAAATTGAAAGAAATTAGCTTCAAGAGCCCCTTAGCGTAACACACCTTTGTAAACAACTTGAAATCGATTTCGTGGTGGCCGAGCGAAAAGCTGACTTTGTCAACTATATGCCTACGATGATATAGGCACCTACAGAGGAAACATTGGAATCAATCAATAAATCTACAATGTACTAGTCCCCCTGATCTAAGTAGATACCTACCAACTGAAAATTTATGAGACTACGTGAAAACCATTGAGATGTTTTAAATAATCTTCAAAATTCCATACGGAAAATAGTAAATGAATATGTAGCGTAAAACGTCAGAATCAGTCAATTAGGAAACGAGAAAATGATGCTTGGAGTAATTCAGGTTTGCGCATGCAAAAAATGATGTAATTATTTGAGAGCAATGAAATCGCTAGGGGACCATTTACAGCCAAACCCCTTTCTTAGTACCTACATTTAACACGAGTTCTTAGTGTATTTAACACGAGCTAACCAACCAATTGAACTTTAATTGCATAAGATAAATCACCAACCTCCACTGAAGAAGCCCTTTTACAGGCGACAAAAGTTGTAATAAACCTGGATTCGTGAAATGAAAATTCCACATCGTATATCAGCTAATACGAGCGTGTTAAATACTAGAAAAGTGTATGTAGGTGTGTTATTTAATTTTATTAATTTCTCTTCGATAGGCATTAAAGGGAAGCAGTATATTTAGATACCTAGAGTATAACAGTCTTCGTGTAATTATAAACAGGAATTCAGTGAGGAAGGGCAGTCCAATAAAGAAATAATAAACCTTTGTGGAATTTTGTGCAGCCTTCCTTTCCTTGAGTGTTAAGTTTCTACAGTAACTAAGTAAGCATATTGATGGAAAAGTCAGCCTTTGGTCCGACCACCACGACATTGGGACTTACGATTTTTGGTTACTCCCTCAATCATACATAAATTGAACCACTATTTGAAAACATGATCTGACTGGAATCTGAGATCTGAAAAAACAATCAGGAAAAATCAGTTGGGAATAGTAACAACATTACGAGTTATCATTATTATCCTCCTCCACTCACCCTCTTCCATAATGAAATTTGAAAGTATTGGAACACGTTCCAAAACCCTCAACACAATCATGGTGTGATAATAGATAGTTCATCAAACTTGGTTCGGTGTACTTTATGATTCTCAATCTGATGCCCATAGATCACCTCAACAAAATGGAATTTTATGAGTCCCTTGATGATTCTCACAACTATACGACAGTTACCATTGCCTCGCTAATGCATTTTGGGATATCGATTGAAGTAGAGGCTTGGATGGCGGATGGTCTCCTGCCCTTTTTATACAGAAAGGCTGTGGAGGCCTATCCCCTCTCCAGACCGAGGAGTGGGCAGGAGAGAGTACTTCATCTGCCCCTCCAGATTGATTTTTTTATAAATAACATCTAAAAATAACTGTTGAAGGTGGGGACTGCGGATAGATGAGAGCTGTTGCTGAGGGCAAGTGCGATGAAGTTGGAAGCGATTGATGGTGGCTGGAGCTGAAGGCGTGGGCTGTTGTCGAGGAGAAGACTCTGCAGAGTTGAGAGCCCTCCGAACCACAAAAATTTCATTGATGTCCATCTCCGTGGTAGGCTGAGAGTATGAGTTGATGGCCTCAGAGACTGGCTCGATGAATGGATGGATGCGACGTGCAATGAGTGAAAGCTCGTTGACATTCTGCTCTTGCAAAGCGGCTACTAAAAGGCGGATGTAGTCTGGAAGTACTATTAAACATAGTTGCCTGAGTAGAGGCAGTATAAGTGGTAATCTCCATTGGAGCTAGCGGCTGTATGTGGAGGGGGCGATCCCCTCGAGAGTAGCTACTGATAGGAGCTTGATTGCTGCCATCTGCAGGTTCATGGGCTGCTTTGAGATGGTTCCACAGCTTTGCATAGGGAGTTGGAGCTCTGAGATCAATATGATCCACTAGCTCAGTTGTCTTGGAGTCCAATGGGAGGAAAACTGGGCAAAACTTGTCTATTTAACCCGTGAATACTTCGCTGTAAGTGAAAGCAAGGCCTGATTGCTTTAGCCAGACAATGAATGATGATGATTCATAGGGCGGAAGATTGACCAGCGAGACAGGATTGGGAGCCAGGGCTTGTGCTATCCTTCTAGTTTTTGGAGAACTGGTGGTTTTAAGTCAGAGTTAGAAGTAATGAGGTACGGTGCTTTGGTAAATACCTAATAACTTTACAATGTTTGGTCAATCTGCAGCGGGAAGGCTCTAACAGGCCTCGAGGTCGAATAGAAGAATGGCCTGTCTCAACAGCTCGAGTGAGCTGCTAACACAAGAGGAAATAGCGAGAATAAATCTTAAGCCAGCAAGAAGTGGAGAGAAAGATTTGAAGCCAACGAGCGAGAAAAACGTCGAGACTGCAGCAGAAGATCAGTAGAAAGAGGTCGTCGGAACTCTGCTTCTTGTAAGGTCCCTTAACAATCGAGGAAGGCCGTGTGAGAAGCAGGACTTTCTTGGAAGGCTCAGAGATGATGCATGGATGATTGCTCATCTTCTTCAGCTCTGCAGAGGGTTGTATCGCCGTTTTATGCACTCAAATACGTAGTAGGAGATTCTTCATGGGAAGTAGAGGCAGCAGTGGATCAAAGCAGCGGCTCGTTTGCATTGGTGACGTGGAGAGGAGAGTGGCTTCTTCTTGATCGATTCCATGTCGGGTGAACCTATGTAGTGCACCAATGTTGATCGCCGAATTAGACACTTGGATGGCTGATGATCCTGGAGCATGGATCATGGCTCCTACCCTTTTTGTATACTACAACTTCTTCACTGCTAACCTAACAATCAAACAAATTATGTCCCTTAAATTGAAAATGTTGATATTTAGATGATTTATGTTACTATCGATTAATTAATTTATATAATTTTAAATTGCAACAAGTAGTTATTGATGTTTTCAAAAGACATAATAGAGACCCCAGGAGTCACGGTAACCATACATACCTCAATGAATAATTGCATCACACATTCCGCAAAACTTATTCCTAGAATTACGTTTTATGGTTTCAGTAATGGTTTCAATGTCAAAGTTCCAAAGGAATTGTCAACTATGAAATAATTTTTGTGAGGATTGAAATTTTTTTCTCGCAAAATTATCCATTTCAGCCCGTGGTGACAGATTTTTTGAATACGTATTGTGGGTTCTGTGCATCTTGAAACGTTAACCAAAGAATTCTGAGTAGGGGTTAATTTTTTTCTTGGTCGATACAAATATTCATTATTGAAAATGAAGAAAACAAAAGCGAAAACTGTAATGACTCATTCCACGAGCGGAACCAACAAAAAATTAATTACGACCTATTTTGGTTTCCAATGGAGGCCGATCTCGAAAAATTTCTAATTAAGGCAAGACCCTGTCCCAAGTTGCTCAAGTATTTATTGGGGTATGCGATTCAAATCGGGTCTCTATAAAAAAAAGTTTTCCCGGAGAAGGAAATAGAGGAACATAAATCTACCCTCAACCCCTCACTTTCTTTTCAGATACAACCTCAACAATTAGTGGCGCCGGGGTGAATCGATGGTGTAAGTGGGAGCGGCCTCTTGGGATTTTGGAAAGAGCGCAAGCACGGGTTTGACCTAAGGATTCAAACGATATAAATTAGGTTTTTTGTAACGTCTTTTAACTGGGGTTTCGAGGGATCAACTCGGTAGCGACACTTATTTCAGCTGTTCACCTCTCTAATGCTTCTGTCTGGTTTAATGCCAACTCTGACTTAGTACCAGCTAAATAAACTTAGTTGATTGCTCTCAGAGTATCCAATTCTGCTTGATTTAGTAGAATGGCGTATTTTTCAGAGATATTGATTGGCTTCGAACTTATTGACGCTTAACGGCGGATTTGAATGAATCTTGGAAAAAGTCATGTTGAAAGAATGTTGTGAGGAAAACGTTTTCTGATTAATCATATTAAATATTTAATGTTAGTATCCACCTAATCATATCCATATGTGTATAGTCAGATCGGCCATTCATGATGAGATAAGTAAAATCAGTCTGGATTAGGCCAAGAAATGAAGCGGAATGATCAAATCAACACTTTTATTGATGTTTCTGACCATCGTTGGAAAAAACAGCAGAGAAAGCTGAGAAACAAGAGTAATTTCATGACGGAAGGGAGAAAATGTAGGAGGAAACGCTGAAAATGTTGCTGACGCTATCCAGGCTACAATTTTAGTGTATTAGGCTACAACCGATTTTAGTGAGTTTTATTTTAATACATCCCATTTTTAGTCTGGGCTAGAAATTCTTAATTTCGAATTTTCCGTGGGGTGGATGTACATGATATGCACATATATATGAACACTTACTGTAAGGACATGTATTACCCCACCTACTATTTTCTGCCGATTTTCGTTATTTATTTTGGTTCAGTTATGAATTCGGTCTAGTCTCCGGATATACAGGGTGCCCCTAAATCCCCCCCCCCCCCCCCTGCTAATATCGTTATTTATGGGTCCAAAGTTTTATTTTATTTTTTTAAATAAGGATATTAATAATGAAAAATGTGCATTTAGTTCAGGCGGCTTGTGTTTTGGTGGAGATTTCATTTTGGGTTAAATGGGGTATTTTGGGCTCTTGAACTCGAATCTGACGTTTGCCACGAAAAATGTTGACAAGACTTTTTTTTTCGCAATAAAAGTGTAAGAAATAGACTTTCCTCCGGTGTTTTGCGAATAACTAGAAAACTATGCGCTTCCGGTAAATCGGGAAATCACTGTTTTTTGCTTATTTTTGCTAAATTGATTATGTATTCTGCAAAAAATGTGGGCTATACATGTCCTTACAGTAAGTGTTCATATATATGTGCATATTATGTACATGAAAGTCTACTCACGTAATGTGGTATCATTGGATTGTTAATTATGAGCATTTATCTCGTAAAAAATTTTCTCACTTCATATGTATCTTAGAGATATAGTGATCGCAATCGACACAGCGTTGAAAAATACTTCGAATGTGACACCCCACATGCCCTATTGTCAAAAAGCTTTTTTTGGGTCACTAAATTGTAAATTTGAATCTGAAATTCTGGAGCGATCTTGCCCACGAACTCGACCTGTATTTTATGCCAAACGGATTTTGTGTGTTAGAATGAATTCTCTACTTCATATTTTAAGGAAGTTACGGTGTTTTGCACTTGGTGTAACAAAAAAAGGGGTAAAACTAGACTGAAAATGAAGTAGAGTGCCGCCTACCGCGCCTTTCTATCTCAATCGGTTTCCGAAAAACGATTTTTAGAAGTTTTTTTTTTTCTCCAGAAAACCCCGTTATTTGCCATTAAAACCCACGTTCCTCCACGTTAAGACATCTGTTTTAACTTTTGACTACATTTTCGGATTCATCGTTAAATTTCCTATACGTCAAGAGCACATTCATACAGTGCACGTACAACTCCTACGAACCCCTCGTAGCAGTTCAAACATTGAAAATAGAAAATACTTGTAAACTGCATTTCTAAAAACGTGCTAGAAGCTGTCAAATTTCAGGAAAACTCACACATTTAATCAGTTTCCTAATGCTATGGTCACCTTGCGATTCCTTATCGATATCATGAAGAAATTCAAGTTTGAATGCGAAAAAAACAGTAGGCACTGGAAAATACATATCGTGATTTCTCAAGTGAGGCAAGAGTAGTCAAAAGTCTCATAATATCGTCCTTGTTCATAGTTTTTTATCTTTATCTACTGCTACTTTCATTTCAGTTTTGGTGATTCTAAAGAAGACTAAATTCTGTTTGCCATATATTCACGTTTCCAACTATTTTTCTGTTCGTACATTTGTTTGTAGACATCCAATATTTTTGTACTGAAATTCAGTAAAACGACCTCTGACTCACAATTAGGATTTCATTTTGGCCTGATATCCTTGAAATTATCAATCTGAATCATATCACTACAACGGCAACACCCAAGGAAATTGAGAATCCCTTTGTTGATTTTCAGGTAGGTACGTACTTATATTTTTGTAGGTATCTACTGTTTTTTCGCATTCAAACTTGAATTGCTCCATGAGATTGATGAGTAATCACAAAGTAGACCATACCATTAGAAAGTTGATTACATTTGCAAATTTTCTTGAAATTTGACGGCTTCCTGCACGTTCTTTGGAAATGCAGTAAATGTTCAATTATTTTCAGAAACCTAATTTCTTATCAATTTTCAATGTTTGAACTGCAATCGCAGTCCTTAGGAATTCGTTTTTGAGTGTATGAATATGCTTTAGGTGAGTAGAAAATTTAATGCTCAATCCGAAAATATGGTGAAAAGATGAAAAAAAATTTTTTTTTTTTAAGTGGAGGAACGTGGGTTTTTATTGCTAATAACATGGTTTCTTAAAAAAAAAAAAAAAAAAAAAAACAAAAAAAAAAAAAAAAAAAAAAAAAAAAAAACATGTTTTGGGAAAGGATTGAGAAAGAAAGGTGCGGTTGGCAAAATTCTTCTCTATTTCCAGTCTAGTTTTACCTAATTTTTCGTCACATCAAGTGCGAAACACCGTACGTTAACTTTCTCAAAATACGGCGTAAAAAATTCATTCCAATGTAGAAAAATCCATCTTGGCAAAAGATAGGTTGAGTTCGTTGACATGCTCGATCGCTCCAGAATTTCAGGTTCAAATTTACTATTTTCTGGCCAAAAAATGCTTTTTGACAATAGAGCATGTGGAGTGTCACAGTCGAATTATTTTTCAGCGCTGAGTCGATTGCGACGACTCCAGATCTCTAAGATTATAAGTGAGAAAAGTTTTTTTAGGTGAAAAATGCTAATAATTAACATTCCAATGATACCACATCACGAGCATAAACGTTCATGTATATATATATATATATATATATATATATATATATATATATATATATATATATATATATATGAACACTTACTATGTGTTCATGTATACATACAATCATATATAGCAAAATTGTGAGAGGATACATGGGATGCTTCAGGCCATTTTGAAATACTATCTACATATAGCACGTAAATTCTGCCTCCAAAATAAAACAAATCCATATGAACCCTTTTAAATGAATGACTAGGAGGAGGCTCTCCCAGGGAATATAATTTAACACTTCATGAAGGAGAAGATGTGCAGTATGGACGAGTCATCGAAGAACTTGAAAACAATCCTCATTCCCTTAGATTCCAATATAATACTTCATGGAAGAGATGCTTCCAGTACAGTATTGCAGAGTCATCAAAGAACCTGAACAATCCTGATTCCTTAGTTTCAGGAAGTGCTCAATAGTTTTAAAACGAGCCCAAGCTCGAAGGTTCTACGTAGAGTAAATTGCCCAATTCGTGTCCACCCCCAAAACTATTCAGGATGTGTACAAAAATGATATGAAATCGTGACTTTTATTAGTTTATGTGCCATAGCAAAGACATAATCGCCGTTTATTGCTATTATGAATCAAAGAAACGCTTGCATACGAGTCTGCAACACATTGGGACATTTTATGTCTTTAGTTGAAGACAAGTATGTGTTGCAGACTCGTATGCAAGCTCTAAGAGCCACTAAGCTGATCCGGACCTTGGGCATCGCCACGTAAATGTCCTAAAGAGACTACTTACGAAATTACACCTTCCTAGATTGTAAAACATAGAAATTAGCTTTAAGAGCCACTCATATGATCTGGACCCTGGGCATCGTCATGTAAATGTCCTAAAGAGGCTTCATACGAAATTAGAGCTTCCAAGAGTGTAAAGCATAGAAATTACCTATTAAAATGATTTAACCACCGCTTCTCAAATCAAACCGTTCTCGCAATATTCGTATCACCTGCTATGAATGAAATCATCGAAACACCAGCTCAATGAAATCATCAGAAATCAACAAGCGGTGGCAATCATGTTCACAATATCAATTATTGAGAATGATCACCTGAGTGTACACAATTATTCAAATAACCTTGCTCATAACTCAGCTTGTTGGACACGCACTTCGCAGTAGTTAACATAATATGGTTGGATAAATCGAGAGCTTTCGAACGAATTTTGTGGGATGAAAAACGGCGAAGTACCATTTCCCTAGCAACGACTCGGTTGTAAGCGGAAATCATCAAAATATTTTCGTGAGCAATTTTCCGTGACGTTTTTTTTTAGTTTATGTGCCATAGCAAAGACATAAAATGTCAAAATGTCAATAGTGTCAATCAATTATGTCAAAGTTTAGGTCAAATGAAAGTAAACGTAATAATGATAAATCATTCATCGTTCAATTAAGGGCGCAGTTTCGCCGAAATACATTTATAATTCAAACTTTTGTAATAATTTAAACCGCCCGAATAAAGAAATGTTCCTAAACAAAGCCGTCTTCAAAACGTTGACTCTGATTTTAGCGAATTTTGGTAAAATTCGATAATCATCAGAAACGCTTACATACGAGTCTGCAACACATTGGGACATTTTATGTCTTTAGTTGCAGACTCGTATGTGTTGCAGACTCGTATGCAAGCTCTAAGAGCCACTCATCTGATCCGGACCCTGGGCATCGTCAAGTAAATGTCTTAAAGAGGCTACATACGAAATTACAGCTTCCTAGAGTGTAAAGTATAGAAATAGCCTATTAAAATGATTTTACCACCGCTTCACAAATCAAACCGTTATCGCAATATTCGGATCACCGATGAATCAAATCATCGAAACACCAGCTCAATGAAATCATCAGAAATTAACAAGCGGTTGCAATCATGTTCACAATATCTATTATTGAGAATGATCACCTGAGTGTACACAATTCAGGTTGTTGGCCACGCACTTGGCAGTAGTTAGCATAATATGGTTGGATAAATCGCGAGCTTTCGAAAGAATGGTCAACGAATTTTTTGGGATGAAAAACGACGAAGTACGATTTCCCAAGCAACAACTCGGTTGTAAGCGGAAATCATTAGAAAACCAACCGTAACGCTTTTATTTAACGCTTTTTTCGTTTATGTGCCAATGTAAAGACATAAAATGTCAAAATTATTTCGGAAGGTTCATAATCTATTCCTTCTCTATCTTCCTAATTTATCTTCCTGAATCAGTAGTCTTAAATCGAGTCCGAACTCGAAGGTTCTACGTTGAGTCAATTGCCCAATTTCCAGCTCACCCCCCAAAAACTATTTCAGCTGTTCGACTTTATTCAATTCGTTATCTCCCAATCAATAGTTCTGAAATGAGCCCAAAGTCAAAGATACTATGTAGAGTCAAATGCGTAATTGTTGGTCCACCCTCAAAAAAATAATTTGGGGTGTATATTTTATGGTGTTTGTTATCTCCTAATCAATACCTTTAAAATGAGTCCAAACTCGAAGTTTGGAGGGACCGGTACCTACCTGAGCTCAGTGGAGGTTGCAGATATGTTACAAAAGATGTGGGAAGGGTGATTTTTAAATTCGGCGAGGTATTCCCACCAGCTGATATGAGGTTAACTCAACGGTTAATTTGAAAAAAAAGGAGGGAATTTTAAACTTGGGTGGGGAAAAAATAGGAGGCAACACTGGTTTAGAAGGCAGTGGGACAGTGACGTCCCAAAGGTGGGGGATGTCAGGTTATGCGCTCTTATCAGTCAGCTGATGGCGAGGTTGCTGATAAGCAGAAGGTACACTTTTCTACTACTGCATTGAATATTCATTGCAATTGTTTTTCTAATAGTTTTTGACCACAACACTTTGTTGTTGCAGTTGTTAGCAAGAAAAATAAATATATGTTAATTGGTAGAAAAAATGAACCGAGTTGTATGGATTCATCCTTCTCAGCTTACTATTCATATGAATTGTGGCAACACATGTTGTTCTTGTAAGTATTCCTCTAGAAAGGGATGTGCATTACCGGTATCTTGTGTGATTGTGGACAGTGAGCTCTCCATTTTTTTATATGAGGCGTATCTACATGCGAGACATGCTGAGGCTTTAGTAATTATATGGTATTAGCTCTTGTTATGTCCATTATGAAGTATTGAATAATTGGATGGAGTGGGGTTTACGCTACCCATCTCGAGAGAGTGAATCTAACGCAAATGCTCATTTTAAGAACTATTATGTTTAAGCTTCGTTTGTACCCCAGTAAACCACTCTATAATGATTTCAGACTGTTCTCCTCGAGATCACTGTTCATGAAAGCCCTGCTTGTGATGCACCATTTGACACGATTTAAATTAACTGGAAATGTAGTAGCACCGAGCCGGAACAATTACAAACAATATTACCACGTGGAGCCCGCAGTACATCTTGTTTCTTCACAAAACTATTAACCCGACGTTTAGATGCTCTCATCTCTACTCGCGTGGCGTATTTAAAAATAAAAATACTGGTTGGCTCATTTCTATGGGGTGAACCTCTATGGGATGAAGGTTGAAAACATAATGCGAAGTGTATACCTACATTCTAAACCCTTCGGTAGTATATGATGTTTTGTTGGTTTTGGAAATATTTTATGTTTCCGTCAATTGTATATTATTTATTACCTTATTATACTGTTTGCAATTGAATTATTATGTGGAGTATTGTGATAAATTAACTATTTATTAATTTAGGTAAACATTTCGTTGAACAATGATTTCGGGGCAGTTCCGGCATGATGCATATCGCCTCTCAAATATGTTGTTTTTGTACACATATCCTATTCTTTTTCTCCAAATGATTTGTAAATTGTATAAATTATAAATAAATAAAAATAAAATGAAATAAATAAATCTTATCGGAGCCTCTCCCTGCCCTCCGTACTTTGTAATTGTATTGTAAATGAAGGAGCTCCATTTCAGATGTCAGACTTATAGGTAGGTCGGTTAAGAAAAAACTTGGATCAGAGGTTCATAAGCTGATCAGTGCGCCAGCGTGCACCGTAACTTTATTTTAGATATAGGTAGCATTCGCACTTTTTTATGCGAATTGAACTAGACTGTCCGCAAAATGAATCAAACTTTTCCCAAAATGAATTCAACTTTTCGCAAATTGACCTTAGGCGAATATGTTGTTTTAATCGAAACAAAATGTAAAACTTCAACAAATTGTATATATTGTAACAAATCATGCAAGTGATGGAACGAGCACAAAAATTGTAGACTTAAACATAACCCAGCACTTTACGAACTTAATCTGAAGTTAAATTATTTATTTATTAATAACAAAACTTAGCTCGCAACGTATCCATTTATAGTTGACATTATATGTAATTTATAGGCATTAGCAAAAAGACTTCTAAAAGCAAAAGGTAATGGATAGGTCGCCCAAGAGCAGCAGTTGGGAGCAGCAGAAACATATCCATCACGTTTGCACAAATGCTGAGCCGTCCTATGAGGATAACTTTGGTACCTAGCAACAGGGAGGGATCAGTGTTCCTTTCATAATATTATTGACCTTTTCGCGTAAGTATGAAGGTTTAATTCAATTTGCGAAAATCAATTCAATTCGATGACAATTTAATTTAATTAGCGGAACGTTTAATTCATTTTGCGGAAAGTCTAATAAATTCGCGGAAAGTTTAATTCAATTCGCGAGAGGTTTAATTCAAAGTGCTATATACCAAAGAAGCTCCATTTCAAATTTCAGCACCGTAGGTTGAAAGAAATCAGTCTCACGTGTCCTTAGCGTAAAGCAGTGTTTCCCAAGGTGGGGTTCGCAGACTAGCCAGAGAAATTAAAAAAATAATGTTTGAAAAAATATTTTGTGTTCCACCTAGTTGGATAATAACTTAAGCTCATCTATTAACCAACAACGTATGAAAATCAAGTGAGTACTCTTTGATAATAAGCTAAAACGTAGTTTTCTAACATTTAAATCATACTGTGATGATGGCAGGCTGAGACAGTTTTGCGAGAGTGTGCGTCGTGTGCCTAAGGCGTAAGGTAGGGAGGGGAAGCGATGACTAATCTGCACCTTGCATTCTTACTTATCTGTGTGAGCGAATTTCATCAACACACACACGCTGCATAATTCTCAAGAAAAATCGATCGAAAATCATAAAAACATCTTTAAGATTAAAAATTTCGGAACTCCTCCCAAAAGCATTGTAAATTGTTAAATAAATTAAACAGCTTATTCGTCGCATTGTCTCTCTTGGTCTTGACTTTCATTTTATTTTGATCGGCCTAATTTTTTAGTGAAAGTAGGAATATGATTAATTTCCAATATCGTTGTGAAAATAACTGTGGTACAAATTCAATATCTTTGATGATTTTTAGTAAGTAATTCTTTGTTCCTTATTTAATTTTCACCACGAGGACGGCTTGTTTTCAGCTGGGGCTCCCAGGAGACTGTGAGTTTGAGAAACACTAGCGTAACGCACCGATTTGGTTTGTTAGTTGGGCAAAAGGTTGACTTTATCATTAATATGGCTACGTAGGTAGTTTTCGACACCAATAGAGGGAATATCAATTCAATTAAAGATCCAAGTAGGTATACCGTATTGACCAAAGCACCCACCAATTGAAACACACTGAAAATTATTTATATTAATTTGCTTGTGCAACAAAACCGCTCCAAATTATTACAGGAAGGTTTGTTACTTTTGTATAGATTGCTGTTCTACGCAGATCATCGCTCTATTATATAATTAAACCCCGTACTTGTATACGTAGTATACAATCAAAACTTGACACTTTGCTCCTCCAAAAAGACCTTTTCCCACACAATTCAAAAAAAAAAAAAAAAAAAAAAAAATTTCTCAGCATCTTCTGTAACTTGTATTGTTTTCGAGGTGTCCCTAAGGAGTTCCATCTAAATTTCTGCACTGAAAGTCGATCAGGAACAAAATTAAAGACAGAGGTCCCGAAGCTGATCAGAGATACTCCATGCTTTGTAATCATATTCTTGATGTTCCAAAGAAGCTCTATTTCAGGTTTCAGCGTTAGGCTGACTTTGTCATCAATATGCTACGAGTAAAAATCATGATAAGAGTATCAGATGAAAAAAGTAACTCTCCAACTATTGGACAATCAGGATGGTTCCCTTTGGCAAAAAACAAAACTAATAACTAAGCACAGAGAAAGTATTTCTCCACTAAAGATAAACAACCAGTGGTACAGTCCTCTGCAAGAAAAAGCCGACTTAATTCTCCGAGATCTTGCACTTCTAGTTTTCCCCAAACGAAGCAAACGACCCTTGTTTTTCCGAAACAGTAAATGAAACGGTAGAATCATCCTTGCAGTTATCAATATTTAAAGACTATGTCACCCCTGCTCAGGTAAAGAATACGATTCAGCGCTTGAAAGCCCATCAGCTAACTTTCATTATTTGCCAAAATTTTAGAAAAACTACTTCAGTTTGTGTTCAAGCAACTCCATTCTTGTTAAGATCAAATTCATCGCATTGCCGAAGAAATCCTTGACGAATTTGAAAATGAAGACGTTTGTCTCGGACTATTATCGGACACCGAAAAAGCCTTCGACATGGGTAGGTTCTTCAGTCTACTCTTCAAAATCAAACCACTGGTCCCGGACACTTTTTTTTTGTTGATAATTCAGTCATGGCTTACACAAAGAACGTTCAGTGTCATGTACGATCACGCAACCTGCAACCCTAAACTAATACGCTCCTCGGTTCCACAGGGAAGTGTATGGGGTCCCATATTTCATTTAATATACTGTTCTGACATCCCTATCTTCCCTCTCAACACCACTGTGATGTTCGCAGATGATCATGAAATTTTAACCCGATCCGCATGTGGCGTAGAAGCCTCCAGGAACATACAGGACCATGTAACCAACATAATTTCAGTCTGGAATAGCCAATGGTTAATGAAAACGAATCCTGCCAAATCGAGCCTGGATATGTTTACCTACCGCAGAGCTTACCTAATTAACCCAATAACTATGGACAATGAAGCAATCCCATATTCGGACCATGTTCGTTCTAGGTGTTCACGTGGATAGGTGTTCACTTACCACCACCATACTGGAGAGATAGTCAAATGCATCCGTGCCAGAACCAAAGCTCTGAAACCACTCCTAGCTGCCTCATCTACTTTACGCCTGCAATTGAAGCTACTACTCTATGCAGTACTCATACGTCCAATTTGGCTATATAGATGCTCAATTTGGAGCTCTGCGCGAAAACGCAAATATTCAAAATACAAAGGCAGCAAAATAGTATCCTAAGTCTGATCCTGAATCCACCAAGGAACGTCCGTAATTCTGTCAACTATCGAGATCTCAAGATTCCAGAAGTCAAGGATTTGGTAAATAAAACATTCAACCGCACTTACACTAGAATTGTACAACATCACAACACTTCACTGGCCAACTTTGAGGAGAGATTTACCTACCAGCAACAACGGAGGAGACTGGAAAGAAAACGTACAATCGATCTTTTGGTAATAAGAATTTAATAACATTTGTCAATTTAATGATATTTAACTTTCCAATCGTTATTTTTATAGGTAATATTATCCAATGCATCTATAATATATTATTTATTAGTCAGTATCGAATATTTTGTAGGCCTGTCGTTGGACAGTTCCCTCAACAAGTTCCAATATACTTAAAAGTAGTAGTACCTTATATACTTCTTGTTATTTTTCCAACGCAAAGTGTAATGTATACAAAGAGTTTACAATAAATGTTTAAAAAAGTGAATTTTGGCATCAACATAAGGAAAATAATGCAATAAATTAATACATCTACACTTTACTAGTCCTTGATATAAGTGTGACGACGGTATTGTCATGAAAATCTATAAAATATACATTAAAAATGTATTAAATTAGTACAATAAATAAAAATTTAATTAGTAACAATAAAATATGGAAAACATAACTAACAATTTATATTTAAGGAAAAGTGAGAGTATTTGTTAGACCCTCAGCTCAAATTTTACTTCCTCTCATCTTTTCGAGCTTACATTAGCTCCGCAGACCTCTAACAGAGTTCTCCATCTCCGTATATAAACTATGAATATCCTTGCATTATTATTAATAATAATTGGATCCTCGATCCACGGAATCCGTACAAGAAGAAGTGAAACAATGATCCGAACTTTCCGCCTCCAGGAAGCACTACAGGCTTTCCACCGGCTCCGCTGCCTCAAGAGGGACCGAAAGCTATGTAACGATGTAACCCCTTCCACACTCAGTCTATCTTCCACCTCTGTGCTTTATAATCGTCCTTTTAATATAAAACTTTTTGCAAACAGGAAAAAAAAGTTGATGTGAAATCTGTTTTCCGAGTTTTGTTTCCGAATCCCTTCGTAGGAATTTGGAAACAAAAGCCAATAAAATAAAATAAACCAATTTTAGGACAGAAAGGAATTTTTCGTAAAGTATACCAACATATAACTTGGGAATCCAAATCCTGAAAGCTGTGCGCGTAAAGTTCCAGTTTTGTGATAATCCTCCTTTCTCTGGCGTAGTTAAATTGACGGGTGAATTCCGCATTCCCCGAGGCTTTTAGTCAAATTTACCACTAGAATAATTCATGAAGCCAAGGATACCCTTCGATCAAGGAAATAATAAAGGCTCAATATTTCTGTTTAACACAGCTTTGAAGTCACAGAGACTTGTTCTCTCTACCGTGTAGCCCGAACAAGTTGACAGCCTCATCACTCCAGTAAAACAACTATAGGTATGGTCAACCTGGATTATGATAATTGGCACAGAAATCTACGCACGAATTACAGATTTAGCCTTTGCCTCACCTCTCGTTCATGTAATAAATTAAGGTGAAACGACTCCGACATGTATGAAAAGCTTCGGCTTACCTGGGCATCAGAAATTTTTTGAAATTTGACCTTTTTGAGTGCAAAGAAATTGTTTTAGAATTTAATGGTTAAGAAACTAGTTCTAAATATTACTCTGCAATTACAAAAAAAAGAAGAAAAAAAAAACATATATATAATAATGATAATAATTTGTAGCTTTTTTGCAGTTTTTATTGATTTTTCAGCAAATATTAATGAAATTTACGAACAGGATAATTCGAAAACAGAAACAGAACCGCTGCTGTTTAGAAAGTCTATCTGAAGCTAGGTCATACAGGCAAGGGTTTGTATTTAAGAGCTACGACCCATTAGAATCGATCCGGGGTGGAGGGGGGTTCCAAGCGGGAGAAAAAAATAACCACATACAAATCCGTTTCAGACCATTCTAAAATCGAATCCGTGAAAAAAAACCATAGGTGTAAGTGTGTGTGTGTGTGTGTGTTTGGGTTGCTAGGGTAGGGTAACTGTTAGTGTTTTTGTCTCTTTTGAGCTCCTTCATATCCCTCCCCAAGTCAAGGTCATACAGAGGGTGGCAGAATGACCCCCTGGTGAGTAAGTGGGAGACTCTTGTCAACGAGTCTCCTGTGTCAGAGGAGGCTCTCGGGGGGGGGGGGGGGGGGAGGGGGGGGGGGCAGGGGCGTCGGTCATCCTCCCCCTCATCTTCATCCTCTTCGTCCTGCCCTTCATCCTCTTCCTCTGCCCTGATTAATGCCCACCAGTGTACCCACTGGGAGAGAGCCTTCAGTTCGAAGCATGCCCTCTGTGCCCACGTCTGGCAGAAGCACCCTGTACAGGCCAACGCTGCAATTGATATAGAGCGAGAGTGGCCGAGGTATGCTTTTGAGGATTTGTAGCAACTGGCAGTAGAAGAGGCAGAGGCTGTTCGCAATGGGGTATGTCATATTAATGTATTTTTTTTAACAACGTTTTCCCCTGCGCACACTTTCTGCCATCCAGTCTCTTTGCCTGAGGTCCAACTATAAGCAGCTTGTCCAGGATGCGATCTTGGCAAATAGTCATGGGGCCACTCCCGCATCTCATGCAGGCATGGGGCGACGGCCTCCATTTAGCAATCCTCCCCCAGGACCTCCGGTCTTCTTGAAGACTGAAGTGTTGAGGCTCAGGGAGCAGGAGGGCCTTGTTGATGGTTATTAGAGTGCCTACCTGCAGGGCCTGGAGAAGCGGGCTGTTGAAAGGCCTGAAGGCTTGGAGGACGAGGTTGCCGCCTTTATACAGAGGATATTTCCATTGGTTGAGGAAGCAACCATGAGGGGGCATCAGGGAGCTGTTCCTCCTTCTCTGGAGCCTCACAGAGCAGCAAAACGAGCAAGAAGGCGGGAATATCAGTGTGTCCAGAAGTTGAGGAGGGAGTATCCAGTCTGTGTGGCTGCGGAGATACTGGAAGGAGCTGGGGATGAGCAAGTTTCGCTCCCTCTCCAGGAGTTTGTGGACTATTGTGAGTCACTCTGGAGTGCTCCCAGCCAAAATCCTGGAGAGCCGGTGGTACCCCAGCTTCCACCAGGGATTCTTTTGCTGCATCATGTGCATACTGTTGCTTCATGACGAGACACATAAGTGCCATGTCAAGAACTCCACTTTTCTATTTCTGCCCGATGTTGAAACAAAGCAGAAAAAACAGTTGAGCTGCTCATCCTCAACCTGCTGCTTCTATCGGTAAGACCACCGAAAGTATTGGCCCGAAATTTTGGTCCCAAGAAAAGGGTCAAGTGGGTCTGGAGGCTACCGTCCAATATCTATATCCAGATAAGTGTGGGTCAGTCTCCTTGGTACCGTTGGGTTGCCAGCATCAGTTAAAGGTGGTGGATGAGGAGTGGTATGTCATAGGACAGTCACCCATCCCCACCTGATCCGTGCTGGGGGGTTGGCAGTACCTTGGAGTTGGCTTCGTGGATGTGGCCACCATTGCTGCAAGCCATGTGAACCTTGGTGGAGCAGTAGCTTGTATCACCAAGGCTCCATTGAGGCCACAGCAGAAGCTGCGACTCCTTTGTACGTACTTTCTGCCAAAACTTACCTATGGGCTTGTCTTTGATAGGCTTACTTCGAGGAGGCTGCTAGAGTTAACTGGTGAAGTTCGCTCTGTTGTGCGCTCTTGGCTAGGCTTTCCACCTTGTGTCCCAAGTGCCTATATCCACGCACCAATCAAGGCCAGTGGGCTCGGATTTGTCTCTCTATCATCCAGCGTCCCATCTTTACGCCGCCAACGCCTGCTTGCCCTTAGGGGCTCGAGCTGGGAGGTCACTGGCACTACTGCTGATCTGGACATTGTTAGTTGTTGTAGTGTGACCGAGTAACACCAACTGCTCCAAAACCCAGCTCATCTGCTGAATTCGCTGTGGCACTGCATGAGTCATTAGAAGGCGAAGAACTCCGACAGTGATCTGAATCCCCCATTTCTTCTCAGTAGTTGGAATAGGCTTCAGAGGGCATTGGGGCCCGCGACTACCGCCATTTTCATGCTGTTTGGGTGGCCTTACTAGCTACCTCGGTGAGGTGTTCACAGAGTAGTCGAGGAACAGTGGACACCCTTTGCCGTGCCTGTCTGGGAAAAAATGAGAATCTCTATCATGTGGTGCAGCAGTGTCCTCGTACTCACAGTGGCCGCATTCTCCGTCACGATGGGGTTGCCAAGCAGTTAGCAGGCGCTTTGTCATCCACCGGTTGTGCTGTTGAGAGATAGACTATATCGCATGCCGAGTGATGGGGGCAAGAAGCCGAACATCATTGCCATCATCCTGAATGTCCAGGTTGTCAGTGGCAGCTTGGAAATGGTGCAGACCTGGTGGGCTAAAATATATATGACAGAAATGACCTGCGGCAAGCAATTTTTGAGCTAAAAGGAGTGGCGACCAATTATGTTAAGGACATGGCTGCAACCGTGTCATGGCGCGGGGTGTGGTGCGGGAAAAGCGCCACGGAGTTACTCGAGTTGGGCATCTCTGTGTGTGTCAGATTTTGTCGGAGCTGCCCAGGCATTTTAAATTAAATTATGATTTAAATTGTAATTGAAATTATGATTTTATGATGAAATTTTGCCATCTTTTCCAGCCCTTGTGCTGACATGTACTCCTATTTCCTAATTTACAATTTTCGAAGAAAAAATGGCAAATTATTGTTAATAGAATAGTGCATTATTATGAGCTGACTAACATAGATGAGCGTCTTTCTGACTCTTACCTTTCTTCATCAACACTTATTATTACCTAAGTACTCCATACCTGTTGCTTGTAATTTAAATGTATATTGTTTTTATTTAGGATGTCCTGAAAAAGCGTTACATTGGCGAAACCGGTTGACAATTGAATAAATTATTACTCTGGAAGACTCCAAGTTGACTTCCACCCTCAACCCACACAACATCCTATACTTGAAGAAGTCTATGGCACATTTTCAAAATATAACAACTGTATAGACTCTTATCGAGAAAGAATGAATTAAATTATAAAACCTGTAGGTAAATTTTACCAGCCCTCTTGTATTTAACAAGAACTAATATCCAGATACAACAGAAGATCAGAATATAAGTTGACATCAAATTTATTCTTAGTTTATTGAGAAAAATGTATCATGAAATTAAAATATCTAGTTACGGGAAATTAAGGGAAAAATGAAAAAACGTCTGTGTACTTGGGTGGTCAGTGTAGTTTCCTCACATATTGTAACATGGGCGTATAAAATTAGGTACTAGTTGCTGAACAAAGTTCGAGACGAAATGATTGAATTCAAAATATAACAGTAACTAATGCATATGTATACCTACATGCTAGAATGCAAATTCGGGCTATAATTCATGTTTGCATGTGCGGATATTGTGTAAAGGGTAACCCACACAAAAATTGAACATTTCTTCAAAATCGATTAATTATTCTGGGAGAGCCATTCAATATTGGTTTCGCGCATGCACAATAGTTACCTACCTATCATTCAAGTGAATATAGATGGAAAAAAGCTCGCCTGGTGCTTTTAGACAAAGGAAAGGGTGATCCAAACTCTCCATCCTCTTGGAGGCCTCTTTGTATGTTGGATACTGCTGGAAAAGGTTATGAGAAGCTTCTCCTGCTTCGCTTGATGCCTGCAATAGCGGCGTCAGGAGACTTATCCCCCAGACAGTATGGATTCCGAAAGGGTCGGTCCACTGCTCATGCACTGGCAGATGTAGTGAACACTTTGAAAAAAACACAGGAAGGTAGTAGATATACTAGGAATCTGGCAATGCTAGTGACCCTGGATGTGAAAAATGCCTTCAATTCTGCAAGATGGACTGATATATTAGAGTCTCTGGATACCACCTTTAAAATACCAAGATACTTACTAGCAGTTATGGACAGCTATCTTAAAAACCGAAAATTGGTTTATGTGACGGCTCAGGGGGAAAGGGAGAAAGAAATCACCGCAGGAGCAGCCCAGGGTTCAGTTCTGGGCCCACAACTATGGAACGCGTCATACGATTGGAAATGCCAGAAGACTGCTATCTTGTCGGATATGCGGATGATGTTGCGGCAGTTATCCTGGCTAGAACCACGGAATTGGCACAGAATAAACTGAATCAAGTAATGGTAAAAATCACTAGATGGATGGAAGACCATATGTTGACATTAGCAGCAGCTAAAACCGAAGTAGTTGTGTTCACTCGAAAACGGATCCCTACCATAATCCCAATACAAATAGGGAGTACAGAAGTCACCAGCAAACCAACAGTAAACTACCTGGGAATCACATAAGATACTAAAATTACATTCTGGGAACAAATAAAGAAATCAGCAGACAAGGCGTCAAAGAAAACAACTGCTCTTAGTCATCTCATGAGAAATATCAACGGGCCAAGGCCATGTAAGCGTCGTCTCATGATGACCGTTGTACAATCAATACTCTTGTACGGTGCGGAGATATGGGCAGATGCTCTAAACATTGCCTACTATCGCAAGAGAATTATTGCAGTTCAACGAAGAGAAGCGCTGAGGATTGCATGTGCCTACAGAACAGTGTCAGAGCCAGCCATACTCGTACTTACAAGCAGCATCCCAAACCATCTATTGGCTGCAGAAAGAGCTCATTTAGCCGCTGAAGAGAGAGAATATACAATGGCAAGATGGCAGGAAATGTGGACTGTAGAGCAGAGAGGGAGATGGACAGCACGCTTGATTCCTCAGATCAAGGTATGGCTAGATAGAAAACATGGAGAAGTAAACTTTTTCCTGACTCAGTTCCTTTCTGGTCATGGGCTGTTTTACGCATATCTCTATAAAATGGGAAAAGTAGACTCCCCAATATGTCCATACTGCCAGGAAATGGACGATGATGTGCTCCATACTTTCTTTGTATGCAAGTGATGGGCAACAGAAAGAAGAAGGCTGCAGGATGCTCCGGAATTACCACCTCAAGACGTGACACCGGAGGTGGTAGTATCCAAAATGATTGAACGAGAGCAAAAATGGAATTTTGTAGCTGTCTACGTTGAGTACATACTCCAGAAAAAGACCATCTTGGAACGGGAGAGACAGAGGAGGAGGGAGCACATGGACCGAGAGGACTGAAGAAATTTCTCAAGGACTCGGCCTGAAGTAATGTGTTAAACAGTTCCAGGCTGAGTTCCAACGTGGGAAAAGGAAGGTGAGGTTTTAGTGTGTTTGAATCATACATAACCCGGAGTGCGGCCCCTCGCGGGTATCTTAAGAGATCCGATTACCACCTTAGGATCTTAAAGATTTCCTCACCTGCCTACGTAAAAAAAAAAAAATAAAAAATAAAAAAAATAAAAAATAAAAAAAATAAAAATAATTATTATTCAAGTGAATAAAATTCAAAGGGCAGAAAATTCAAAGGACATCCCTGGACCCAACAATCTCTTGAGCTTCAACGAAATCGGACCAAAAGATGATAAAAAATCGAATTTATGAGATATTACCGTTTGCATGCGCACAGACTACTATTACCAACGGTAATGAAATTTACGCGGGACCTTCTAGACCCCACAACGCACCTGCAGAATTCCCAAAACTTCATCGGAATCGGACTGAAACTCGGTATAGTTTTAGGCTAGACAAGATTTTACCACATACATACATCAGACAGACGGACATGGAACAAAAATTGACTAGCAAGCTCTGAAGTGGACATTTTGATTCGAAGACAAACATTTTTTTGACTCCTTTCACGAAGACATAGCTTCCCTACCTGCGGTAGTGAGGTGGGAAAATAATAAAACACAGGGAGGGGGTGGTATACTAATTATTAGCGATTAAAAAATGAAGTGATCTAACTAGAGTATTGAAGAAGAAGTGCTTTGCCGAACGTCACACTTTGTATTTGAGGATGCGGGAGCGACACACACATACTAGAGAACACTGTACGTAAAGATAATGAAAACTTTAATTTTATTGGATGATGCGGGCGAGTGTAAAATGACAGGAGATGAAAATAGGTACATAAATCTATGAACATGTGAATACATGGAACTATTATGATGGGTAAAGTTGTTGTAAATACGAATAAGGATGGACGAAAACGGGTATACACCTACTCACGCGGCCGAGATAACGGGGGGGGGTTAAATGTTTTTTCTTGGTCGATTACAAAGGTTCATTGAAAATAAGAACCAAAAGGATGACGAAATCAGCTGTATTCACTGCAAAAAGGGACATAGGGGGGGGAGACCCCCTGGGCGGAGAGCATCAGCTGTTGCCCAGTTGGCGGGCAGTTTCGAATTTGCGAATCTAAACACTTAGACTTCATCAAACACACAGAGAGCCAGGAAAATACGAACCAAAACTGTTCAGTTAGGCCAAAAACTTAAGTTGCAAAAGGGAGTTGTGATTTTGAAGGGAAAAAATATGTTTACCGCACGAAAGTGAAATCAAATATACAGTTACGTCAGTAGAGTCGTCGCAAGCGAAACAAACACACAAATAATGCATTTCTTCGCACTTAATTGACTAATACCCCCCGTCGAGTAGTGAATTACTTAGTAATGGGTTTTGTAAAGCGTCAAACGGAGCACAATTACTATAGGGGGCACAGCAAATAACAACCGCAATACCAACATTATTTTATTTTAACTAGGTATTTGGGGAAATTCCATACTCTAGTTTCAAACCTATCCCACAATCCCATTCATTCAGGCCATATTGGAATAAGTTAGTTATTTCATTATTATTCTTATTTATTTATTTTTTTTTTAGCGTGGAATACGCTTTTAGTGTTAGATTCCACTACTAGACTTATAAGAGCACAAGGAAGTAGAAATATAGTGAGGATGAGGTTATTTCCGGGGCCGAAATCAGCCCACCAGTCCCGTTTGGAGTCGTTTGAATTCGGCGCATATCTGCAGCGAGTCACCGTCTTTATTCCATACCTGTCTACCCCTTCCCATATTCTAGAGCCTTCACATGTGCTACCCACTTTATATCTGTATGCTTTCATGGCCGCGCCTCTTCTTCCATTATTCCATTATTTTTTAATATATATGTATATATATATATATATGTATGTATATATGTATGTATGTATATATGTATGTATGTATATATATATATATGGCCACTTTTCAACACGGCGGACAAATTGACTCAAGAAAATTTTGTCAAACCAATGTAATTAAAATCCGCTGGAAAATTTTTTTTTCGTTCAAGAAAACGTTTGGGAACCTATCCCTCAAACGGCCGAGCTGAATTTTGAGTTTTTCAATTTTTTTCTCCAAGTAGAAGCTCTAAAAGTTGTTGCGAAGTGTCAGTCCTGTCACGCCTGTATTTGATGATGAAGTCACTCTGAAGTTCTCGTTGTTGGTTTTTCGCTTAAGTCTGGTAATACTTGCGGCAATGTCTGCTGAGCATAATTTTTCAATTAAAGAATTTTTCAGTTTTTTACGGTTTTGATGGTCAATTTCATTCTCACATATCTTATATTACATATAGAGTACAATTAAAGAAAATGACATTTCATTCAAAGACGGTAGCTACAAAAGAAGATCTTTTAGAAGAAGATGTGATAGGGGATCATTTGAAATTTCATTTTACAGAATAATTATGAGTGTTTTATGCAGTGTGACAGAACTGACTAACATGTGACAGAAATGACCGGATCTGAACTAAAGAGGGTGTCCAGCATAATTTAATGTATGCATTCACATACAATAAGACCTGAAAGGAGATCAAAGTACACGGGAGGTTCGTGGAAAATATTTTATTTATAACAAAATTCTTTAGAACACTTAAAATATTTCAACTATTGACGACGAAGAGAAGTTCAGTCATACAGGAAGGACAGTAGATGCGACCAACTGGAGAGATCAGTCTGAATCTATTCTATTGCAGAAATATAAATAACTTACCTAGGAACAAGATTTATAAAGAGATTTACTGAGAAATATGTAGGAAACTGAACTATAAAAAGGAACAAAACGCAAAAATAGACAAGAAAAATTACAGGATAGCAAATTTGTTTAACATTTAAAAATTCTCACCTAATAGGTAGATCAAAAATAGAACACTTTACTGAGTATAAAGAACCAACAAAAATGTGTCATTGTCCAGTAAAACAAAGGGGAAACATCTTTTTTCGCTTCTTCTTCTTATTTTTTCTGCTGTTTCTTTCTTCTTCTGAGGGGCCATTCTGAAGACTGAAAATTGTAAAAACGAGAATTGAGATGCGCAGAAAAAGGAAAACCTGGAAAATATGTAATGCCCAATTATATATCCATACCTAATATCAAAGAACTGAAGTAGAACATGGGTTACTAACAGAAAAAAAAGTTCCAGTCTTCCAGCATGATCATATGAGCGAATTTCCCATAATTATCGTATTACACTTCAGTTAAATTAAGTTGTAATTTGAGAAGTTCGTGCGCAAAGAAATTGTTACCAATTAATTTTATTGTGAAAAAACTTGTAAAAAATAATCTTCTATACAGAGATTTTGAGTTTTTAGATTTTTTTAAAATTTTTATCGACTTTTTAGCACACTTCATGATGAATAACAAATTCATCCTTTCTTTTGGAATGCTTAATTTTTGGCGGAAGAACGAGGTTTTTATCGCAATCCTATTGAGACTTATCGTCTGGAATGACACATATGTGCATTTATATACAAATAAAAAAGTGTTAAAATTCAGGAATCATTTCAAATGCCTCAAAACAGATTTTGATGAAGAACATTTTTATTTTAAAATTTTCGGAGTCATTCCAATAGCATCATTTTCAAAGAAAATTCGCTAAAACCACGTTTCCGAACAGTCGTTACAGATTTCAATAACCCGTAAAAAAAAGGCTAAAAAACGGAAGCCCCACTTTGAAATTAATTTGTATTGGGAATATGAATTCTACAGAGGATTGCGAAGCTCATAATGTTTGTTGAAAGGAGCAAAAAGAATGAACGAGAGAACTGAATAAAAATCGTCATTCCTGTCACACACTGTCAGGTCCTGTCACGTGACAGAACTGACCGTGACAGGAATGACGTTTTCGCACATTACTGTTCAGTTGGCAGTCATATTGGTTTTTACAACTGTTCTGAGTCACTGGTTGAATTCGTGCTCCATGGAAATACTACCTCCCCTGCTTAAAACGTTTTTTTGTAATGCTTAAATATGGAAAAAACAAGTGACAGGAATGATGAACAATAAAGGTACGCAACGGTTTTGCGTTTATTATACCCTGATTACGAGAAAAATCTGCTGTTGGACTTACCTACGGCATTTTTCGATGGAACTTCAAACTCAACTGTTAGCAGCAGGGCGCTCTTCAGGATATTTCCCGAACCGCCACACGCGCCGCCAAAAAGGGGCTGCCCCTGAATTCAACGTTTGGGTGACAACACTTCCGAGCCTAATATAAATTGGGGAAAAAATATTCCTCGCCCACTTTCTGTTGGATTTAAGAAAAGGCATATGTAATATATTATCGGTATATCAGAAACATTCAGAAGTTCAGTGCTCAAAGTAAATATTTTAAAGTACAGTTCACCTTTGTGTCCTGGGGACACGTGACAGAACTGACGATCCGGCCCTTCATCACTGAATAACTCGAAAATTTTTGGAGCTTTGAAAAAGATCATATCGGAGCGAAATAAAGAATTTTCGGGGTGTTAAATAAAAATAAAAATTTTGTGAATTCGAGCATTAGTACCAGCGTTATCGCGCAGTGACTCGATTTGTCTGCCGTGTTGAAAAGTGGCCATATATATATATATATATATATATATATATATATATATATATATATATATATATATATATATATTTATCGAATAATAGATACAAATGTAAACACAGATATGAATAGAAATAATCAATGTTTCGCTATTTTGCGTTATCAAGATTAATGAAGATGTTTTTATGTGGTTGGTGTTTAGGCAGTCTTGATCACCTGATAAGTATTGTGGGTTGTGTTGGAGTTCAATTTTGAGTCAACAATGATTTTTGGCGAAAACAATTTTCAGGTCAAAGAATTTTTCCAAATTTAAAAAAATTGTTTTTCCTCGGGGAAATCAGCCATAAGAGTTCAGGCCCGGCGGCTTGAGGGCACCCAGAACCCAAATCCGAGCTTGTTCCGCATAGTGAAGAAGCAGTGGATTCTCCTCTCGCAGCCTCTTGAGTACTCGAACTCCATAGCAGTCATTAAAATTTAGTTGATGTACTGCTCCATGACGGTTAACTGGCTGGTTCCCCCGTCTATCAGTCGTAGAACGATGATTGTTTATTCTCTCGTTTAACTGGGTAGCTTTACCAATGTAGAATGCGTCACACTGCTTGCAAAGCAATTCATATACGACATCCTGCTTTGACAGTGTGTCGTTCCCTCCACTTTGTATGTTAGTGGGGTATTGGGAGAAGAGATTTCCACTCCTGGATGTATTATGTCTCACATCAGGCACCGAGGATGATCGCATTTTTGTAATCCAAGGGATGGCTCATTTGGAGATAAGTGCGCCTTGTATGTGAGCATATTGCCCAAGTTAGGTGGTCTTTTGTAGGACAGAGACAACACTTCAGGAAAAATCTCTCGAGTTAGTTCACTATTGAGCAGGATCGGGTGCAGTTCTTTTAAAATAGTATTGATCTGTTGAATCCCAGGGAAAAATGTAGTGACGAGGAAAGGTCCTTTTCGATCTCGTTGTTGGTTGGGAGCCCGGTACGATACATGTGCTGGAACGATCTTTCTCCTAAGTAAATTTTGTGGGTAGCCCCTTTGACTCAGTCGATTTGTTAAATTCGAAAGATATTTTTCAAGGTGGGCCCTGTTGCTGCAGATGCGATGACCGCGAATGGAGAGTGATCGAGGAATTGCATCTTTTATGTGGGGGGCGTGGCAACTCTCATATTGGAGATATATTTGGGCATTGGTAGGTTTTACATGGACCTTAGTAGAAAAGCTTCGGTCTTCAATAGTAACATCTACATCCAGGAAAGTGATGGTTGTTTCTGAAATCTCATGAGTGAACATTAGAGGCGATGATGCGTTAAGATTCTGTATGAAAACCTCCAATGCTTCCTGCCCATGCTGCCAGACCATAAATATGTCATCCAAAAACCTTCGCCAGACTAATGGTTGCAATGGCTGTGACAAAAGGAATTCCTGCTCCACCTGAGCCATATATATAAATTTGCGTATGATGGTGCAAATTTCGTTCCCATCGCAGTGCCACACTGCTGGAGGTAGAAAACACCATCAAAAACGAAATAATTATGAGTCAATATGTACTCTGCGATGGACACTAGGAATTCAGTGGATGGTATCGATGTCGGCCGTAGATCAAGATAGTGTCGAAGAGCATTCAAACCATTGGAGTGTCTGATCGACGTGTATCGATTATATATATATATATATATATATATATATATATATATATATATATATATATATATATATTAAATCAAGCTTACAGTTGGTATTTGGTTCGATCGTCGTTTCGGGCAGGAGTACATATATTTTTCAACGACGAGGAACTGGCTGCAACAACGGGGCCCCCCTCAATCACTGGTGGCGCCAAACACGTGAGTCAGCACAAGCTCATTTACCTAATACCTATCTTAGCTGATTCGTTGTACGAATTCAGCGTCCTCCACTTGCGGTTGGAGGGCTGGGCTTGCGACATTATACGTATTTGTCTAACAATTCGGTTTGAATAATGTTCCTGTACCTACCTATTACATATTGGTCAAAACATTACCCATTGATGAATGGCCAATGTCAGTACCTCCCAAATCGGCTAGGTTTGAGGTGGAACTAAGGAACAATGAAAGCGTTTTGATGACTAATGATATATCGAATGTTTTCTTGTTTTGCTAAAAAATTGTTCTTCCTCTCGTAGAGCTGTTAGGAGCAGTATCTATGTTTTCCGATTCCTGTTTAATTTTTCCCCTGGCTCTTGAGACCTATGAGCAGTGGCGTAGCAAAGCAATTTATCACGGAGGGGCAACAACAGCAGCCAAAGATTATAGGTATATGTAACTATAGTATAAAATGTGTATGGTGGGTACTACTAGTCACAAAGAGGGCATTGTAGCATGTATACAGGGTGTCCCACAGAAATGTTACCCCCCCCCCCCCCCCCCCTCATTTCCCCTGAATTCAGCGTAAGTAGACCTCAGGAAAAATACTTTCGCGTGCGCCACTTGCACCAGAAGTTTAGCAATTAGCAAATTAAATGTAAAATCACTGAAATTATACCTTATATCTGCATAAAACCGAAAATCCAAATTTAAAGTCCTTGTCAAAAAGTCCGGGTCATATAAAATCAATGGAAATCTGATATATAATAAATTATAACGAAGAGGAGAATGTAAGAAGTAGATGGGAAAAAGCGTTATGCTTAGTACGACGCACAATAGGTATTTATTTTGTACTTTGTCCCGAACGAACCTTGAAGTGACAATCGGTATTTTTACCCATCTGATTTCGCAGAGGAGAAATGCCTCCCTCGATGCCGATGCCAGAAATAGTTTATTGCAAAGGTTCATTGTTGAAAAAAATTAAACGAAAACAATCACTTTAGAATTACCTAATTTGAATTTGAGTCTTAGGTACCTACCTACCTACCGAGAGAAAATGAACATAAAAGTAATCATTATGTAGGGAGACACATTGTATTATTTTTACAGCATAACCTTACGTACCTTAAATTAAGGTAATTAACCCTTCTTTTGATGGACACAAAAAGAACATTCTTACCAAACTAAATCTGTCTTTATTATGAGAAAATGCTCATGAACTGGGGAGCACAAGGCTTGTCATTGACTTACCGTTTCCAATCCAATCGTCTTTGTAGATCTTAATGTATCCCTCCAAGGGGTTCATAACTTGTAACTTTAGCACTCACTTTTACACTAATTACGGTTCCTTTCATGTTAAACATTGTATGACAATTACCACGGAATAAGATACAGAATATAGGGCATCAAACGTTTATGAGAGACTCACAAACGTAAACAAACTGAAGTAAAATGATTTATCGGTTGGTTCACATATCGATTCTTTCAATCGTTTCCATTCGACTATGGATATTTCAATCACCACAGCACAGACATTTTTTAGTCCTTGTAAGATTCTATTAATTTTATTTTACCGTTATTCCTACTGGGACTCATACCAAAAATCAGGGACAATTGAAGACTTTTATGAGTAAGAAAACTTATTGATGGTAAGAAGGACGCAATCGATGCTACTGCATTGAATCGATCAATCGAACGTGAATCGGAGGGCAGTAAAGGTGGGGAAAGTTAGGGGCAGTGAGAGGGGCAAAATGACTTTTGGCTTCCAGAGGGAAATGAGGATGGGCCAGCCCCCCCTCAGGAGAGGGGGAACGACATAATTTCACCACTGTTTCACTTTATAGTATCCAGCATACCATTATTTTTACTGTAGTTATTTCGCTTCTGTTGGATGGGCATTATGGGCAATTATATTATCCACGGCGTTTGGCCCTCCCTGGAACCAGCCTTGGAGGAGCGTTCCTAGTTAGCCTTGAAGTTGCTAGGTAACTGGACCCACATAACAGGCGTGCTTTGCGGGTTGCGTTCTCGAACTTACCGTAATTGGTACTGACGTTAGTAATGTGAAATTATTAATTATTGTTCACGCAGCATCCGTTTCAAGAAGAACTTCTACATCCTCTGTGATCGTGGGGGGGCTCTGCCCACCCTGCCCCTCCTCAAATTACGCCACTGCCTATGAGTAGTTCGGATTATCAAGAAGCTCGTCTCTTATAGGTAGAAGTGGCCCAGGCATAGTATCACGGTGATGCAATTGTGAATTTAAAGAAAGGAAATCCACCACCACCTAAGTCATTGAGATCGCTTTCCCCTTTCCTTGATTCCCTGGGGTTTAGATCTAAGTTTAACTGTCTTCTAGGTACTTCAGTTTTATTCCCACCTTATAAGATTAATTTTGACTGTAAAGCTAAATTTGCTCTATAAAAAACAGCTTTCCACTCGGAACTTTAAATTATTACGGTAGTGCCATCCACAAATAGATAAACTCTTGTGTATACTAAGAACAACAAGGGCCCAAAGGTACCTACTTCCTTGAATTACTTCAAACTCATTAGTACATACATTACCAATACAGTCGCCTATAGCCGCGAACTGTTCACGGTTAGATAACTAATTCTTAAACCATTGCAAACTGGGGCCCACTATCCCTTCATCTGCTAATTTTGACTAGAGTGTTTTACCTGTGGATTGCATCGAATGCTTTTGCAATATCAAGCAGTGCAAGAGCACCTTTTTTATTCGGGTCTCTAATTTTGTAAAGGTCAGAGGTCAGGGAAAATAGCGCGCCATTAATGCCGGTGATTTTACTGAAACCAACGGAAACTGTTTTAATGAAACACCACTAGATCATGTCTAAAGCATGGTCCATGCTAATAAAGAAGTCCATGTCGGTGTTGTAAGGTAGCTATAGAAGCAAGCAAAGTTCAATGTTCGTGACGCACAAGTATATCTTCCAGTATAGCATTATTCTAGCTTCGAAGGGGTGACACGACAACGTCTTGCATAGATGTGTAGGATCAGAAAAAATAGAAAGGACTTTTCATTCTATAATCCCTTGGTAGGATAAATAATCAGGGTTCAAATGATAGCTGTTATTTACCATCCCCACCATCGAACTCCATACGGTCATATAGAAGTTTTAAAAACCGTTAAAAACAACAATTTTCCAGCATTTAAAGAAGAAAAATACAAATACCTTACTATGTGTTCCTTGAGCTTTGCACCGGATATTCTATAATATTGCGCCTACTCAGTTATTGGTGTCCACTCTTCAAGTTGAAATGTGTTGGGGTGGATTCCATGGATTTATTAGTGCGCCCTGTGAATCACAGATGCTGCTGTTAAAGGGGCGGGAAATCCACCCCCGCTTGGGGTTGAGGTGGCACCCGATAGAAGTCGCTGCCGTCTCTTTCCACCCCCGAAGTCCGTCCCTCATTGGCGGGCTACCACTCAACGCCAGCTGGTGCCCTCCTCAGTGCTGCTCCGACTCTCGAGCGAGTAGGTTCCGTTGGTCGATTCGTTAGCAAAGTCCGTTTCGCTTCCGACATTCAAGTGCGTTCCGAGCGTGTATTCATTTTTTTATTTTTTCTATAATTTCGTTTTGTGTTTTGAAATGGTCCTGGACTGCTGAAAATCTCGCCATGGCCTACCGACTAGCCGCTGTCATCACCCTCATCCAAGTCTTTTGGACTCTGACACAAGGTGCGTGGAATTTTATCTAAATTGTCTTTACCCACGCTGTAGGCGCAAAAAAATCGTGATTTTAACATATATTTTCCGGTCTGAAATTCTTAACTCATAAATGAAAAACATCAAGGAGCTGAAAACCAATGTATTTGACATTCTTATTTTTATCGCATTTAAAATACGTAATTCCGTTGGTATTCCACACAAAAATTTTTTTAAATGTTGAAGTAATAACTAGGCATATTGGTGTAATTTTTGTTCAAATTATTTATTTACAGTGGAATATATTTCATCAGATTTCAATAATTTCATTACAATTAATAGTATGAGCGCCAATTTACGACATTAGGAGCTCAATATAAATTACTGTCTATTTCTTATTTTAGACTTTGAGAAATACCGAAATTCCATGGAGCGAACACTTTTGAGATTCTAATCTTTGCTTTCAACTTCAAAATACATTGAAATACCTATCATCTGCTGATGCCCCAAGATTTTCAAATTGTTTACAAATTGTTATAAATTTTTCTACATGAAGTTGAACAAAAAGTTCTTTGAAAAAGTTGTGTGTAGTTGAACTTACTATTTGACGAAATTACGTTACTCAGCTCATTCTCCTAAATTGCTTTCTTTGTTCAAGATGGGTATTAGACTGTCAGAGTGCTACATAATTTATGATGTTGTATAGGTAGCTAAGTATATCAATCGGCCACAAATCCACATACCTATTCTTTCAGTTTTATGTGAAATATGTAATTCATTAGTTTATTAACTACTTTCCAAACTGCTGAAAAAAGTTGTGCTGTAAACAAACAAAAGAGTTCATTATTTGCTCGTACCTATACTGAAGAAATATCTTTATAAATCAAGTAAAGGTAGGGTCTACCTGGGGGGGTAGGTCTACCTGTGTGTGTGTGTCAGGAGGTAGCTGGTGAGAAGCATTTTGTTCAGAGGGAGAACTAATTGAATTGCTGTTTTAGGATCAGATTCTCGAGAGTTTTAATTGCTCCAAAGCTATATAATATTTGACGTAAACTGACAGCATTTATTTATGAAAAAGATAAAGGTATGCCTTAGCGTTTGAGATCCCTCTGCCTCTAGTTGGTGAGTGGTATTTGGACCACCTGGAACAAAACAAATTCCCATTTTTAATTTTTAATTTTAACTCACTCCTTCTGTCCCACAACGATAATATATTCATAACTAGCTGTATCCTGCCACGCTCCGCTGTGGCACATTTTGGTTGTGAGGATGATAAATGAGAATCAAAACAAAAATAGTTAGGTACCTAAAATTTTGATGTTTGCTTTAAAAGTGCTTTAATATTGGTTTTTATATATGTTTGAATAAATTTGAAGTTATTTATGATTTTTTAATTCTTGAAACATTGTTCTCCATTTGGATGTTTTGTCCTCCCTCAAGTCCTCCAACCGTGTTTTTCCATCAGGTAACTCTATACTACAACCAACGGAGTCTCATCACAATGTTCAGTATCTTAAGTTGAGACAGAACAAAATTAGTTGGGTATATATTAAATAACAAAATAAAAACAGTTTCCTCGCGGTTGCGGGTGGGTCACTTAATTGAGCTTACTCAGGTGACCAGGATGGATTGTGTCATTTCATTTGACTCTTGTTGTTCCAGAGAGGCTACCTGACAAATAGGAATGTCCTAGAGTGAACAGGAGAGCATTCATCACACTCAGCTGATGAGGAAAGCGCTCATCATTTTATTCATTTCTCGATGTCACATACCTAGAGGCTCCTTGTCAAATTTCAAATTTCTAGGGTGAATATCAGAGAATATACCTAAGTCAGCTAATCTGGTTAGAACTCGTCATTGCATTCGTCGCTTAATGTCAACTCTCCCTGTCATTTTTCACATTTCAATGGTGAAAAGGAGATAATTTGGCTCACTCATCTGATCAGGAAAGAGCCCATAATTATCTTCGTTTTTCGTCGTTTCTGATGGGTTTCCTATCAAATTTCAAATTCCTAGAGTGAATAGGAGAAAATTTAGCTGTCATCAAATCTAGTTAGACCCCGTCATTGCATTCGTCGCTTAATGACTCAGAGAGGCTCCCTGTCAAACTCCACATTTCTATGTTGAAATGGAGATAATTTGGTTCACTCAGCTGATCGGGAAAGAGCGCATCATTTTATTTGTTTTTCGATATCATAGAAGGTTTTTCCCTATCAATTTTAAAACTACCAGGGTGAATAGGAGAGCATTTACCTAAGTAAGCTGATCTGGTTGGAACCCGTCATTGCATTCGTCTCATAATTTCCCAGAGAGGCTCTCTGTCAAATTTCACTTTAATGGGGTGAAAGGGAGAGGATTCGGCTAAGTCAGCTTATCTTATCTATTATTTGTCTCATAATGTCCAGGAGAGGCTCCCTGTCAAATTTCACATTCCAAGGGTGAAAATGAGATAATTTAGCTCACACAGCTAATCAGGAAAGAGCCCACCATTTTATTCGTCTCTTGATGTCCCTGAGGGTCACCCTATCCAATTTCAACTCCCTTGGGTGAACTAGAGGAATATTTAGCTCTCCTTTATTTTTTTTTAGAAATTGGTACTTTTTTCCAGCAACAGGTACTGGTAAAAGCGTCCAGGTTTCTTCAACCCCAATATAACCCTAGCTACGTTAAAACTCTCCCGACCAACATTGGTATAGTTAATAAGGCGATTTTAATATAAATTTTTGATGATCTATCTTTGCGAATAAAAACTGCTAGGCTCAATTCACCAAAATCGTTTTGGTATCGTTGAATTTGTTATCGAACGTTTTTTACGCCTGAAGCCACACTATCAACATTTGACGTGAAAATGTCGAAGCGTGTTCACTTTTCCCTTGATTACGAATTTGTTTACCCGGGCGACGTCGGTAGGGAAGTCCAAGTTTACAACGAATGAGTAAATCTAGAGGATTGTGATGTAGCCTAAAACCATCCCTGAAACTTTCTCGTTTATTCGTGTCCACCCGAATGGAAATCGGTGAAGAACGTTTTAAGATCTTGATACATTCACTAACCAACATAACACTTTTATTGATATAGATTAAGGGGTAAAATACATACATCAAAATCCACGTACTGGTTTTTTTTAATAGAATAGAATTGAGTTGATCGTTTAACTTTCCTAGCCAACTACTCGAATAATTGTGATGAACTTTATAGGAATAAATTACCTACTCTCACCGTCATGCGATGCTTAATATAAGGGCTCTTGGATGGAAACATCGGTAAAAACAACAATTTTATCACAGGGAAATACAATAGCACCCATGGGAGTTGGATAATGGTAGGAAAGCACTGTGAAACCCTGCAGTTTTCTTTTGATATTTCGTATTTTTCCAAATGGACGGACAAATTTATGTTTAGTAGGATGTAACTTATTTTCTTCTTCGATAAAATTTTCTCGCAAACTAATAATTGTGACTCAAGTTGTGTGAGTAAGGTAGGTACTCCTCTACCACCAAGCAATACATAAGGACCCCGGGATAGGAGCATCTCTTTGAAACAACAGATTTTTACACAGGAAAGACCAATAGCATCCATGCGAGTTGTATACATGTTAGGAAAACCCTATGAAGCCTCGCAGTTGTATTTTATTTTTTCATTGTTCCTTCTAACTGTGCGGACGATTCCATGTTTCTTTTTTGGCGTCGCCGACCAAAGAAATACTATCTGAGGTTAAGGAAGATAGGGAATTTATGTAATGGAGTAGGGCGACACCTCCGTGAAGCTTGTTTCCCTCCTCTCCCGCCTCTTTCCTATGCGAAACCATTCACCACCGCTAGCTCCCGGCCCTCGCGCTCACATCCTGGCCTCTACTTTATTCTTGTACTCTCAGCGGTGAGGTTGCACTTAGTTGATTACTCTCTGAGTATCTCGTGGAGCAACTTTAAACAAAATAGTTGTTCCAACTTCCTGAGCCACTCTGTCTAGTTGACATCTACATCCCCAGTTCCGACAGTCGTGTTTTTCGCTCTAAAAACTTTCCTCCCGCATATGAACGTGAATCACACACTAATCTAAAAGCGCCGGACTCCCCTGATCTCATAAATATCTCGTGCTATTGTTTGGTTGCTATCTATAATGAAGTTTGTAACAGACCCAACTACGGTATACTGACCCAACTTTCATTGTACCTCTTGAGAATTTACTAGCTATTCTTGCTTCAGAAACGTACCACTCATTTCAGCATGATCATATGGGCAAATTTTGTACGGATATATGGTATAATGTTTCAGTCAAGTTGTTTGGAAATTTGAGCAAAATATGAGCATAAGAATCGTTAACTGTTGAATAATGGTAAAAAAAAACTGAATTATTATGCAAAATCTATATAACATTCTGATGAACGAACCAAACAATGTCTTAGATTTTTAAACATTTTTTTCAGTCTTTTAAATGTTATGTTTTACAAATAATTACATTTATGAACATTTTTTCAACACAGTTTTGGTAGAGAATGTCTGGATGTTCTAATTCATAGTTGATTAACTTTTTTTCAAGTAGGTAGGTAATATTCTGCTAAAAATATTAAAGTTCAATGATTGTAGAAATTTTTGTCGTTTTCAGGGATTTTGAACTTTTATTTTTTTTTAATTTTAGCTCTTTGATGTTCTTAAAAGAAAATTTCTCCAACGTACTCATCCTTCCTTTTGCAAAGGTTGATTTTTCGGCGAAAGAACTATCTTTGTTAACCTCAATTCTAAGGTGAGATAGCTTCTGAAATGTATATACTTATATGTATAAAGTATATTAAAAATCGGTGGGATAGTCTAGGAATTGTTCCAAAATACTTCAAAACGGACTTACGTGAAGAACTCTATGGAGAATTTCGTTTTAAATTATCTTATGGAATGAGACCTACCAGAACCCAGTACACTAACCGATCTTACAAGGGACCGAGTGTGGAAAAAAAAAAAAAAAAAAAAAAATGAAGGCGTTAAGAATAGCTTCGGACGCCCTATGCTGTTCTGAAACTACTAATCCAAAACTAAACGTCTGCGCTTTGGCAAACGAGTATTTACACTGCAAGCAGATACATCGGTACATGGATGTGTGTAATGAAAATAAATAGTTCGCATGTTTGTAACTAACTTTCACTGACACTGAACTTAATTTACACTATCTTATTACAGCCTTGTTATAACATTACTACTACGTTTGTAGCTAGTAGCCTCAATTTTTTTGTTTAATGATTGTTGCGTTACACTTTCCGTGGCGTTACATTATTCTGTTACGGACGAATTTGATTGACCCCAAGCTTTAAGACATATTCTTGTCATAATTTTGGAAGCCGTTGCTTTATTTTCCTCTAATGTTCATTAAAATGAATGAAATTTTATATGTACATTGACGAGCTTTGATGCAACTACATAAATATAAATCAAGGGGAAAACAAGACCGGAATTATACGATTTATCTTTTAATAAATAGTAGATATCATCATGATTGAGTATCGTAATCAACGTATGTTAATTGTTTTCTTTTCAGGTGTTTTTATTGTTCATTGTTCTAATTTAAATAACTACTAGTTATTAATTGAATACTAGTTATTCATTGGTGTTCGTTCCAATCTGAAATTTCATTTCACCTATACATTTACAGTAATTTCACAATAAATTATACAAGTTTTCGCAAAGCTCAATCTAACTTAATGATTTATTGTGACGCTGTGTCGTATATTGTGACCTACCTTTGTAAAATAAATAATTGAAATATATACTTACGGATCTTGGTTACTATTTTCAACTTGAAATGAATGTTTGAAAGGCAAGGAATAGATAGATCTCACTGGGTTTCAAGCAGAATCAATGCCCTTCAAAAAATCTTCAATTTAATTTAAAATTCCTCATTACCGTACACGTCGAGTATACTTCCTTTACAGATTGAACCCTACTTGATTTCGCACGTAGGAAGGGCGTTACATGAATATTATTGCATGTTTGGTAATCATTCAACAGATTTCGAGGTTTTAATTTTCGTGGTGTCGTGGAAAGGTGCTTTATAATGAGTTTCTTTACATTCGCGATTAAAAACCTTTCCTTTGATCACAACTGTTTCTGACAGGTCAATTCGACTCTTTTCTCGTCTCAACAGTCTCTAAACTTGGCGGTTTTCTTAGCTTTCGGAAAATAGCTGGTGAAAACCATTAATCTTTGTAGTGTGTAAAACCCTTCTCGAACCGATAATGCAAAAAATCTTGCTTTGGCGATTTTCGTGGGAAGAAACGCCATTTACTTACCCAAGTTTTCGTAGAAAAGGGGCTATTATTTTGTGTCAATCTTGACTTGACGATACATACTCATTAAATGTATTGGTAAAAATAAAATAATTAACTGTCGAGAAATATTACGCAATGGCTTTCCTAATTTACCTGCGTTCTATAATCACATTTCCTACTGAAGGTGAGTGATAACTGTTCAAGCTTACAAGTTGTGGGAAATTATATGAGTGGCTCTATCACATTTTCCGGGACCAACTCCAAGAAATGGTCTGAACTAATATTATTGAATCGAATATAACAGAGGTTCAGCCTACTGCTGCTTGTCAAAGTCATTTCGCGATTGAAAGTGATGCCGAGATTTCAGGCATAAGCCCGGCTGGTGTCAGATTCCTGAACCTAATTGGTATTCTTTGGTTCTGTGGTTTCGGAGGAAAACTTCAATTGGTTGACGGACGGAATTTTGTAAATTTATATTTTTGTAATTTTGGAACAAAATGTTTCGTGATCTATTACTGAGGTATGCAATAAAAATAATAAACTAATAACAGAACAAATGAAAAACTTCCAGTCGTAAAGCTTGACCTCAAGTAAGTTTTCCAGTGATTTTGTATTCTTATCTGTTTTGAACTCGAACAAATTTAGTGCACTCACTTCATCGTATAACCTGCCATTTTGTGGCATAAAACGTTCCTAAATGATATTCCAAAACAATATCAAATGTTCGAATTTCAGGTGTTTTTCTCCTGGATACCGATTTTTGAGCACGTACATACTACAGAGTAATTAATGTTAATGTTTATCAGAAACGAACTTCTTCTTGGTTGTATTCTGCAATAAAGGCAAACTGTTTTGATTTTAGACCTTTTTTAATCTAATTTTTGAAATTTGAGACAATTTTCTTATGCCAAATGTAGTTTTGCATCCCAAACTCACCTTTTCAATCAAAAACTTTTCGTTTATTTAAATGTATCTATTTTATTTTATTCTTATTATTATTATTAATATTATAGTTTTTTTTTTGCGAGAGGACTTATTCATGAATTTTTATTGTCACGAAAGATATCTTCTGGGACTTTCATAGTATTGGGATGGCTTATTACGGACAAATAAATTTAAGCTGATTAAATACAAAACGAAATAATTGGTATAAAAGTGTTGGTTTACGAATCTAGAGTCGTTTATATTGAACGTGTTCACATTGGAAGAGTGTATTAGTATTCTCCTTCCTGAATCACTGGTGAGGGAATTTTCGTTTCGTTATGAAAGAATATTCTGGGAGATCCGACTCCAATTTCAAGAACCAAGAAACCATTCTTCAGTCCTCTTCAAATCCCGAAAATGTTTTCTTAAGATTGGCTTGAAAAGGAGAGCTTGAAATAAAGACAACAGCGCCTTTCTTTTCATTGTGGTTTTCTGAAAAAATCTCTAACTATGGTGTAGATTGAGAAAAGAAGCACTGTGGGAAATGAATCTGTACAATCTATCTATAGTTATTGAAATCATTGCAAAATTCATAGGAATAAAGAAAACTAATTATGGTTGAATATTGTAATATAGCAAAATATGAGATTATGTTTACTAATTTTATAGAGTATACGCCAAACAGTCTGCCAAGTAGGGTGTTGCAAATAACATCCTTGTAATCGTAACATGAATGTACCTTTAAATCATTGAAATTCTTAAAATTATCTTGAAAGATTCCCTTAAGGAATATAGTGAATCAAGATGTAGCGTAAAACGTTCAAATTGGGCGATTAGGTATGAGAAAATAATGCTTGAAGTGATTTACGTTTGCACACACGCATAATGAAACAATGAAATTGGAAGGGGACCATACACAGCTTTTCCCCCGATATCCCCTTAAAATAATTATAAAAACGGTGCAAATAAGTTCGCTACAAGGTTTACGCAAGCAGCTGTAAAGATGCAATCATGTTGAATGACATGAAATACTAAAATTCTCTTCTCCCTACTATCCTTCAATTTTGAGTGAGATCAAACCACTTGGGCGTGGGGAACTTGCTTGATGGAACTTACGTTTGCGCATACGCATAGTGGTGTAGTGATGATAGTCTCATTGTTCCCAAATCAATACTTCACTCTGCGCATGCGCAAACGTTAATTTCACCAAGGAGACTTTATCATACCCTAGTCGCCCTATCCCGCTCAATTTCTGACGATATTTGGGAGAAGCCGATTTGAGCATTCCATATAAATTTCAGCATGGTCATATCATCAGTAGCTGCCGTGCAAGCGCAAATGTGAAATCCTTGTAACGAACATCATTTCAGGGGATGTGGGTTAGAATTTATATGGTCCCCTATAATTTGCATTGTTCCCAAATGAATATATACCTTACTCTGCGCATGTGCAAACGTAAAATCCATCAAGCATAATTTTCACCCACCCTTGTCCTTCAATCTAGCTCAAGTTCGGAGGATAGTTAGGAGAAAAAAATTAATCATCCCATAAAAATTTCAACATCATGATCGATCATAAATACCTGCTGCGCGTGCGCAAACGCGCAAGCCTTATAAAGAGCTTAATTTCAGGGGATGTGCGGGTGAGAGTGCAGATGGTCCCCTATCAAATTCATTGTTCCCAAATCAATTATACTTTACTCTGCGCATTCACGAACGTAAATTTCATCAAGCATAATTTCCTCCTGCCCTTGTAGTCCGATCTAGCTCAAGTTTGGAGGATAGTTAATAGAAAACAATTTAATCATCCCACATTTTTGTCAACATATTGATCGGTCATAAATACCTGCTGCGAGTGATCCGTGAATGTGGAATCCTTGTAACGAGCTTACTTTTCACAGTCTTCATCCGATTTTTATAAAAATTTCGGGGAATGTGTGGGTTAGGCTATAGTTGGTCCCTTACCAATTTCATTGATCTCAAATCTTGACTTTATTCTGCGCATGCGCATACGTAATTTCAAGCATCATTTTCTCTTTTCTTAGTGGCCGCTTTTGACGTTTTACGCTATATCCTGATTTACTTTTTGCCGGTATCGATTTTTTTTAAGATCGTTATTTTAGCGCCTTCAGTTGTCTCTATTTACATTCATGTTACGGATACAAAAAGCTATGTGCCACACCCAACTTTTCAGATTTTTTTTTCACACTGATTTTGCTAAATCACCATGAGCTCGACCACTTATCATTTCTTGGTCTTCACGGTCATGACTGATTGATAGGATATTAGGGCTCAGCAATATTGGGGGAGCGTGAAATTGGAATCGCATCCGAGGCTGTTGCTCTTACTCAGTACATGTTGACAGAGTGGATCACCTACTGCTTTTATGTGACTAGAATGTATTTGGTAGGTAACCAGACTCTGGTGGAAAATTCCCCGAAGAAAGGCCCGAAAGGAGGAGATAGGCCACGGGACGTCGCGGCAGATGCGATCGTGGTTTTTGTAAGACGATATGAAGTGGATGTGGGTATCTAGAGGATCGGCGACCCTCTTTTCCTAACGGCCGAGATGTAACTCTACTCTCCTGTCCGGCTCGTCTCTGTAGAGGACCTGCCAACGGGAAGAGATTGCCCTTTCCCATAGACGAGGAAAGGACGGTATAGAGACGGCTGACATCATCACGTATTAATAAAGCCCCTGGCAATCCTGACCAAACATGACCAAGCATTCCGGACGCCTCATCGCCCTGTCGGTGGTATGCTGTGGAAGTGGGGAACGTGATTACGCCTCCATTCTCACCCCTTTCCAACGTTACAACTAAATTCCGTAAACAACATTCACGGCTTATACAGCCATGGGATTATAAATTAAATCTCTCGAACGCCTTGGAGTACTCCAGGCTTTTCTTCCTCTGACCTTAACTTCAATGAGAAACCCTTGTCAACTCGTAAAAACTTGTAATACTACGACAACTACATGAGTGAATATTAAGCTGTTATCGCGACAAAATTAGAGTGACAACATTGTCTTAAGCGGAATTATCATGGTTGTATTAAAATTAGCACACGAATTTACACTTGTTCATAACGTAAATTAGTAATACATTTAAGAGGGTTCGGACAAAAATGCCTTTCAAATTCATGGAATTAATCTAGAGGATTAGAGATACATTCATTTTCATCTTCCTGGAACTTACAAGCCTTTCAAATTCATGGAATTAATCTAGAGGATTAGAGATACATTCACTTTCATCTTCCAAGTCACCCTAAAATTTCTGAACATTTTGATGGCAAGTTATCAAAGTCGATTTTCTCTTCATTTTCCTTTTTTTCTCGTTTAAATTAATTTTTGCAATGTTTCTTTATTTGGACAGTTCAAATTAATACAAGACTTTACAAAAAAGGCCTTTCTGTCCTGAAATTGTATTAATTTTTATTTTCGTCTCAGTGAAGAACCCCAAGTTCCTGGGGAGAAACTTTGGAGATCAATAAAAAAAACCAATATAAGGACAGGAAAGCCTTTTTAGGACGTCCCTCTAAAACTACGTCTTATAGGCAAGGATTCGTTAAGAAGAGGGGCACTAATTGGAATTGATCCAGGGGGGCGAGGGACTACCCAAGCAAGAGAAAAAATAAATAACCGCATATAAATCCGTTTCAGACCATTCTAAGACCGAATCCGTGAAAGAAAAAAAAAATAAATAAAAATAAAAAATACATGGGGCCGTCTAGGGACACCAGAAGGAAGCGAAGCTTTATATCATAAAGCGTAGAATAGAATTATGAGTATTTTCAAACTCATAAACAATCTCTTCTAATTGGAAAAACCTAATTTCATATAATTTTAATAATTTTCATCCTTCAATTTTTGCAAAATCAGTTTTATTGCATACAAGTTCTCACATACAATACATAACATACAAGTTCCAAATCATTTACAAAGCTTAATTATCTGCCTGTTCATCAAGATCAGAAGTACATTCAGTAATTTCTACACCATTATTCTCATTGCTATATTTTATGAAAGTGATGATTGGCGTCGTAGAGTAGAGAAAGAAAGACCGGGGAGGCCTCGGGTAGAATCGGGATCGATCGGGACAGTTCGGATTATGACTGACGCTTTTGCCATGACGATTTTCACGGGGGGACTTCCCGAGCGGCGAGCGTTCCTAGCGGGGGAGGGGGGCTTCGCTTCAAAACTATAGGTGTATGTCTATGTCTGTATGTGTGTGTTTGACAAGTTTTGTCGACGCTGCCTAGGCCACAATTCTCGATACCAATTTCAGTCTAATTGTGCAACGATCCCCGGAAATTTTGAATTCCATAATGGAAAAGGAAAAATAGAAGGAGTAAAGCCGAAAAAACGTATTTGTTTTACAAATTTCATTGACGCCACCCAGACCAATCAATTTTTCTGATTCTTATTTGGTTCGATTCAAATTTTAGACTAGCTGTGCAAAAAATCTTAGGAATTTCGGATTTTGTGGAGCTGGAGGGGATAATTACCGATTCTTCCAAGCGCTAAACAAGCAACAAATCTCGACAGAATTTCGTGATTCTTGTTTTGTTCCTTTACGAATTCAATATAGTTTCGGAAAGTATGTTAGGAGTTCCGAATTTCATAGATGGTGTGAATGTGGGGGATGGGTGGTTTATACTAATAAATCATGACATTTTAACAATTCTCTTTCGATTTCCTTGATTATTTTTTGTTCAACTACCCATGAATTCGGTCTAGTTTTGGAAAATATGTCAGGAGCTTCAAATTTCATTTTTATGATGGAAATTTACTGTCAGTGGAGAGGGTTAATGGGGTGGAAGGGTAATTCCGGTAAGTCATGATATATGGGGACGTCTTGTTATGCATGCATTACTTACCGAAATGTATTGTAAGTCTTGTAAAAATGCCTTTATGTCTCAAAAATCTTTCTTTTTAGATAAGACACTGATTTTTGCTCTAACTGCTCTTCGTTAGAAACAAATAGAAAAAATTGCAGGCTATAGTGGTTAGGAAACTGCGTGTGTGGAAAAATGGGCGGTAGTTGGTGTACGGGAGGGTCGTTGCTCGGAGCTTCTAGAAGCTTGAATTTTGCATGAATCAAGAAAGGATATAAGTTTAAGAAAATTCATTTCCTGCTGTAAAACTTGTAATTGACAATAAAATATTTGAGACAGTTCTAACGCCTTCACTAAGCGTTGGCCAAAACTGATTAGGATGCTAGCGGCAGTGGAACTGTCTGAGCTCCTTTAATAATACAATAAAAATCCCAATGAATCTTTTCTAGCAAACTTAATAAATGGCACGTACGTGGCTTTCAACCATTCAAGGTGGAATAATTTAAATATATTTTCTCCCAATCCAGAATGAATTCTGATACCTCTGTTAGCGTCATGAACGAACAAACAGACGTACAGAAGGATTTGAAATATCTTGAAATCGCATGCGACAAAAAATGACAGTGTAATGCCATCTTTATAGTTATTTACCCAAAAAAATGTACAAATGGACAGAATTATAATTCTAATACGTATTGGTTTGACTATAAGCAATGATTCCCAACTCTGTAGTTTTGAATAAAATCTAACATACTGGATATTAGATGGGCCGCTAGATGGAAAATACAGTATTTTCTCAGCTTTGAAAAAGTTTGCCAGACCTGCGAGTCACATTGTTTTTGTAAATGAGCGCGTATTTTGTCTTTCTGGTTGTATAAATAAAGTTTCCTTATTCGGTCAGATTTTCTCTCTCTCTTTTCATAATTTTTTTTATTCACGGCCCAAAAACACCCCGCTATAATTTGAGCCCTTTTTTCACCCGTGTTGGGTATTTTATCGCGCTGGAAGCGGAAGAAAACTGGAGGGGGAGGGAGGTTGAAAAAATACTTCTCCGACGGGCACGTAATAAATGTCACAATTTTTATAATGGGGCTAAGCCTTGAGGGGGTGTAAAGGCAGGTTGGCCGAAGGGAGAGGAGAGAAAAACGAGTTTAGGGCGTATGTGACGTGGACCGATATATCTCGAGCCTTGATGAGAGGAAATGAAGGAAACGACGAGGAGAGAATTCATTTAAGGTTGGAAAAGGCGGTTTTCGGGGGCGGGAGTCTCGGGAGAAAGAAAGTGGTAAAGAACGCATCGGAGTTAGGATGGAAGCAAGGCCCGGAACGACAGAGCAGACCAGCTCGCGGGGGTTAACTGCGGCACATTAGACTAAGACGTGGGAGGCCATTCACACCATAAACACCATTTTCCTCCGTAGCCCTTTCTTACCGAGAAGAACCATATAGTTTTTATCCATTTCTCCCTCTTGCACCTCGGGTCTTACAACCCCTCCAATTAAATTACGGCCTTTTCTCGCGTAACCCTTGTAACGCCCGTATCACTGCTTCGGGGCTATTATGGAGCCACACTACTATTCCTTTCACACCCTACGTATTTACTGCTCTAAGTTAAATGTTCCCCGTCGAATCAGAAGTACCTACCTCGTTCAATTCAATGGATTGAAGAGTGTATGCGTCGAGGGTGGCTGCGGAGGGTTCGCTAGGTTTTTCAAATCCATCTGGGGCGTAATGCACCCCTAATTCTCATCATACTTGCGACAAATTAAAGACGGGTCATCCCGTGATATGGGTTTGTACTGCACTTCTCCACAAATGGTTCCCACTAATACAAGGTATGTAAGTATGAATTAGAAACCAATTTAGAAGTCTACGTTTTGTGCTTCCACTCTGATACCTACAGCTTGGTTTTATAAGCATACCTTCTAGCTGTTAGATTTACAGGGTTTCCCGCATAAGATGGTCAATACTTCAGGGATAAATTTTAGAGCTCATTTATGACCGAATGTTCCTCGCAGCCATTTTTTTTTTTAACGCATAGTTTCCGAGTACCTAATTAAATTTAATACTTGAGATTTTTTCGTGTTTTCGACCTTACGTCACTAAAGTGGTCATAACTCCCTTAATTTTCTGTGTAAATTGAAATTTTAGGATACCGTTGAAAAGAAAATTAAATGTCCTATCGGATAAATGCCTGTCCTTTTCTAAGAATTAAGGTTTGAGATATTAAAAAGCCCTCTGAAAAGCAAATTTAACCTAATTTGGGAAACCTCGAGTTTTTTCAATCAGGGATTGAACTATGAGGACCAATATTTTTTCAAGGCAGAAATGGTAAAAACTGCACCAAAATCTCACTTTTTCAATGGCGTAAGTAGTATATTTTACTTTTACTTTGGTAATTAGGGGAGGAAACTATGTTTTAATATTGAAAAACATCGTTTTTCCACTGAAGTCGAGGGTTTTCGTGAAAATTACCGTCTATGAAAATACGAGTTTGGGTTCGGTTTCTATGTATTTGTTTACGTTGAATCGAATGGTTACACTTGCAATATCTCCCTGACCCCGTTATAATCGAGTTTTACACTTTAGCCTACTAGTTTCACGCCCAAAAATACATAAAATTTATCATACCAAATAAACTCAAATTTGTGATTTAAAGTGTAAAATTGGGTAATTAGGGGGTTGGGGAGATATGCAAGTGTTACCATTCGATTCAGCGCAAAAATACGAAGAAACCTACCCCAAACTTGTATTTTCATAGACGGTAATTTACACGGAAACCCTCGATTTCAGTGGAAAAATTTTCAACATTAAAACATAGTTTCCTTCCCTAATTAGCAAAGTAAAAGTAAAATTGACTACATCGTTGAAAAGGTTCGGTGAAGTTTTCACCATTCCTGTGTCATGAAAAAATATTGGTTCTCATAGTTCGATTCCCGATTAGAAAAACGCAAGGTTTCCCAAATAAAATTAAATTTGCTTTTCAGAGGGCTTTTTCATGTCTCAAACCATAATTTAAAAGAAAGTTCAGGCATTTATCCGATAGGAAATTGAATGCACTTTCCAACGGTATCCTAACATTTCAGTTTACACATCAAATTAAGGGAGTTACAACCACTTTAGTGACGTAAAGTCAAAAACACGAAAAAAATCTTGAATATTAAATTACTCGAAAAGTAAGCGTAAAAAAAAAAAAAAAAAAAAAAAATTCCACGTTTAACTTTCGATCAGAAATGAGCTCCAGAATCGACCCCTGAAATACTCACCACCCCTGTATAGCTTGTTGAATGTTCCCCCTTAATATATTATATGTTCACTATTATCCATCTTATAAATAGTACCTACCTCCGATGGATTCAAGAGCGAACGCATCATGAGAAACTGAAAATCAACCAATAGGTTGCAGAATCCATCAAGGGTGTAATGCACCCCTAATCCTAACTACATTTGGGAAAAATCAAGAGAAAATCACTCTGTGGTTTGGATTAGTTCCGCACATGGTCCTTAGCTACACATGGCATAAATTGAAAACCGATTTCGACTACTTCACATTCTCGTATACCACTTGAAAGTGGCGAAACTTCTAATTTTTACATTGTCATGCAGTAGTCAGTCTGTCAACCTGGAGATACCCACTCATGCCTCATTACGGCTTCATTGATGAATTTATAGAACAATTGCAAGTTTCATTTTTCATAAAGTAATCATAATGTTTGAATAATCCAAACTTTTAACACAGAATGTGTTTTAGCCATGGACTAACTAGCCGAAAATGGAACGCGGGATGGTAACGAAATGTGTGACGTACATGATTTTCACGTACAACCGAGCCGTTGGTAGGGAAATGGAACTTCCGCAATTTTAATCGCACAGAAATCGTTCACCATTCGTTGGAAAGCTCCTGATTTATCCAACCATATTATGTTAACTACTGCGAAGTGCGTGGCCATCAACCTGAGTTATGAGCATGGTTATTTGAATCAATTGTTTACACACAGATGATAATTCTCAATAATTGATATTGTCAACATGATTGCAACCGCTTGTAAATTTTCTTATGATTTTCACGTACAACCGAGCCGTTGGTAGGGAAATGGAACTTCCGCAATTTTAATCGCACAGAAATCGTTCACCATTCGTTGGAAAGCTCCTGATTTATCCAACCATATTATGTCAACTACTGTGAAGTGCGTGGCCATCAACCTGAGTTATGAGCATGAATAGTAAACAATGACGCTTGTTTGGTTGTCACTTGGTTGCGCGACAACGCAAACACATTCTGTGTTTCAATAATTTCGTCCGAAGTATGTAAATAGAGGTAACCGGGGGTCCAGGGGGCTTGCCCCCTGGCGAGGCGCAGAGCGCCGAGTTCCAGTGGATTCTCTTTATTTCTCTCCGATCTGCCGTGATGGCACTTCGTTTAGTGAAGGAGGGCAACATCGATCCTCCTTGGATCCTTGGATCCCCTTGGGATGGTTTATTTACATACAACCTCATTTTTTTCTCTTCAAAATACACTATACTTCACTATACAACACAATAATTACGATACCACAATATACGTCAACGGTCAACGATCAACTATATCAACTACGGTCAACTGTATCATAACAGGTATGATGCCTTCACGTGTGGTTCTGTCAGAAACATGGTTCAACCTGTATTACCTGAATATTATATCTTAACTTACTGAGTGTAGAAAACATAAACATAGTATTATTCAATTTCTCTCTGATCAGTTGATAAACAGATATAGTACTTCTGTACTCTTTATATAGGTACTCTACATTTATCCTGGATATTACTGAAATCATTCTTTGTTTGTAATTTCATTACCTCTCTATCCATATCACACATCTTTCTAATGTAATTTCAAAGCTCAAACACAACAAATATGTCATTTTTGGAAAGGGTGTTGAACTTTAAGCTTACTCTAGCTCTTGTTTATACAGAAAATTTCAACTTTCAGTTATTACTGGAATCGTAATGACTTGCAAGAGGTTGATTATTTATAATGCGGGTATTTATTAAAATTTTCGATTTCAAAAAAACAGTCAAGTGGAGGTTAATATCTCTTACAGGCCATGATTCAATTAAACAAAAATAAATGGTGGTATTGGTAGGGACAATATACAGCAAATATGCCTTTTTGTTTTATGAATACATTTTACGTAAAACATGGAATGTGAGCCCAATCTTGAGAGGGCAAAACTATTTTCTGTTGTGTTTTCTGTAGATACGCTGGTTAATTATTTTATAATTCTCAACAATGTTTGTGTTCTGTTGGTATGTAAATGGATGGCTCGACACACAAATTTTTCGTACACCGTAATTGATTTTTCATATTTACCTATGAAATAAAACACAGCCGGAAAATGTATTCGCTAGGAACTTATTTTCGTTTTGCTATAATTGAATTAGCTCAAAATGCGATATTGTAAAGGGTTTACTGACATTTATCCTACTAATCCCCGATCTTTCTTGAGAAATTATCACGGGTAGCTTTTGGATATCATTTTCAAGAATGAACCTTTGTAATCGACCAAAATACATTTTTCAACCCCCACCCCCGCCTCAAAATTTATTGGCTTTCGTTTCTAAATGCGTAGAATCCAAAAATCGAAATAAATTCGTCCGTCTGTCGTCCTTTTTTGCCGAAACTACTGGACCAAATTTTATGAAATTTGGCTACATAATTTTATGAAATTTGGCTACAAAATTTTATGAAATTTGGGTACAATGAGGATGTGCCAGTAACTTCGGCATCAGTTTCGCTCAACCCTAAAACGTAGAACTTGAGTGCTGAAATATTAATAAATCGAGATCCCGAAAACTTTCAATGTAATAGTAATGTTTTTTGGGTCTCATTTAAAGACATCTGTCCAATGAATCGGGTGAAACTACCCGGGTCGCCGTACTAGATTTGAACTTTGGCAGAAAATAATCAACCACATTGAGCAAATCTTAACTGGTGGAACATAGCGAAAATCGCCTTGTTACTACGACGCTCTTATCAGCTGATATATTTCCAATGGAATGTTCACTTCACGAAACCGGGTTTATTATAAGTATCATTTTTCCTCTGTCTTCTTCTGGGCTTCTTTAGCCCAGATAGGTGACTTAACTAATGTCATTAATTTTGAATCGGTGGATCAGCTGATGTTATTATATCTACTATGTCGTAAAGTAGTGTTGCTTTATTTAATTTTATTAATTTCTCTTCGGTAATCGTCTACACCTATGTAGATATATTTAGGAACCTCGTGTAGTATTATAGACATCTGTCCTGCGCACAAGGGCTTTCCAATACAGAAATAATAAACCTTTGTGTTATAATTTCCAGCGTTTTAGATAAGTGAATTATTTGAAATCCTCCGATTTAATCTCTCAATCTCTGATGGTTGTTCTAGAACATTGTAGAAACCGCTGATTTTCATGGTTTTTAACAGAAAACCACCGGTAATGGTCTTACAAGTTGGGAAAGTCGCGAGAAATCTCACACAGTATATTTTCTCTATAACTGTATACGTTCACTTTCTATAACTTACATTGAAGTTTCATCTGGCTCTATTGAACAAAACCTTGGGAAGCTTACATTATGATACGTGTGATTAATACCTAAGTGTTGAATTATTTTCAAGTTCGTGATGTTAGTGTCGTTTAGTAGTTTTCCTTCCGGAGACCAGGCGTTAATAATTTCGTGACGTTTTGTCTCACAAGTCGGGGTGAAGAACCTCTAAGAAAGAGAGGGAGGTTGAATGAATAATTGATCAGCACTCGAGTCGTCGTCTTCTTGACATCTTGACGGCCATTCCAGAGCCTGCGAAAAAGGCGGCTAACCAGCCTCCTTCTGCCTCGGGTGTTCACCTACATAATTATGATTGAAACAAGCGGAATTTCCTTCAAGAGAAAATAAGTTTACGGTAGAGACCAGACGTGTCGAGGCCTGACGAGCTGACTCCAAGATGTCGTTCAGTTGAATTATCGAATTACCCGGAGTTGTGAATGACTTATAATTTTAAATAGATTTATTAAGTTAGTATTTTTTTAGGCGAGCATCCCGAAGAAGAATACCGTGCTCACGGCCAAGGGGAGGAAGCAGAAGAAACCAGGGAAGTAAAAACTGAATAAAGTATTTCGGAGACACTAGGGAAGTTGGAATATAAAAAAAGCTGCAAATTATTACACAAAAGTTTATTATTTCTGTATTATATAACCCTTCTACGCAGATCATTGGTCTATAATCATTATTAAGCCCCATATATATCTAGTAATTGATCAAAAGTTGGCGCATCTTGCCCCCCAAAAGGGTTCACACCTTTAAAGCTCAGAACCACACAATTTTACGGTTTATAGTCGTTGATTGTTGAACATTTTTCTAAAAATGTCAAAACAAAAAACTTAGTAAAACGGCTGGTTGAAAAAGAAAGAAATTAGCCTCAGAGGTCCCATCAGCTGTTCAGTGATCCTCCGAACCTCGTAATTGTTTATGAGGTGTCCCGAACGAGCTCTATTAAATTTCAGCAACGTGAGTCAATTATGGAAGAAATTAGCCTCGGAGGTTCCAAAGCTGATGAGAATCACCAGAACTGAGAATATTACAACAATATAAAATAACCAGGAGGATAATCCAGGATCATCTGTTTTCGCGCTAATTCAAAAGAATCGGAACTTTCTAATCAAATTCTTCATACACATATCAAAAGCGTTAAGCTCAAGGAATTTCAAAACGAATTTCCATTAAGTAAGTTTTATATTTTTCGCAATTGTTTAATTTTCTTAGAAAATTGGCTAACACGTTCCAATTGATTTACTAATCAATAATTTAATGAATTAACGAGATTGAATTAGCTGATTGCCTACCTACGCTTCACAAGCCCAATAGGATACAGAATATAATAAACTCGATTTCGGAAAGTGAGAATTCCATTGGAATTATCAGCTGATAAAATTTATTTTCGTAGTTTTCAAGGCGGTTTTTGATATGTTTCACTGGTTGCGATTCAATCCCGTGTTGATGTATTTTTTTCTTGTCGATGCTTTAGCCCCTAAAGCAAACGAATAAACGCATGGCGACCGGGGTGGTTTCGTTCGATTCTTTCGTTCGAGGGCGGTTACCTATAAACGAAACTCAAAAAATCATTACAGTTACATAGAAAAATTTCAAGACCTCGATTTTTGAATATTTCAGCTCTTAGGTTCCACCCTTTAGTGTTGATCGAACGCGAGGCCGATGTTACAGGCACATCCCTGGCCGATTAATGATTTTCAAGCCAAATTTCTTGAAGACGTACGGTGGACGGACGGTTTTTTTTTTTTTTTTTTTTTTTTTTTTTTTTTTTTTCAATTTCGATTTTTAGTACTCATCTTCGAACGAAAAACCAACAAATTTTGGGGGGGGGGGGGGGGGGGGGGGAGAGTTAAATTGTAATCGAAAAAGATAAAAAAAGGTTCATTATCGAAAATAATAAACCAAGATGAAGGGATGTGTGATTGTTTAGGCTCACAAGGGAAAACGAATTACAGTTTCATAAAACATAGGTATTTGGTTTGATTCGATCAATTCGATCAATATCTGGCAAGAGATGTTTCTCCACAAAAATGTACGTGATTACTGTAATTATAGCAATCACTAACTAAAATATCCAGGCTAGTAGGTAGTTCGTAATCTGCAATCAAAATAAATCATTGATTTTAAGTCTATCCTGGTTGTAAAAGCATTGTTTTCATTTTTTGAGGGAAAAATATTGAAATATCCTCTTGTATTTTTGACGTTTCATACCATTCTGAACAACGTAGGTTTCGTGTCTGTCTGCTTCCTTCAGATCTTGAAGCAATTTTCAGATAATGAGCTTTTTAGTCGGTTGACGGGCTCCTATCAGTTTCGTTGCTCGCAAATCAATTCGTCATTATGAGCATGCTCAAATGTAAAACCCACCAAGCATCACTTGAACAGTTTTCATTAGATTCCAATGAAATTTTTAGGGAATGTGCGGGTTAGGCTGTAGATGGCCTTTATTAATTTAATTGATAACAAATCAATATTTCGGTCTGTGCCCGCGCAAACGTCTATTCCATCAAGCATCATTTTCTCACGCTCTTGGTGTCCGATCTCGCACAAATTTAGAGGATAATTGGGAAAAATCGATTTTGCCAATAAAGAACGATATTTTGGATAATTATCCCAATAATTGAAGAGGATAACTATCCTACGATTCCGAGGATAATTGGGAGAAATCGATATTACCAATTCATATCATTTCATTACTACAAAATTAATAGTTTTCACTGCGCATTCACTAACGTAAAATCTAGCAACTGGCCTATTCGTCCGATCTTGCGCACATTCGGAGGACGGTTAAGGAAAGACGATTTGATCACTCCATGAGTTTCATCACAATCGTATTATTTACAGCTGATGCGCATGCGCGAACCTCAAATCCTAGTTTCTCAGGAATTAACGGTTTAATTTAATAACCATGTAATCTATAATGGGCTTACGCCCCACCTTTACTAATTACTAATTATTAATTAGCCCCACCTTTACGCCCTTATCTATGGCACTAATTTACTATTCTCCCAACCATAGGAACCAGCTGTAGAATCTTTTGATATTATTTAAAACATTTCAATAATCCACGAATTCATGTTTTGGATACGAGAAAGTACGGTGCCAAACCCAACTTGGCAGAATTGTTTGTATATCACTGTTTTCATATACTAGTATTTGCCGCGAGCCCATTTCATTATTCTTGCTAGGTTCTGTTGAACATACAATCGGCCCCATCCCGGACCACACAAGCGAACGGTTGGATAAACTCAAACGTGAAATGTTTGGTGTTCGAACAAGGTGGTTCGTAGAGCTCGGTGTTAGTATTGAACCCTGGCACTGGGTCACGTTCCACGCGTTGGAATCCTCATCGACGTTCCCATCGCATAGTGAAAATTTCTATCACGGACCTGGCCGGCTGTCGGCGCCATGCTGGCAACACTCATCGAAAAGTTTGGCAAAGGCTCGTTCAGAGCTGAATGACCCTTCCAAGTTAGCTTATGCAATGTAGTTAGTGACTGTATTCCTCGCGTAACTAGCGCTTCAACACCATCTACCTTCCGATTGGACGTCCCGATCAATCTCCATCCCCAATACTAGGGATATCATTGAAGTCTCCCCTGATTTGTCCGTTATACGTCATTATGCTTGAATAATTACCTAACAATTGAATGTAATTACCTTGAATAGTTAACCAACAATCAATTGTGATTAATTATTATGGTCTGCTGGACGAATATCCTATGATTGTGTATGTGGCGAACATCTGATTCGTGTAGATGAGTTGGTTGACTTGTGGCAGTTGGGCGATGAACAGATGTTTTTTACCGGGTATATATAAAGTATTTTGCCGGAAGAGCTATATAAATGTTAGGATTTATCAAGAATACCAGAGAGTTTCGAATACAGTAGCGATAAAGTTTCTCTTCAAATCATAGGCGCTTCCGATCTTGAAGTTCGCCTCAGAGGTTTTATCGCCTTGCTATGCTGTTCACATGTACTATTTGGAGAGAGCACAGCACTAATTTCTCCGATACATTCCCTATAAGTTGGGAATGTCATCACAAGAAGTTGATTATGCACGATTGAAAAATGATACCATCTACCTTCCGATTGGACGTCCCGATCAATCTCCATCCCCAATACTAGGGATATCATTGAAGTCTCCCCTAATTTGTCCGTTATACGTCATTATGCTTGAATAATTACCTAACAATTGAATGTAATTACCTTGAATAGTTAACCAACAATCAATTGTGATTAATTATTATGGTCTGCTGGACGAATATCCTATGATTGTGTATGTGGCGAACATCTGATTCGTGTAGATGAGTTGGTTGACTTGTGGCAGTTGGGCGATGAACAGATATTTTTTACCGGGTATATATAAAGTATTTTGCCGGAAGAGCTATATAAATGTTAGGATTTATCAAGAATACCAGAGAGTTTCGAATACAGTAGCGATAAAGTTTCTCTTCAAATCATAGGCGCTTCCGATCTTGAAGTTCGCCTCAGAGGTTTTATCGCCTTGCTATGCTGTTCACATGTACTATTTGGAGAGAGCACAGCACTAATTTCTCCGATACATTCCCTATAAGTTGGGAATGTCATCACAAGAAGTTGATTATGCACGATTGAAAAATGATACTAATATTTTGCCATTGGAAATAATACCTGTATTGCCAACATACCGATTGCCTGGCGTTTCATTCTAAAATTGAGTTGTCTCCGCACCTACGTCCTTCAGCACCACCTCAGCGGACTCCCTTGTTCAGCGAACCTCTTCTTTGAACTAAATGCAATTTTTTTTTACCATTTGTTTTTAATTGCTAAAGTACTGTACTAAAACCTCAATCTGAATTGTTTCAGATCATATATCTAACATACAATTGCCATATAATGACAGTATAATGTCAATTTCACACTTCTGTATAACATATTATTAGTCATACATTATTAGGTACCTAAATAATTCCACGTATTGAATCAACATCTGCCAACCATTGGAGAATAAAAGTTCTGATCCTAACGTAGGCCTTCAGATGTTAAAAAATCATTAGTAGTTCTTCCTTAATTTCTCCCATTAACAAAACATTCCGCAGATGATCCTCCAATAGTCTTCTATTTCCTAGATAGTTTTATAATAGCTGTAATTATGGGAAATTAGGTCCTGTGCCTCAGTATTGCGTAAAATACAAGGAGCAGTTTGGTATAATTTTACAGTAAATTCTTTGCTTAAATTGACTGGCTGATGTTTTTTGTTGATCATTCTTAGTTTTGCCAGCATTATTTACTGTATGATAGGCACATCGAATTGTAAGTAATATTTTATTAGAAATACGTTCAAAATTGAATGCATATAAAGTAGTCACTGTAAGATGAGTTCAATTATACACGTTCGTAGCTTTCGTGATTCAACTTCATTACATTAATTTGGAGAATAATATCACGTTTCTCTTTTACTTCGTTTGAATTTTGATTTTCTCAAAGTTCACGCCTACCAAGTTTCATAAAAGTATTTTTCTCTGCTGGTATGCCCAATTATATTATTCCACACTGTGACCATTTTCTAACGTTCTCACTTATTGCTTGTAAAGAATCAGGCGATATCCCCCGTCTTCCATCCTAAGGATTATCTCCCACAACCCAAAAAGCGATCATGAATCTATGCTCGATCAGATCGAGCGTAGCCATTTCCACTCAACTATACTAAAGTAAAACTAGTTTTTCTCGTTACTTTCTGTGATGTTTCAACATCTACTTGGTCCCAAGAATAATCTAAATTGCATCACCAAACACTACACACAAAGAAAACTCATAATATGAATGAAGAATGAAGAACAATGCTTCCGGTGTTGGGAACCCTATAAATCTACAGTTTTTAGTTCGAAGGCGGGAGGATTCATTGTTTTTTGTATTGTTTGGTTGGCAAACATGTATCAAATTAGTTGTTGCTCACTGAGGGTAGTTAGGTACTCACAAATAAACCTCATTCACGTATAAATTCTGAAATAACAAAAATGAAAGAAATGTGTGCAAGTTCCTCATTGTAGTAAGTAGTGGTAGTTGCAGTAACTGTGAGTTTTAAACATCAGTACTTATTTCTGACGCCAAAATCAATAAAGATTAGACGAAATCGATCAACCGTGCAATGAAGGTGAAGGCATATGTTGCAAATATTTATGGAAAGGCGTAATGAGGGTTACCAAATTTATGAGAAGTTTATATTAAGGGTTATTTCTTCTTAAGAAAACCGTATAAGTGTAAATTAAAAACGTGGACAGAAAAGATTATTCATCTCATCATTCTGCTATAGTCTCTCTACTTTGAGACGATTCATATTTGTCTCGTTATATTTCGCAAATTTCCTCCTTTCACGTATATATATCTCTATTGATGTATAAATTATTATTCAATAATTTATGCAGATGCTTAAGTGTTGGGTTGACGCTTGTAACTCCTATCTTGCTGCTTCATTCTGGAAATTCTTGCTCTCAAAAAGGTCCTGTAAATTACGGCAGTAGATTAGTGAAACTCGATTCATCTTAACATTAATCTTCGCAATCATATACATTCTCTTTCGCTCTGAAGGAGAGGTAGTATTTCACTCACCTTTTCAATGCCTGCTCGTAACGAGCGAGTTATGAACAATTTGAAGCTACGATCTTACTCTTTTGTACCTACTGCGGGGCCATCTCTGAAGGCAATATGGAAATAACAGAGTTCGGAGGGCGTTCGCAATCGCGGAATGTAACGTCTTTCCGCCTCCTCTCATTGCCTTCCGTAATTTCAGAGAAAGGAAGACAGCAGAAAATACGAAGAGCACTCATAAAATTCAAAATCAAATTCTACCTCTGAAGAATGTTTCAATTTGTCTCTCTTGGAATACGCTTGAAGACGGAATGCAAAAGAATAGAGTCATTTTTCTTGAAAATATCCCTGTCCAACTTCGCCTTCAAGGTTTCGGGTCGCAAAACAAATTACTCTTTTCAAGTATAAAACAAAAGCGAGATGCTGACAAATATTTCTTGACTGAAACGCTTCTGGTAGTTGGGGTGTGTTTTCAACTTTATTGTCTTGAACTCCAACTAATTACCTTAACCCCTTCGCAGCCCGTCCTTTTCTGTTTAGAAGGAATAAGTTATTTAAATATGAAAGGGCTAAGGCTAGAGGGGTGGGGGTTAGTTTGAAAGGGTAGATTGCCCCCGTTGAAGACACCCCCTCCTATCCTACCCTGGACTTTTAATTAGAGGCGAAAATCCTCTAACCGTCTGCACTCCCCAGTCTCACCATTTCAGTTTGCCTTCCCAAGACGGTAACGAAGCTGCGTGAAAAGGGGAAGATCTGAAATGATAGAAGGCGGGAAAAGAAAGACCCTTTCATCTTAGATAGGATTAATTGAAATACAATCGGAGGTCTTGAGTGTAGTTACTAGTATATTGATTTAATATTCAAAGTACTCGTACTTTTGTTTACTTACTGTACTTCATCATCAAAAGACGTGGAACGGACAGTGTCAAATAATTAGTAATTCTAGTTATTCATTCACTAGCTGTACCCTGCCACACTTCGCTGTGGCACATTGTGGTTGCATCACTAGTCCAATTATTTACAGAGCTCTGTTGATTATTGTGGTTCACTATTTGCAATTATAATATAGGTACCAGACCCATTGGGCGCCTGTTCAAAAGTTCAGCATTTTGAGTCGAATTGGAACAAAATCAGCTATAGAGCCGTTTATAGTGGTTTACAATGTTACGGCAAACTTAAGTTGTCCCTTCACCCGTGTTACGTCCCTTTGCCGGTAGTTTGTCGTCCAGGATCAATTAAAATGTAAATACTGGTGATAGCTACTACTATGTTTCCGCTGATGTTGTACCACTCGTGTTGTCCCGTTCCCGTGATTTGTCTCGTTACCAGTGGTTTGTGCAATTATCTTTGATTTATCCCGTTACCTACAATTTATTCAGTTACCTGTGGTTTGTCTGGTCATTCAACTAGCAGTTATGTTTGCGCTAATTTATCTTGAAAGTTGCAGTAACTTCCAAATCACCAACAAAATACGTAGGATTCAATTTTAATCAATCTTCAAAAGTTACTTCATTCGTTTATGTGGCAGTAACCACGTTACTTGGTGGTTTAGTTTGATTTCAAACAGGTATAACAAAAAGTATCAACACAACTGCGAAGTTGTAGAGAAGGAAACTGGCATATTCGGCCGGAAGGAGTGAGGGAAAATGAAAAATAAGAGCTTAAAACCACCTACAGAACTTGCTGATCATTTGACAAAAAACCATTTTGAAATCTGTCCAGCCGCTTTCAACTCATGGAGTAATCAAGGGAAATAGAAATTCATTTATATACCTATATTGTCGTTAGAGCCGTAAAACTATAAACACAGAAAACCCGCTATAAAGTGTTGAAGTTACGAAGATGCGCGTTGTTACGGATGCATAACTGCTGCTGCTTGAAATGCTTCAAAATCCTTTCATTCATCCTACGAAGAGTATGCTGGTGTGTTGACTGTATAATACGAGTTGGTATATTATTATATAACAGTTTGATTATGGTTTTCATTAGAAAATTCCTTCAACATAAAGCCTTGTTATTCTCTCTTCCCGGATTTCCATCCTCTAGAATTGCTTGAATACCAGAAATGTCTGATGCCTCGCAATTTAAGGTAGCGAAGACAACCTAAATGTTATACCATCACGATCATGGTAGTTGCTGAACGGTGCCTTAGGTACATTATTATCCAAGTTTAACAGCATATATGCTACTGCCGACCGAAAACTATTGAATATATAAAAAAAAAAAAAAACACCTTACGATTCATTAGTCGGTAAAATACTAACAAAATCTATTATAAACTCGATTTATCGAAATGTAGATGTTCATTAGTTATTCGTTAACCAGAACATATACATGATCTGGTCGAACCAGATGTTCCTTAGTTGAAATTCGCTATACCAACATTTTTCGTTTCTCTTTGAATTTTACTCGAGCTTTAGACTAACCGGTAAACGTCCAATCCCCCATAAAAGTCCTTATCTATTACATTTGATTTAATTGAGTGATATGTGGTGGTCACCTAACGAAAAATGGAAGGTTAGTGATCTACAAAGAAATTATTTTTCAGTGAGTAAATTTAGTGGTTGTAGTTATAAAAATTTTAAGAGTTGTTTTAGGTTGGGTATATAATTGGATGCTTTATTAAATTATTGGCTTGAAATCATTTGGTGATTGATGCATATCAAGAAACAACGCTCTCTCCATATTTGTTTCTTTCTCTGGAGATGGGGGATATGTCTATCTATCTTTATTCATAGCAACCGAATTTGCTGCTATGAAAAAAAACTCCGCCCCTTGACCCTACCGGAGGGCCCCCCTGGACCCCCCCGGATGTTATTACTTTGAGCCTGACTGCTAAAATGTAAAAAACATGGAATCATGTTTTAGCTCCTCGCTCTCACTTTATTATAGAAATGATCACGACGATTGAGCTCTTGTGAGATGATGATCTCCTAATAGAAACTCGCGAGTAAACATTCACTTTATAGAAATGATCACGATATAACATTCATTATAGAAATGATCACGACGATTGAGCTCTTGTGAGATGATGATCTCCTAATAGAAACTCGCGAGTAAACATTCACTTTATTATAGAAAGAGGCTAAAGAGGCTACATACGAAATTACAGCTTCCTATGGGTGATATTCTCCAGACTTGGACACTAGCGCATCCTTACATCGAGGCAAGCAAAATCGAAGTTATTTCACCTTGTTGTCATGGTGACGAGTAAACATATGCAAAAATGCGCCATTTGTAGGCACAGCTGGACAACAGCATAACATAACCTAGTTCCGAGTCAATATTTTCATTATTTGTAATATGCAAGGTGATTTGTATGCAAATTACATCAAGTTATTATCAGGTGTTGACCTCAAACGCTACGAACGCAAGATTTGAACACACAAATGAAATGTGTGTTGGGGAGTTGACATACAAGTGTTCTAGATGATCCAGACATCAGCCGCAAAGATGTTGTGGATTACCTATCTAGTTTTAGAACTGTTCTTTGAATCAATTGAAACTAAAAATCATTTACTGGGAAAGTGGTCTTGTGAAAGGATGTGTTATGAAGCTCTGTTAGGCGGGAATAGTAAGTTGTATCACATGTGGAAAGGTAAGACCTACCTGATGTATACCTACATACTTTCCGTATATTATTATCATGTAGGTACTTCATTGATCAAAACAAAAGTAGGCTCGTTTTTTTTTCCTACAATTTGCGTAACTGCAGAACTCGCGCAATAACTGCACTGCCAATGCCGTCTTTATGAAATCTTACCTTCAGAGGAATGCATTTCAAGGTTTTTTCCTTGCAGCTGGTTTTTAATTCATGTTGCATATTCCCTGATTCGATATTTGACAAACTTGCTAATCAACGGTTGTATTCGTCTACTTTGTTTAGGCACTTTAAACCCGCAAATCTGGTAGGACGTACGTACCTACCTAAGTAGTTTCGCTTGGTGTAGCAACAACTTGCCTTGTTTATTTTGACAGACTATCAAATCTCTCCTTTTATTCATTCAATATAACAAGTAAAGCTTCCTCAGTTAAGCATAGTACTACGAACTTATAATAAAACGCTGATGAAGCTACCTGAGCAATGGCTAGGTAGGTACCTACACAGCAGTACAGACACCTGAGGAATTTTCAATCATCTTTTCTTTACTATTAGCATGAATATGCTTTAGCCGTGACCTAACTACCGAAAAATGTCCCACGAGAGTGCAACGAAAGTAGCGCCAATAATTGTGATGATTTCCGCTTACAACCGAGTCGTTGCTAGGGATATGATACTTCGTCGTTTTTCATCCCACAAAATTCGTTGACCATTCGTTCGAAAGCTCTCGATTTATCCAACCATACTATATTAACTACTGCGAAGTGCGTGGCCAACAAGCTGAGTTATTAGCATGGTTATATTATTGTTTACACACAGGTGATCATTCTCAATTATTGATATTGTGAACATGATTGCAACTGCTTGTTAATTTCTGATGATTTCATTGAGCTGGTGTTTCGATTAAATGTGAAATGATCACGACGGTTAGATTTGTGAAGCGGTGGTTAAATTATTTTAATAGGTAATTTCTATACTTTACACTATAGGAAGCTGTAATTTGATGTAGCCTCTTTAGCCTCTTTCTATAATAAAGTGAATGTTTACTCGCGAGTTTCTATTAGGAGATCATCATCTCACAAGAGCTCAATCGTCGTGATCATTCTATAATACAGTGAATGTTTACTCGCGAGTTTCTATTAGGAGATCATCATCTCACAAGAGCTCAATGGTCGTGATGAGAGCGAGGAGCTAAAACATGATTCCATGTTTTAGGATTGATGATGATAAACAGAGTTCGATGGGGGGTCGGGTTCAGAGAATCGACGAGGAGTGAGTCGTGTCTAAAGCATATTCTTATAGAAACTCGCGAGCAAACATTCACTTTATTATAGAAAGAGGCTAAAGAGGCTACATTCGAAATTACAGCTTCCTATAGTGTAAAGTATAGAAATTACATAGTGTAAAGTATAGAAATTTATTAAAATGATTTAACCACCGCTTCACAAATCAAACCGTTCTCGCAATATTCGGATCACCTGCTATGAATCACATAATCGAAACACCAGCTCAATGAAATCATCAGAAATTAACAAGCGGTTGCAATCATGTTCACAATATCAATAATTGAGAATGATCACCTGTGTGTAAACAATTATTCATATAACCATGCTCATAACTCAGCTTGTTGGCCACGCACTTCGCAGTAGTTAATATAGTACGGTTGGATAAATCGAGAGCTTTCGAACGAATGGTCAACGAATTTTGTGGGATGAAAAACGACGAAGTATCATATCCCTAGCAACGACTCGGTTGTAAGCGGAAATCATCACAATTATTGGCGCTACTTTCATCTCACTTTTCGGCGGGGGATCCATCGCTAAAACATGATTCCATATGAAAAAGCAAGCATTATTCTTAGATAAGTGCTAGACCTGGTGAAATATGGTGGGGTTGGTTAAATGTAGCAACACCCCAGGCCGACCACACACAATTATGCTATATTACAGGTTAAATTAAGTGAAGAATGGGTTTTGTGGTGATCACACTGCGGTTGTCTTCTTGGTGCGTGGCTGCTTAGCTGAGATGGCACGCATTCAACAGTGATCCCCTGGTTACATCACCTCCTCGACTGTAAGAACTCTACCGTTTATACGCTTGGTTATTTATCGAACACAAACTGGAATTATTGAACATAATATTGTAGAAAACATTAAGTATGCAAATACATAATAGTATGTATATCAACACGAGCACAAAGACTTGCAGCACAGACTGTTCTGTTTGTACACCGTTACCTAGTCACGGTTCGTATGATGGTGTTAGATCATTATAATTACTTGTGATACTACTTCGGCACACCGATAAGTTGTGTCCAAGAAAAATATGACATTCTCAAAATCCAGAAATCCAGTTTGGGGGAAAAAAAAAAACAGAATGAATAAAAAAGTATAGCTTACTGTCCATGGCTTCAGACTTCAAATTTCGCCTTACGTTAATTATCTCATTTTCGACTGACAACCAAACTGTTAAAATAGAAACGTTCGGTTAATGTGAAGAAAGGAAGTTTAGATCCAGGTGTTTATATTAATTTGCTACTGTTTTCTGAGTTTCTTGTAAAATTCACATACATGGATATATACATATAGTCCACAGCCCGGTCGATATAGTCTGGCTTTCTTGCATTGCAACCTCCTGAATCACAAGAACATATTTTACATTATTTAGTTACTGCGATTATTTACGTAATTTGATTATTCGGTTCTAGCTAAACAAATATCTTCAGACTTATAGATAACTAAGGCAGAAACTAGTATCTACTTTTCAGCGGGGGATATCCGCAGTTTTCAAGTACCTCTAGATAAATCATGAGGTGACTTTTACCTTACTCCGGATTCGTTGTTCAATAAAACCGTTGAATGTAAAAAAAAAAGTTACGAATAAATGCCAAAACTCAAAATTACGACAAAATTTAAGAATTACTTTTGTACTTTTGATAAACGGTGTCGATAGAGTGAGGTCGGGAGTGGAATGAAAAATCGCATCCCGGTCTCAACAGAAACGGATGGGGTCCGGCAGGGCGAGGAGAGTCAGGGATTATACTTAGGTTTCCGCGAGGTCGCTAAACGTGTTTCCAAGCAAAAGTGGCTGCCGTCCAAAAACCACTTTATTTTTAGTTGGTAGTGAAATACCCTTTCTGATGTGACCCGGTGAACCCCACTTCTGGCCGTTATGCTCCTGGTCGCATCCCAAACTGTCCAGACCGTGTGATTCCTTCCACCCTCGAATGAAACTGACATCCAAGAAAGTAACTGAAATATGAGCCTTTTTAGCTAATTCTCGATGTGAAAAAAGAACAAAGTTCTCGTTATGCAGTATGACTACATACATATTTTCAGGGAATTTCCGTAAAAAATGAAACTATAGCAATGGTTCCAAAACATTAAAAATACAAATTTGCCACTGGGTGAGTATGTGCGTGCTTGTGTGTCCAGACTGTGATTCTCTTAAGGATCGAGGTAAAACATCCGTTATTTCGCCAAAAACTCAACATTCCAAAAGAAAATATGAGTTCGTTGAACATAATATTTTAAGCACAGTAAATTTCAAAAATCGCGCTGCAAAAATCTCCGAAAATGGTAAAAAAAATAGTTTTATTTATACTTTTTTGCGAAAAATTACTAATTAATATGCATTTCAAATGTGAACTATTAGAACATTCAAAAAGTTATTCTCAAAGTTAGACTGAAAAAAAAAAAAAATTAAATTTCATTAAAATCGGCTAAAAATAGATAAAAAAGTTAGAGAAAAAGAAAATATCTAAACATTTATTTGTAAAGCAGAACGTTGTTTAGCAAAAGTTTTTTCCGTGATATTCATTGTGAACGATGGACCACATTGTGTGAAAACAATTTCAAAACAATCTAACCTAAATGTATGAAAGAAATTATTAAAATTCGCTCATATGATCTTGCTGCATGACTGAAAATTTCCTAATCATATCTTTCAAATTGTTTTACAATTTAAGGCTCATAAATTTGTGGAGTATTAAAAAATGCCGAAAAAGTTGTTTCTTATTATAATCATGTAGTTATACCAACTCTAGTGTTTTGTTTAAGATAAATTCATTTGTTTTAATTTTTTTATTCACTGTTTGTAATTACATAAATGCAGTTGTTCAGAAGGAGCTTTTATTTATCCGTAGCACACGGCCTTTACGTGCAAAAATAAAGCGAATTTCAGAATAGCAAAAACTAGAATAGCCACATATTCTTGGATAAGTTGCACCTTTGACTCCATTGTCGACCTCACAGACATGATTACCTACGAGCCGAACCGCCTCCTACCATTTCATGCGTGCTCAGGTTAGTCTTTCATTAGGATTATGATGTCGTACCTATTCGGTTACATCTTTATCTGGGTCATGTAATTTAACTACGCCGTTGTTAGTATGATCGGCTCCCTGGAAATCGCCAACCTTCCTTTCCGTGATTATATCCCAGGCCTTGCGTGTTGCGTCCGAATCAGCTACGATATCGTTCGTTCCTTCCCTGCGCTATATATCCCAGGAATAATGTAGTGCCGACCCATCTCCATTGTTGATGAGCCGGGCCCAGGGGGTTCCGTTTGTTTTCTTCCATTGCTCTTGATAGATTGTGTTTGGGTTTAATAATTCATTCTGGTCGTTCTAATAAACCTACGCGCCGTGAAATTACGTTTGTAGGTATTATTGAGTGAAATAGGTGTTCTTACTGTGCTGTTGGATATTTCTATCTGAATAATTTCACTTATATTTCGTGTCAACTGCATTCATAAACATTTTGTACTTCCCTCTTGATTAAACGTGTGCAGAATTGTCCAATGGGCGCCTCAGTACTTTTGCCTAGGGCCCCTTTCACCATTTGAGTTAATCAACAATTAGCGTTAACGCAGCATTATGTTTGGATTTTATCACAATACAGCTTAATTTTTCTTTCACCAGCACCATTTTTGAGTAAATTAATTGTAAAAACTTGATATTTTGACTACTAAAGCCTATTAGTTTAATTTCTTGATCCTCGACTTATTAAGAAGCTTAACGGATGAGTACAATTATGTTACCATTGTATTAGGCCTTTAAATTAGTTGATGATTTTGAATGAATATTAAAGTGACAACATTGGGTATTCACTACGATTCAAAAGAAAAAATTAATTTTCGTTGAAAGATGACGAACACGGCGGGATTTATAAGCAAAACCATTGATGTAGTTGTTTAGAGATGTTTCCACCTGAGGAGTCGATGGATAGGTCGCATTCTCCATGATTTTCGGATACAATGATACATTTCGGCATTAACCTAACAAACCGTAACGACCTCTAGAGGGGATTACTTTTAATTCTGCATCGTGGTGAGAGATTATTCCTAAATCTTAATCCCCAGTTCCCCATCATCATTTTGTTTCGTTGACGTAGATCGGCGAAAGTGGCCCTTTAAAATCATTGTTGATTGATTTTAGTCGGTAGGTAATGAAAGACGGGAACAACACTTTTGAACCCACAGTAGAGAGCATTATGCTGGTAGTGCGACTTTTGCGCTTTTGGGCACTTCAAATAAGTGCCCAAAAACGGCGGTAATCGACTCGCCAAATTCTATTGTACTTACTAATGCCAATTCTATATCGACTCGCCACCCGGTAATTTTTGCCTCGTCTCCGCAAGTTATTAGCCGGACTGTACCTTGCAGGGCTGATAGCCAACATTACTCCACAACAAAGATAAGGTGTCCCATAATATGTCCAACTAATTTGTATTATTACTAAGGGAACCATCCAGACCACCAAACTATACATATCATTCTGACCAACATGTCCAATTAATCTGTATTTTTACTAGAGGATTGACTTCCTGGTTTTTATGTATTTTGCTTCCTCACTACCGAAGATAGGGAAGCTATGTGTTCGTGATTGAAGTCGAAATAGTTTTTGTCCTCCAAAATCAAAATTTCCGCTAGCTTTTTGCGTTTCTGAGCTCGGTGATCAATTATGGTTCCGCCACCGTCCGTCTTTCTGTCCGTCTGATGTCTGTCTGTCCGTCTGTGGTAAATCCTTGTAACACCCAAACTTTACCAAGTTTCATTCCGATTCCGATAAAATTTTCAGGGATTGTGCGGGTTAGCTCCCAGATAGTCTCCTATAATTTTCAATACCCTCGAATCAACAGTAGCATATGCGCATGCGCAAGCGATAATTTATTATAACGTCGATTTCTTATCATATACTAGCCGCTCCGGCTCGCTACGCTCGCCTCCACGTCCAGCCGGGGGGCAAGCCCCCCGGACCCCCCATTAAGTTGCTCGCTTCGCTCGCAACGTGTGGCATGTAGGGAATATTGCTCGCTTCGCTCGCAAAGTCTGGCATGTAGGATATGTTGCTCGCTTCGCTCGCAAAGTCTGGCATGTAGAAAATGTTGCTCGCTTCGCTCGCAAAGTATGGCATTTAGGGGATGTTGCTCGGTTCGCTCGCAAACGGTAGATCTCTAAGGGTAGGTTTAACTTCTGTAGGGGATGCTGCTCGCTTCGCTCGCAAACGGTAGATCTCTAAGGGTAGGCTTAACTTCTGTGGGGGATGCTGCTCGCTTCGCTCGCTTGAGGAAGTTATACTGCCCACCCAACTTGGCAGACGTTTTTTTCAGTTGGGAATTATTACAAACAAATTAAATCTTATAAAACTACGTGGAACCACGAAAAGTTTATTCGGGGATGTAGCTCGCTTCGCTCGCTAGGTATACCTGTATATGTGTAGGACAAAGTCCGTATTTATTATTTGAAATGGCTCTCGCTTCGCTCGCAAGGTAGGTACCTATGTAGGCATACCTGCTCGCCTCGCAATGTTGTGACATCGAACCCTTCACGTCAATTCTTGAGCCTTCTCTCGTCCACGGCAGAATCATTTTAATCGCTTTGCTCGCTTCTGCTCGCAATTTGACCGAGTTCTCGTCACTTTTTTCGATATCCGATTTCGGATTCAGATTCGGCGGACCCAAAGCTGTATTTCGCCCGCGAAAACCGTTCCGAAAAACGTACCTTTATGGGGTATATTTTAATCGGAAAAAACCAAGTTTTTCGGCGGACTTTTCGAGAAAACGGGTCCGTACTCTCGCATTTTTTTAACGCATTTCCCGATACTTTTTTCGCGATCCGATCGCGCCGTCGTCTTCCTCGTAGGAAAACCTACGAAACCCGTATTTTTCCGGAATCGTCAACGGCCGTTTAGAGGGGTAGGGGATGCGGGGAAGTCCAAAAAGCGCACATTAATTCTTACTTCGACCCCCCTCCCGCCCTACGGCCCATGGTTCGGCTGGGATTAGAAAATTTTAAATTTGCTCGCTCCCCCTATCGGAAAATCCCAAGAAGATCCCCCCACTCGTAGACTCCCCCCACTCAGCCGTTTGGCCGTGCATAGACACGACAAACAAACAAACAAACAGACAGACGGAGTTTCATTCTTATTAATAACTAGCCGCTCCGGCTCGCTACGCTCGCCTCCACGTCCAGCCGGGGGGCAAGCCCCCCGGACCCCCCATTAAGTTGCTCGCTTCGCTCGCAAAATGTGGCGTGTAGGGAATTTTGCTCGCTTCGCTCGCAAAGTGTGGCTGTATACATGCGATGTATTACAATTGAAACATGTAGGGGATGTTGCTCGCTTCGCTCGCAAATGGTAGATCCCTAAGGGTAGGTTTTACTTCTGTAGGGGATGATGCTCGCTTCGCTCGCTTGAGGAAGTTATACTGCCCACCCAACTTGGCAGACCTTTTTTTCTGTTGGAAATTCTTACAAACAAATTAATTCTTATAAAACTACGTGGAACCACGAAAAGTTTATTAGGGAATGTTGTACTGCCCACCCAACTTGGCAGACGTTTTTTTCAGTTGGGAATTCTTACAAACAAATTAAATCTTAGAAACTACGTGGAACCACGAAAAGTTTATTCGGGGATGTTGCTCGCTTCGCTCGCAAGGTATACCTGTATATGTGTAGGACAAAGTCCGTATTTATTATTTGAAATGGCTCTCGCTTCGCTCGCAAGGTAGGTACCTATGTAGGCATACCTGCTCGCCTCGCAACGTTGTGACATCGAACCCTTCACGTCAATTCTTGAGCCTTCTCTCGTCCACGGCAGAATCATTTTAATCGCTTTGCTCGCTTCTGCTCGCAATTTGACCAAGTTCTCGTCACTTTTTTCGATATCCGATTTCGGATTCAGATTCGGCGGACCCAAAGCTGTATTTCGCCCGCGAAAACCGTTCCGAAAAACGTACCTTTATGGGGTATATTTTAATCGGAAAAAACCAAGTTTTTCGGCGGACTTTTCGAGAAAACGGGTCCGTACTCTCGCATTTTTTTAACGCATTTCCCGATACTTTTTTCGCGATCCGATCGCGCCGTCGTCTTCCTCGTAGGAAAACCTACGAAACCCGTATTTTTCCGGAATTGTCAACGGCCGTTTAGAGGGGTAGGGGAAGCGGGGAAGTCCAAAAAGCGCACATTAATTATTACTTCGACCCCCCTCCCGCCATACGGCCCATGGTTCGGGTGGGATTAGAAAATTTTAAATTCGCTTATACACCCTATCGGAAAATCCCAAAAAGATCCCCCCACTCGTAGACTCCCCCCACTCAGCCGTTTGGCCGTGCATAGACACGACAAACAAACAAACAGACAGACGGAGTTTCATTCTTATAAATAACTAGCCGCTCCGGCTCGCTACGCTCGCCTCCACGTCCAGCCGGGGGGCAAGCCCCCCGGACCCCCCATTAAGTTGCTTCGCTCGCAAAGTCTGGCATGTAGGATATGTTGCTCGCTTCGCTCGCAAAGTCTGGCATGTAGAAAATGTTGCTCGCATCGCTCGCAAAGTATGGCATTTAGGGGATGTTGCTCGGTTCGCTCGTAAACGGTAGGTCTCTATGGGTAGGTTTAACTTCTGTAGGGGATGCTGCTCGCTTCGCTCACTTGAGGAAGTTATACTGCCCCCGGACCCCCCCCCCCCCCCCCCCAATTAAATTGCTCGCTTCGCTCGCAAAATGTGGCATGTAGGGAATTTTACTCGCTTTGCTCGCAAACGGTAGATCCCTAAGGGTAGGTTTAACTTCTGTAGGGGATGCTGCTCGCTACGCTCGCTTGAGGAAGTTATACTGCCCACCCACTGCTCGCAAAGTGTGGCATGTAGGATATGTTGCTCGCTTCGCTCGCAAAGTCTGGCATGTAGAAAATGTTGCTCGCTTCGCTCGCAAAGTATGGCATTTAGGGAATTTTACTCGCTTTGCTCGCAAACGGTAGATCCCTAAGGGTAGGTTTAACTTCTGTAGGGATGCTGCTCGCTACGCTCGCTTGAGGAAGTTATACTGCCCATCCAACTTGGCAGACGTTTTTTTCTGTTGGGGAATTCTTACTTACAAATTAAATCTTATAAAACTACGTGGAACCACGAAAAGTTTATTAGGGGATGTTGCTCGCTTCGCTCGCAAGTCCGTATTTATTCTGTAGGGGATGCTGCTCGCTTCGCTCGCTTGAAGAAGTTATACTGCCCACCCAACTTGGCAGAAGTTTTTTTTTGTTGGAAATTCTTACAAACAAATTAATTCTTATAAAACTACGTGGAACCACGAAAAGTTTATTAGGGAATGTTGTACTGCCCACCCAACTTGGCAGACGTTTTTTTCAGTTGGGAATTCTTACAAACAAATTAAATCTTAGAAACTACGTGGAACCACGAAAAGTTTATTCGGGGATGTTGCTCGCTTCGCTCGCAAGGTATACCTGTATATGTGTAGGACAAAGTCCGTATTTATTATTTGAAATGGCTCTCGCTTCGCTCGCAAGGTATTGCGTAGAAGTGCAAATGGGAACCCCCCTGTGAGGGTCCCTTCAGGTAAGCAACGTTGTGTAACGGCGGCCCGTGGTCGATCAAAAACGTCATATTAAACGGTTCCCTCGCGCTTCCGCTCGTGATTTGACCAACTTAACGTCACTTTTTTCGATATCCGATTTCGGATTCAGATTCGGCGGACCCAAAGCTGTATTTCGCCCGCGAAAACCGTTCCGACAAACGTACCTTTATGGGGTATATTTTAATCGGAAAAAACCAAGTTTTTCGGCGGACTTTTCGAGAAAACGGGTCCGTACTCTCGCATTTTTTTGACGCATTTCCCGATACTTTTTTCGCGATCCGATCGCGCCGTCGTCTTCCTCGTAGGAAAACCTACGAAACCCGTATTTTTCCGGAATTGTCAACGGCCGTTTAGAGGGGTAGGGGAAGCGGGGAAGTCCAAAAAGCGCACATTAATTCTTACTTCGACCCCCCTCCCGCCCTACGGCCCATGGTTCAGGTGGGATTAGAAAATTTTAAATTCGCTTATACACCCTATCGGAAAATCCCAAAAAGATCCCCCCACTCGTAGATCCGGCCCACTCAGCCGTTTGGCCGTGCATAGACACGACAGAGCGACAGAGCGACAGACGGAGTTTCATTCTTATTAATAACTAGCCGCTCCGGCTCGCTACGCTCGCCTCCACGTCCAGCCGGGGGGCAAGCCCCCCGGACCCCCCTTAAATTGCTCGCTTCGCTCGCAAAATGTGGCATGTAGGGAATTTTTCTCGCTTTGCTCGCAAAGTGTGGCATGTAGGGAATGTTGCTCGCTTTGCTCGCAAACGGTAGATCTCTAAGGGTAGGTTTAACTTCTGTAGGGGCTGCTGCTCGCTTCGCTCGCTTGAGGAAGTTATACTGTTCACCCAACTTGGCAGACGTTTTTGAAGTTATACTTCTTTGCGCCCGTTAGACACTTTGGGATGGGATGTTGGTCGAGAAACCGCGTCACGCTGAATTTTAAGAACTATCGGATGGGATGTCACGCTGAAAAGTATGAACAAATTTTTAAGAACTATCAATTAATCGAGGAGGAGGAGGAGGAGGAGGGAGGAGGAGGAGGGAGGAGGAGGAGGAGGAGGAGGGAGGAGGAGGAGGAGGGAGGCGGAGGAGGAGGAGTGAGGGAGGAGGAGGAGGAGGAGGAGGAGGAGGAGGAGGAGGAGGAGGAGGAGGAGTTAGACCCTTTGGGATGGGATGTTGGTCGAGAAACTGCGTCACGCTGAAAAGTAAGAAAAGTAAGAAAAGTAAGAACAAATTTTTAAGAACTATCGATTCATAATATATAAATTATAATTAATAAATTATAATAAATTTATAGATTATTATTATAAATTTATAAATATTATAATTATAAATTTATTATAAATTATTATAAATTTATAAATTTATAATTATTATAAATTATAAATTTATAATTTTTAAGAACAAATTTTTAAGAACAAATTTTTAAGAACAAATTTTTAAGAACTATCGATTCATAATATATAAATTATAATTAATAAATTATAATAAATTTATAGATTATTATTATAAATTTATAAATATTATAATTATAAATTTATTATAAATTATTATAAATTTATAAATTTATAATTATTATAAATTATAAATTTATAATTTATAAATTATTATTCATAATTTATTTATTAATTATAAATTATGGCCACAGAAGTATAACTTCCACCGTGTGGTCCGACGCACACCGATTCTTTTCTGTTGGAAAATTCTTACAAACAAATGAAATCTTATAAAACTACGTGGAACCACGAAAAGTTTAGTGTGGTGTGTAGGGAATGTTGCTCGCTTCGCTCGAAAATTGTGGCTGTATACATGCGATGTATTACAATTGAAACATGTAGGGGATGTTGCTCGCTTCGCTCGCAAATGGTAGATCCCTAAGGGTAGGTTTTACTTCTGTAGGGGATGCTGCTCGCTTCGCTCGCTTGAAGAAGTTATACTGCCCACCCAACTTGGCAGACGTTTTTTTCTGTTGGAAATTCTTACAAACAAATTAATTCTTATAAAACTACGTGGAATCGCTCGCAAAGTCTGGCATGTAGGATATGTTGCTCGCTTCGCTCGCAAAGTCTGGCATGTAGAAAATGTTGCTCGCTTCGCTCGCAAAGTATGCATTTAGAGGATGTTGCTCGGTTCGCTCGCAAACGGTAGATCTCTAAGGGTAGGTTTAACTTCTGTAGGGGATGCTGCTCGCTTCGCTCGCAAACGGTAGATCTCTAAGGGTAGGCTTAACTTCTGTAGGGGATGCTGCTCGCTTCGCTCGCTTGAGGAAGTTATACTGCCCACCCAACTTGGCAGACGTTTTTTTCAGTTGGGAATTCTTACAAACAAATTAAATCTTATAAAACTACGTGAAACCACGAAAAGTTTATTCGGGGATGTTGCTCGCTTCGCTCGCAAGGTATACCTGTATATGTGTAGGACAAAGTCCGTATTTATTATTTGAAATGGCTCTCGCTTCGCTCGCAACGGTAGATCTCTAAGGGTAGGTTTAACTTCTGTAGGGGATGCTGCTCGCTTCGCTCGCAAACGGTAGATCTCTAAGGGTAGGCTTAACTTCTGTAGGGGATGCTGCTCGCTTCGCTCGCTTGAGGAAGTTATACTGCCCACCCAACTTGGCAGACGTTTTTTTCAGTTGGGAATTATTACAAACAAATTAAATCTTATAAAACTACGTGGAACCACGAAAAGTTTATTCGGGGATGTTGCTCGCTTCGCTCGCAAGGTATACCTGTATATGTGTAGGACAAAGTCCGTATTTATTATTTGATATGGCTCTCGCTTCGCTCGCAAGGTAGGTACCTATGTAGGCATACCTGCTCGCCTCGCAATGTTGTGACATCGAACCCTTCACGTCAATTCTTGAGCCTTATCTCGTCCACGGCAGAATCATTTTAATCGCTTTGCTCGCTTCTGCTCGCAATTTGACCGAGTTCTCGTCACTTTTTTCGATATCCGATTTCGGATTCAGATTCGGCGGACCCAAAGCTGTATTTCGCCCGCGAAGGGTAGGTTAAACTTCGCCTAAGGGTAGGTTAAACTTCTGTAGGGGATGCTGCTCGCTTCGCTCGCTTGAGGAAGTTATACTGCCCACCCAACATGTAGGGGATGTTGCTCGCATCGCTCGCAAACGGTAGGTCTCTAAGGGTAGGTTTAACTTCTGTAGGGGATGCTGCTCGCTTTGCTCGCTTGAGGAAGTTATACTGCCCACCCAACTTGGCAGACGTTTTTTTCTGTTGGAAATTCTTACAAACAAATTAAATCTTATAAAACTAAAACGAAAAGTTTATTAGTGGATGTTGCTCGCTTCGCTCGCAAGGTATACCTGTATATGTGTAGGACAAAGTCCGTATTTATTCTGTTGAAATGGCTCTCGCTTCGCTCGCAAGGTAGGCCTATGTATACCTGCTCGCCTCGCAAGGTATTGCGTAGAAGTGCAAATGGGAACCCCCCTGTGAGGGTCCCTTCTGGTAAGCAACGTTGTGAAACAGGCGGCCCGGGTAGAATAATTTCTCATATTAAACGGTTCCCCTTGCTTCCGCTCGTGATTTGACCGACTGCCCGTCACTTTTTTCGATATCCGATTTCGGATTCAGATTCGGCGGACCCAAAGCTGTATTTCGCCCGCGAAAACCGTTCCGAAAAACGTACCTTTACGGGGTATATTTTAATGGGGAAAAACGTGGTTTTTCGTCGGACTTTTTGAGAAAACGGGTCCGTACTCTCGCATTTTTTTGACGCATTTCCCGATACTTTTTTCGTGATCCGATCTCGCCGTCGTCTTCCTCGTAGGAAAACCTACGAAACCGGTATTTTTCCGGAATTTTCAACGCCCGTTTAGAGGGGTAGGGGAAGCGGGGAAGTCCAAAAAGCGCACATTAATTCTTACTTCGACCCCCCTCCCGCCCTACGGCCCATGGTTCGGGTGGGATTAGAAAATGTGAAATTCGCTCGCTCCCCCTATCGGAAAATCTCAAGAAGATCCCCCCACTCGTACACTCCCCCCACTCAGCCGTTTGGCCGTGCATAGACACGACAGACAAACAGACAAACAAACGGAGTTTCATTCTTATTAATAGTATAGATTAATAGTATAGATAGAGATAGAGATAGAGATAGAGATAGAGATTGGTCCGTTCTCGTTCAAAATCGTGGAGTATATGGGTATATATTTCAGAAAAATTTCCTATGAATTATACCGCGATTGGTGGAGTGATAACTATAGCGCATGAGTAAAACTAAAATTGATCGACAAAGAAAAACACCGAGACTAATAGACCGATTTTTATGAAATTTCCACTGATTGTGCCTTTCAGATCCTTGACGTTCCTCTATAATTTTCATTTCCGTTTCGCGCAATCATTTACTTTTTAAAATGTCGAATCGTACTTTGTTCTTCTACTAATTTTACACGTCCATGTTACAATATGTGAGAAAGCTGTACTGCCCACCTACCTTGGCAGACGTTTTGAGATGCGAGCATCCAGACCATCAAACTATACATATCATACTCACCCTCATATCCAACTAATCTGAATTTTTACTAAGGGATTGATAACTTGATGTAATGTATTTTTTATACATATTATAGGAGGGACTCCCTATTGAAATGTAATGTGGACAATGCGGAACGACTCCTCGTTTTTTCTCGCATAGGTACAGTCAGTACTGAAATTTTGGGTTTTGATGTGGCTAGTCGATACATATTGACAATTTCATTACTTGTGTGGATGTGTGGCGAGTACGCCCCCCGAAAATGTTGGGTTGAGTAGATGATGTCCTATTTAGCCCTAAATGTTTTGTGTCGGTATGTGGGAAAAGATGGAGGTAAATTTAAGTTCTGGGGAGGGGTCGCCACCCACTTTCACCCTACCCGCTCCCATCACACCCCGACTTACTTGGTCACCCCTCCCCGGAAATTTAATTTACCCCAACCGCTTCCCTATACCTCGAACCTACATATCAACTACTGATTTAGGTCCAAGTAGAGAATCCTCTATCCAAGAATTCCGGCTCTTCAATGTTTCTTAAACCAGCGCATATTTCCTTTCTCCCGATTCTCGTGAAAGTCAATCATCCTACTTTAAACATTAAAGGTTCATAATTTTTAACGACAATATGAAGATTTTTGAATGGTAACACACTATTGAATGTTTTTGCACTTGGTATTATATTATGCAAAATGGTGATTATTCCGGTTTTAGCTGTATATACGTTGATACTACCTTATATACGCAGATATATGGCATATGCTGGCCAATTGGCCTATCGTTGGAATGGTTTGGCCACATTTAAAAGCAACAACTATTATTAAATAAAATAATAATACTGGGAAAGAATAGTAAAAGGTTGAATCAAACAAAAATAGTGATATTCAATATTGAGCGCAGTATAATTTATTATATTAAGTACAGATTTATCCGTTCTTGAATAGACGTACGCACATACCTACCAAATGAAAATTGATGAAATAGTTGTGTGTGTCTACAGTACGTCTATACTAGGTGACCCAAGTTTCAACGATCTTGATTTCTTAATGTGAGAGTTTCGTTGTAATTGATCCAACCGTTCCAATTGTGGTTGTCTAAGAGACGATTTCGATTATGTTCACCTATAATAGAGATTTTTAGTGGCACAAAACTGACGACGCATTCGCAAACGCAATTGTATTCCTTGACCAGGACCGTAGCGCACCATGGTAATGCTGCGACGTATCCCCTACGAATTGGGAATACGTAATAACAATACGTTTTTTCTCGTTTGCCACTAGAACTTTCTAACAAAGCCCGTTGTTATTCAAACTCGTGTTTATGTTCTTCTCCTGTTCAAAAATAAACATCTTACTGTCATTGGGTTTTTTTTTTTTTTTTTTTTTTTTTTTTTTTTTTTTTTTTAGGCTAACTAATGGATTAACTATCCAAATTACTTGAGCCGAGTAGACAGGTGGGTAGTTTCGCTGGAAGTGGCAAATATCTGTTCTGTACGAATTGTCGCGATGCAACTTGGGGCTGCCGCACTACTGTTGACCCGGTAAATTATTATTACCTATAAATGAAAAACGCTGCAAATTATTTCACAAAGGTTTATTATTTTTTCAATTGAGTATGATCGTAGTTTTAGTTGGCTTGCGTACGTCATAAGGCCCGTCCAGACTCCTCGGCGTGTCCTACTTTGAGTTGCCACAACCTATACTTCTATAAGTATATACGCATGTTTATATTTCTCGATTTGAGCTCCTATCTATTCAAATAGTTATTGCCTTAATAATATCATTATCTAAGTACGTACGAAAAGACGAGAGGATATGTTATTAAATATGCGTAGAAAAAGCTTTGGTATTAACACACAAATATGACCTTGAAAAAAACATATTCATGCCTCGAACGAACGCCGGCGCCGTACCCACCACAAGCCGCGGCGCCGGCGCCTCCTCTCACTCCACCCCCCCGCTCACCCCCCCTCACTCACCCCCCCCCCCCCTCTCCACCCACCGTGACCCCCTGCCAAGCGTGCCAGGCGTGCGCGCGTCGAAAAAAGCCCAGTCATGCAGCATGACCCCATGAGCGAATTTTTGAAGAAATCATCGACATTTCAGTCGCTATTGACCGATTTTTACAACTAGCAAACGGCATTATTTCGATTTTTGACTGATTTTTCAACTTTATAATTTTTGAAAACTTGATACATATTCTTATAGGAAATCTTACGCTGATTCCGAATATACCACATGTTAGTATGCTGAAAAAATTATTTCGCACAACAAATCGCAAAAAACAGGCTATTTTGAAATTTTTGACTACATTTTTGAAAATTTCAACCCGAAGATGTAATCCGATTAAGCTGGCCAACGAACTTGAACTTTCGTTTTGTGCCCTTAACATTTTAAAATTTGTTTGAAGTTTCTAGCACAATTCTACGGACAGTTATCGTCTGGAATGACACATACATACATTTATACATAATATATACATACATATATACCGTCAACTCATACAACTTTGTGCACCCTGTTCAACATTGTGCCAATCTCGTTTTTTGAACCTTATGCTCTCTAACGGTAACAAATTTGAAGTTATTAGTTCGAAAAAATTCCCACGAGCAGCGGGATGGTAGAAGAGGATGCCGACGCTTCCACAAGTCTTCCCTGTGGATTTCAGTGCCGGCAAGGTAGCTCTTTCTCTAGTCCACTAAAGGGAAATGTTCAGTTAGTGCTGGGAGTCTCCTTTGGATGGGTATGCTGCGGATTTCTGAATAGTCTGGTAAGTTCATATTTTCATCCCTATACTGTCAGCTACCAATTACAGTATTTGGTGTTATCAGAAGTTTGTTTGTTTCTATGATATGACCAGATATGTTAGAAACGGGAACTTAGGGGTACAACTTTGTGCCACCGTTTTTTATTATTTCTGCAATAAAATTTAATGCTTTCTCGTTGTATTTTTACAGAAAATGGGTGCTCAGAATCGGAGAAAGGTGGCTGGACGAGTTGAAGATTTGTTGGGATATTTTTGTATGAATTGTTAAGATTTTATAATAAAAACGAACAGAAAGTTGCCTTGCATTGATTTTTATATTCACCTTGTTTAAAAAATCGAAAAAACACTAAAAATTCCGAGGGCAAATTTTTTTTTGTATTACGTTGCAAAGTCAACATGCTGATTAACAAGATTCAGACCGCCACAATGATCCACATTAGGTTTTTCATTTCATTATACCCTAAAAAAGATGGTGACTCAAAGTTGCACCTTCCTGGGGTAATGAATGTGCCACGAATAAATAGTTCCCATTCTATTGGCTGAACAGATGGAATTTTTTCCTTAGCGACATTTGATCACTGAGATGTGTAAGTATCTTGGGTAAACATTTCAACGAGATACGACGACAAATAAAGTTCTGACGCTCAAAAAACCAAAAAAGTGGCACAAAGTTGTATGAGTTGACGGTATACATACATACATACATACATACATACATACATACATAAAAAAATGCGTTAAACGTCAGAATATGATTCAGAATAGCCTGAAACGGATTGCTCCATAAAAACTTTTCAAAAATTCACATTCTACAAATTTTGAGGCGAGAGCAATAGCTTAATTTTCTTCAAAAATTCGCTAAAAGACACTTTTTCGCCGGTTTTTGGCCCATAGCATCTATGCGAGTCAAGCGATCGGGATGGTTAAACGTTAGGACCAACTAGACCCCAAATGGAGTCTGTGTGCGAAAGAACGGGTTTTTTAAGTAAATTCTTAAGCCTTTTATGGCCCGGACGGCGGACGGCGGACGGACATTTTAAATTTGGATTCTACGTACCTTGAAACGTAAAGTGACGAAGTTTGAGGGGAGGTTATAAAAATTGTTTGCTACACGATAACATAGGCTTATTATTGGAAATAATAAACCAAAATCACCAGAAAATAATGACAAACCCTCAGATACAATAATTATGTTGAAAGTTTCCAATAAATCTCAATATAACTTTTTCTTGTTTTAAACAATATTTCGGTGTATTTTTAAACAATATTCGGTGTATTTTTTGGGGACATGTTAAAGTAGGTAGCTATAATGTTCCATAAACGGATGAGCATTTAGCTCATTCAGATGATCAGGAAAGAGTCCACCATTCCATTAACCTTCTAATACCTACCTCAGAGAGTTTCTCTACCAAAGTTCAACTTCCTAGAGTGAGCGGGAGAGTATTTAGCTCAATCAGCTGATCAGGGACTAGCCCATCGTTTCATTCGTCTGCTAATGTCCGACAGATATTTCATCTCGGAAAACAATTTAGCTTATCAGAGAAAGTCCATCATTCCAATCATTTCCTAATGTTCCAGCTAGTCATCCTATCAAATTTCATCTTCCTATGGTGAAGGAAGGGAATTAAGCTTATTCAGCTGATCAGGACGGAGTCCATCATTCAATCGTCTAGCAATGTTCCAGAGAGTCTCGTTATCAAATTTCAACTCCCTAGGGTGACCAGGGAAAATTCAGCTCACTCAGATGATCAGCTTATTCAGTTACGCGATTTTAATATAGCCTATGTCACAATACAACTTATAAACAAATTGTGTACCAAATTTCATCCAAATCCGTCCACCCGTTTTTCATATATTATCAAATTTGACTTTGTTTTTTGTATGTAAATACGAACTGACTGACGCGGTAAATTAAACGAAGTCATCTTTGCATACCCCTTCTTCAACTGTGAAGAGAATAAACAAAAGACAACGAAGTGTCAAGAATACCAAACCAAATATATAAACAACGAATCGAATGAAGTGAAACGCCGCCTAGCAGAAATCAGTTGATTAGATAGGTAACGCAATAATGACGTATGACTAGAAAGTTGGCGGAATCAGCTACTGCGTGCGTTTTGGCTCGAACTTCGATTATTCGACTATTATTACTTCGATTATAGGCCCGAACTTTGAACCTTGATTATTAAAAAAAACTGCAAGTCAAATAGTGGTAAATACAGTCACGTTTATTGCAACCACCTGTTGTAATAATAACATTGAGCTCGGAAGGTAGTTCTATAGGCCCAAAGTAGTTCCGATACGACAATGACCGTATTTTAGATTCTCCCGCCTTGATCAGTTGGGTCTAGTTCATGTAGTTATGACGGCAATCGAAAACGGTAACACAATGGGCAACGACATGGTGAACCATGCTTCAACAGTCGGCACCCATTAATAATTTACGACGCCGATCGAGGGGAGGGGGGTTGCATTTCGCTCTACTGGTTTGTGAAGCTGACGTTAGGGCGGTTGGTTTAGTGGGAGCTAATCATCATTTCCGTATGAAGCCGAAGATAATCTATTCTCCTTTGTCATCCTTCCAATCCTCCTAGCGTGGCCCTGGTCCCGATTTCTCAGGAATCACAATATTTGGGTCACTGATCAAAGCTCATATTTGAAGGTAGTTCACAAGGCAGTTCAATTGCTTTATTACGAATAATGTATGAGTTACCTGGAAATTTTAGCTGATCTGATAGCACTGATTGTTCGTAACACCAAGCATTTATGACAATAGTCCTGCACTGATTACCACAATCAGCTTACAACTCTTTTAATTATGCTGGCAACGGTTATACTGATATTTCACTATCGATACTTACTGGAAATACTAGCAATAAGTCTATCGATGTAGAACCATTTATAGGTAGTTATTTTGAAAAGGAATATTTAACGTTAGGTCATCCTGTACCCATGTCCTGTTCCTCATGTGTCCTTATGTCAATTCATAATTGTTATTCATGTAATTTCGTAGATACAATCAACTGATACAGTTTAAAAGATTACACACACTCTGAGACAAAATCTACATCTCACACCATACAATATATACCAAACACACCAAATATCCCTTATCTACATACTCTCTTCTTGTAGACACACAGAATGGATATTTTGCGTGAAAAAAGTGGAATTTTTATAGTCGGTGGAATTAGTTATAAGCGTATTTCAAAGAGGTTTTTTTTTGTTTTTGTTTGTGGAGCTTGACCCTGAAACGGTGAGATGCAAAGTTTATCCTTTAACGCATATCGGATTGAAAATATCAGCCAGATCGCTTGTTTTTCTTATTTTTCGTAATGTTTTATTCTATGTTGCGTGAACAAACAAACAAAATAAAATAAAAAATAAATAAATAAAGCTAATTAGGTACTATCTAGAGCTAAACCAACACAACTCCTGAAAATTTCATTGGAATCCATTTGAAATTGTGGAAGTAATGCCTGTGGCAAGGAAATGTGGACAGACAGACGGACGGACGGACAGACAGATACGAACGCTTTGTTTGTTCAGGAGGCCATGAAACGCAAAATGCGAGTGGAAATTTCGATTTTGGAGCACAAAAATTTTTTCATTTCGAAAGTGAAAACAAAGCTTCTCCTGCCTTCTAGACTCGGAAGCAAAAATGAATTCAGAAACAGGTAAATTCCATTTTTGACCATTTCGGAACAATAGAAATAGCTTTTTTTATTTAAACAGTTAGACTGGAATTCTTATTTACTAAAATTATGTATTCAAAATTGATTCGGTGGTCATCAGGAGGCAATACCCTAGCGCACGGATGAAAGAACACTCAAGACATCGGATAGACTTATGCCTTGATGTTGGGTGAGTGAACTCCAGCCGTCCCATCCGGCTCAGTGCGGTAAAAGTGTCACGGAATTTGACTAAGTTATGTCCTACCATATCCTTGTTCCGAGTAAAAGCAGCTCTAAAAGGTCTGGGAGCCCAAACAAATTGATATAGATGACGGGAGCCGGAAGAGAAGCTGTAGCAAGTGAGATAAAGGGAAGTCCTTCTCTTTTTTCTGCAACCCGGAACAGCTTGAACTTGGCGCACCCGTTGTCATTGTTGTCTTTTGTTATTGATGTAGTTCCGCCCGTTGGGTTATGGGAATTCCTCGGAAATCAATCACAGCGTAGTTTCACATTAGTTCTGGAAATGCAAATATAATTCGTACTGAGAAGAAATTAACGGCGTTAAGTATCAGAAAAATGTCGAACAGGCTGAGAGAGGTAACTGAGGGGGTTTAGTACCAAAGAACTGTAAACAAAACAAAAAATTGTGTTTTTTTTTTTTTTTTCATCGTCTCCTAATCTGTACCTAATTCTGATGGTGCATCAACGGAAACATTCGTAAAGATCAGAGACGAGTGTAGCCTATGGCATCTTAAGTCTGGAAGAGCGCTCACGGCTGCATTTCCTCAACTTTGTGTCCCGCTATCTACTGTGAATGTTTTTATTCATATTTTTTCAAGAAGTAATGAAATCACATACCAGGGGAAACAAATCTTACAAAATCATCTTGCCTTACAACTTTTGGAGAATCAAATAACTTACAACCTGATGGCGATGACATTTTCAGAGATTGTGAGGGTAGGTCGCTGAATGGATCTTTCGTTTTCGACGGACGATAAAGCTGAGTTTTATTACACACGGGTCCCAGGTAACTGCATTTTCCAAAGATATTTCGAAAACACTTTGAAATTAAAAAATTGATCGCACAATAGCAATGGTAGACTTTTGAAACTTTTAACTTCCTGGCGGTGCTACTTATTTCCTGGGAATCTTAAAATTTCTTTCTCTTTAGTCTTTAGATAGCGGGAAGATTCCAAAATTTCATCGATTATCTTATTGGAATGACTGTTGATTGATCATGTGATTATGATCTTTAGGATAATTCTGTTGAGAAGTATACCTATAGTAAGAAGTTGTGTTATAAACTTTTGTGAAAAATTTGTAAACCACTAGCTTTTCCCATTTTTTCACTGTTGGGATCGGCCTACCTTCCGTTTTGACCAATTTAAGAAAACAAATATGGCGACAGAAGCCAAAGAAATTGGACGACTGGTTGAGTCTTTGGCTATCGGGGATCGACTAGTAGGAAGAAAGTGTGCGAGGGGCGACGATCGGGAAGTGGAAAATGGTAGAGGGTGGAGTTCCCTCCCAATCGCGCTATTCACGCTGAACAATGATCCCAATGGAGCAGTAAAAGTGAAGTCGCATTGTTGAGCTCAAATAGATTACAGGAGCGATAACTCCTTTTTGTTGGGGAAAAAAATCAATGCTCGCGCATAAATCACGGTTAATTCCAGCCGGCTTGTGTTCAACATAAAGGATACACGGTGCCTTTCCTGTGGCCTTTTTCCACCTTCCCGCTCCCCTGCCGCACTTCATCATCACTATATTCTGATTTGTATCGCCGTTAACTCTCTTTGAATGGAACCTGTCTTTTTTTCTGACACAGTTTTAACACCTTGCCAAGGGAGTTATCCTCCCCATTCATCTGTAAAATACACGTGTTGATGTCGTCAGTAGTTGTAAAGCACAACTAAGGATCAACATATTGAATGCCCATCGATTTAAGGAAGTCGAATGTGATATATGAACTCAGTATGCTTCAAATATTAGTATTATAACAAAGATGTGTGTAACGATACACATGGACACACTTGGAGATATATTACGATCTGTTTGGTAACACGTTTGCTACTCACCTCGTTACATTTGTGCGTTTGAAAGATACAAACAGAGAAGTAGTATGTAAAGATAGAGTATATTTCACTCTATTGAAAAGCCCTATAAACCATTTTTGTGGTTAATGGTAAGCTTCGTGTTCGTGAAAAAATCGTCAAAACTGTGGCCTTTGAAAAAACAAAATTTTTAAGTGCTTTCTGCGACTCACAGATTGATGGTTTTGGTCCTGTGTCTGTCAATTTGGGCCCGCCAAAAATTACGTGTCCGCCATTTTCGCTTCCGAGTCTACCAACAGGTAGCAAAAGCAGAGTTTTCACTTTAAGGAGATAAACGATTTTTGTCTCCATAATCATCGTTTCCACTCGCATTTTACGTTTTAGACCATTCTGAACATATTTCGTTCGGTGTCTGTGTTTGTGCGTCTGTCGTGTGTCCACAAGTTCTTGTAACAAGCTTGATTCACACAGTTTTCATTCAATTGTAATGACATTTTCTGGGAACGTACTGGTTGGGCTGTGCATGGCTTCCATTAATTTAATTGTTCCGAAATCAGTAATTACTCTGCACACGCAAACGTAAATCCCATAAGTATCATTTTCTCATGCCTTGTCGTTTGATCTCGCTTAAATTTGGAAGATAGTTAGGAAGAAACGATTCGATCATTTCATATCAATGTCAGTATGATTGCGTGTGGCATCATTAGTGGCTGCGTAAGGACACCCATATTGATCTGATTCAAAAAAGCCCTTACTTTTTTGATACTTACTTAAAGTAATTACTTATAAATTACCTATTAGGAACAAACTACTGAGATCAACCCCCACTCCCTCTCCTTTAACATCCCCCATATTTCAGATCAAAAATATTCTTGATAGGTAACCCAAAAGAACGTTCAGACTAACCCAATTTCATTAGTCCGAACATCAGATCACCAGTTCGTTCGGTGATGACCAAATTATTCCACTTGACCACCCCCTCTACCCCTCCCTTTTTTCCTTACCACAAACACCGCATTATGGTTGAGTCTAGAAACAATTTTAATAGCCTGTGGTTGAGGTTGACATAATCTAAACATATTCACCCATTCAGATCCCTAGTTTGTTCAGTGATGTCAAAGATACTCCTTTCCAACCCTCTCCCTCAATAACACCCCTCTGGGTCAAATTTGAGAAAATTGAAAAAAGTAGTCTTTGGCTTGAATTAGAGTATTCAAACATATTCTACAATTTGTTCAGTTTGTTCAATGATGAAAAAGATAACCCCTTTCCCCTAAAACACCCCCTTCTATGGGTTAAATTTGAAAAATTTCAAGTAGCTTGTGATTCGAGTTGGAATACTCCAAACCTATTCGACAACTCAGATCCCCAGTTGGTTCTGTGACGTCTGAGACGCTTTAACTCTCCCACCCCCTCCCACTTCATTGTGGGTTAGATTTGAAAATTTTGAAAAAAGTAGTCTTTGACTTGAATTAGAGTAATCCAATCATATTCGACTATCAAATCCCCAGTTTTTTCAGATATGAAAAATATACCCCCTCCCCCTCCTCCCGTAAACACCCACTATGGGGCTGGTCTGAAAATTTTCAAGTAGCCTGTGATTTAAGTTAAAATAATCCAAACATATCGAAACAATCATATCCCCAGTTCGTTCAATGGTGTCCAAGATACCCCATTGCACCCCCTCCCCCACCCTTAAACAACTCCTCTGGCTCAAATTTTAAAAACTTCAAATAGACTATAATTAAAGTTGGACTGATACAGAAATTTCCCTCACTCATATCAGTGGTCCAATGACCCCTGTAACCGTGAAAAACAGAAAAACATTCGGGCAGACAGATAGACAGACAGAGAAAACTTAAGAAAATGGTTCCAATCGTCTATGAATGGCATGAAACGGAAAAGAAACGCAAATTTTCATTATTCTAATCAATCAGACAGACATACTTACGGTTTTATTAATATAGATATAGTCCTTTATATTATAGAGGGGCCTTAATAAACTAACCAGTTTTAAGATATTGGGTTTTCTACGTATGTCATATTGAGTTGTTCATGTACCATGGATTTTTAAAAACCTCCATCAAGTAGGTAAACGTTTATGCGTGGTTGGAAGTACTTCCAAATTCCCCGGAATTTCAAGTTGGATCTTATCTTATTGGATCTTATCAATTGATTTTTATATTAAAAATGTCGTACTTTATCTGCGCCGTACTTACGTTTGTGGAATGCTGCTCTAGGACCTTTCCTATACTTATCTTGAAGTGTTTGAAAATCACCAGGCTCTTTTAGCCCCACTGTAATAATTTCAAAGTTTCGTATGAGTTCGTTACACATGCTCATGAAATATAAGAACAAATTGAAAACCCGTTGAGATGTATCTCCATACTTCACACTATTGTACGGTTCAATTTTATTCAATTTTTTATTGATGGTGGGCGATTAGTTATTGATCTATATTGTATGATGTTTCCAGAATACCTACCGATAAAGTTACGATCCTGAGCATAATCTAGTTAACGTATTTTCCTCAAAACTCTATTTCAAAAGGTGTTCTGTAGTCTCTCGAGTGACCAGTGTTCAGATTTTGCTTCTGAGTGCTGTATCTCTGATTTTGATGATAATATAATAATAATGAAGGTAAATGTTTCTGTTATCTATATAATATTCATACTCTGAGGAATAGGCTGGGAAACGCGTCATATAGGCTGCGTGAACGCGTTTACATCGAAGAGCAGAGCACAATATACCCGGTGAACTTATACCAACAACTCAGGCGGTAAATGGAATCTCTTCCCGCACCCGTATGTACTATATCGAACTTGAAAGCCCCACAAGTGCCTGCTCCGTTTTGTTGGAGTAACTACTAATAACATTTGCTCTCTGTTTCTGAGTGAAAAGCCTAATTTAATAATGGCGGTTGGTTTCGCATTAGCTGAAATACCCTCGGTTCAAGAAATATCCTTAGAGAGTAGGTAAATATTGAGATGCATGACACCCACCAATGGTGGCTCATGTGGCTCGGTGAGGTTTTCATGTCACGATTGAGATTGAGATTTAAGGTCGTTTAATAGGAAGCCGAATTTCTAATTTCATCCAAAGGATGAACCTGTAATAGTGTGCAGTGCCGAAATCTCAGCCGCACGGTGATCGTAAGAAATTTAGCACGCAAGTCCCTGTGTATGACTATTGTCTGCTTGAGACGAAACGTGAAGACATACAACAAGAAGGTATTAAATTGTTGTGGGATGACTAAAGAAATCTAAAACAGTGCCCATTATTTCATAATTACCGATAAGAGTTTGAACAGACTAGAATGCAGTGGTGAACAGTATTATTTGGTTTATTATGAAACAGAAAATCAAAGATAGAGCAACAAACTAAGCAAATTTCAGTAGACAACAACTAATTTGGAAAAACAAACATTTCAAAAAAACCATGATGATTGTAAACTAATACATTAATTATAGCTGTACATAATTCAACAAATGTTAAGCAGGTAATTTCAAATCGCTGCATTTTATCAAACAAATGTTTATCATTTCTGCGTTAAGTAGCTTTTTTACCCACACCATCGGTCTAATGTATTAAACTTCATATACTCGTATAGTATATAAAACCATTACTTGGCGCTTTGCGCCTCCCCAACGAGAACACACCTTTACAGCTCAAAGACCACACAATTTTATGCTTTTTAATATATGTCCAAACATTTAGAAAAAAATTTCGTAAAAAACGGTAGGAAGAAATTAAAGAAATTTGCCTCTTAGAGGCCACCCACCTGATCAAAGCCCCTCAATAATTTTTATTGGTTTCTTGATGTCCTAAGAAGATCCATTTCAGGTTTCAGTTCCATGAGTTGATTGCGAAATAAATTAGGCAAAGCCCCGGTGCACACGAGCGGCAAAATGACGCTGGACGCCGCGTCATTTCTTGGAATCGCTATCTGCGTCCTATCTGAGTTTCAATGCACACGAGCGGCAAAAGGACGCAGGACGCCGCGTCATGACGTGTCAGTCACTCGCTCGCCACCTTCAATGAAATAATAATAGTCTAGATGTTACAATTGTCTTTTTCAATATATTTATGTACTACGGCCAATAGCCTCCAATTTCAATAAAAACATGAGATATATTACTTACTCCATGCGTTTTTATCATTTTCTGTTTATCTCCCGAAGAATTGAGCTATTGCTCTCGCCTCAAAATTTGTAGAATGTGAATTTTTGAAAAAAATTTATGCAGAAATCCGTTTCAGGCTATTCTGAATCATATTCTGAAGTTTAACGCATTTTTTAATGTATGTATGTATGTATGTATATATATGTATGTATGTATGTATGTATGTATGTATGTGTCATTCCAGACGATAACTGTCCGTAGAATTGTGCTAGAAACTTCAAACAAATTTTAAAATGTTAAGGACACAAAACGAAAGTTCAAGTTCGTTGGCCAGCATGATCGGATTACATCTTCGGGTTGAAATTTTCAAAAATGTTGTCAACAATTTCAAAATAGCCTGTTTTTTGCGATTTGTTGTGCGAAATAATTTTTTCAGCATACTAATATGTGGTATATTCAGAATCAGCGTAAAATTTCCTATAAGAATATGTATCAAGTTTTCAAAAATTTCAAAGTTGAAAAATCAGTCAAAAATCAAAATAATGCCGTTCGCTAGTTGTAAAAATCGGTAATATTTGCATGAAACATCTTCAAAAATTCGCTCATGGGGTCATGCTGCATGACTGGACTTTTTTTTTGTTGGGGTCTTTAAAACACTGGTGACTGACGTCCCAAATTTCTCGGCGGTTTTATACAGCGTCGATGAGTAATTCGACATCAACATTGTCATCCATCGTGGGCCGAAATCTTCAAAAACACGGATGACGCTAAGTGACGCAGCTGCACGTGTGCACCGGACGATTGACTCTTGAGTACTGCTAGGGGTATCGGGCGGCAAGATACCTATCGCCCGCAACGCGCGTCCCACAGAAACCTGCGTCAACTTTGATACCTATCCGCTTCAACGCCAGCTGCAGATAGGTATCGGCGTCCCGTGTGCACCGCACCATGCTCCGCTGTGTATCTCTAGTTATCCGATTGAAAATGACGCGGCGTCCAGCGTCATTTTGACGCTCGTGTGCACCGGGGCAAAGGCGTCCGTCAGCTGACCGTGCGCCTCCCTCCGTGTAGTGGAATTGTGTTCTGAGCATCCCAAAGGAGCTTTCGATATCTCAGATTTCAGCAACGTGGGTTAATTAAGAAAGAAATTAGCTTTGTGGGTCCCTTAGCGTTAGACACCTTTGCAACCAAACTGCGTATCTTAATTTCGTGTTGGTCGGGTGAAAGGCTTATTTTTAATGTACCAACGTAGATATAGACAAATACAGAGTGGAAACCACTGGAATTAAATAAAACATCATCACTTTACTAGTCACTTGGGTCTTGATAAACTAACTTTGACGTAAGCATTCACCTATACTGAAAATCGATAAAAAAATAATTAGGGAAAATAAATCACGTAACCATGCTTCACAAGGCCATCTACAGGAGACGAAAGTTATAATCTTATAATAAACACGGTTTTGTCAAGTGAGAATCCCACTGGAATTATATCAGCTGATACGATCCGTGGCTTTCCAGGTGATTTTTGTTATATTTATGTTTAACCAGTTGCGATTCACTCCAGTGATGATGATTTTTCTCTTTTCAATGTTTCAATCTTTTAGCCCTCAGGAAGAGCAAGCAAATGAACGTACAACAATCCGGGTGGTTTCATTCGATTTTAATGGAATTCTATCTTTGACTACCAAAACAACTTTACTGGAACCTTAAAATCTTTCGCGATCTCGATTTTTAAATATTTCAGCCCTTAAATATTACCCCTCGGGGATGATCGAAATGAATGCCGAGCTTCTAGGACAAACTAGACGCAAAATGTTATTTATGCCCCGAGTTTCATAAACATTGGTTCGGTACGCGACGGGCGGCGGACGGATAGATTTTTTTTCTATCGATTTTCGGACTCCACACATCTTGAAACTAAGGGACACCAACACCTTTTAAGGGTGTTGTTTCCTCTTTTTTTATCTGGGTTGACCATAATGGTTCATTTCGAAAATAATTTAAAAAAACACCTACCGGCGCTGCACTGGTCCATCCTTAGGGACAACAGTTAAATAAAACTCAAATTAGTGACGTCAGGATTCCATTGTGGTCAGCTGATACGATCATCTCTTATTTTACTTGGCAAATTTTAAGTGTTCCAATTTTACAAACACGTACATTTTCCAGCGGATGAAGTTTAGCTGATTCAAGGACGACTCTACTAGTTTTCCAAGTTCTCGCGCTTAGAAGTCTGATGTATTTTTCTTGAAATTCTTAGCCGTTAGGGAGACCGAACGGACTAACTGACAGTGCTCTTGGTAGTTTCAATAGATTAATTGGGATCATAGTGTAGTATGGAGGGTAGGTGAATGAACCCACCCCACCCCTACCACCATCCAGGCCAGGCCAGGCCAGGTTGTTACCTATGATGTATGAACATATATGGTTCATCTATATCGTTTCGCAAGGCTCGGAATCTAATAGCTATTCCTCACTACGTCTATAGGTCTAAGGAACGAAAGGGTTTTTCTTCTCCGGGCTCCTCTGACTCACGGAAAAATCCCAGTGTGCCCGAGCTCCGTCGGCTCGCAATAATCTCAATTTTTTACATTTCAGACCTCAAATTCTACCATCAAGGATTGATAAAAATGTATGCAGAGTTTCTAGGACCAGAATTTCATCAACATTGGTTCAGTAGTTTGAGAGAATAGCTCTGGAATGTGGACGGATAGATTTTGATTATTTTTTTAGTTCGATTTTTGGATTCTACGCATCGTTTAACGTAAACCAACAAATTTTGTTGGGGGGTTACAATTTTTCCCTTAGTCGATTACAAAGGTTTATTATTGAAAATAATCAAATAATAATATAATAATCGGTAGGATAATTGGGGGGAAGTAAGGAGTAAGAAATTCGTTGTGGCGTGTAATAAAAGCTGATCACGCATGATGAAAAAGGAACTTACACATTTCATTGCGACAATTGGTGATACGTGAGGAACATTAAAATTACGTTTTTTGCTGGGGTTGAAACAGGTTCTATGATGAAACCTATACAAATCGGCAGCAAATTGATTTTGATTTTTTAATGCAGAATATTTCTTGAAAGTGTTAGTCAGTCATAAATAAGAAGGGTAGGGATTTCTTCTTAAAACAGTAAATATCAAACAGGCTTTTACAGCCAGATACTATTATTTTGAAAAATTTTGTTCTCCATACAGTTGAGCGTGAACAGTTATTGAGGAAGAAATTTAATAGTCGAAGTTAGGAGCTACAAAAAACAGGGATTCGTAAATTAACTATTCATAAAATTCATTTACGTATACAAATTTAATAGTCACGTGATGGAACAATTCATGAGAAAATAGAAGATTCGCTTAATGCATAATTAGGACTTGTTGATCTAAAGAATTTTTCCACAAAAACCGATGGTGAGTATTCGCAGACTGTTAAATTTGAAGAAATATCGAAGGGGAATAGATGCAGCCCATGTGTGGATCTAAATGTCTCAAACAGCTGTTTGATTTGGGGCTGGGGATCGAGCCGCCGAGTGGCAACACACTTGGCTACTGCTCGCCGGACCGTTTGCCGCGGTCATGCTTTGCGGGAGTGTTAGCTTTGTTAGACCTCCTCACCCTTAGCTTCCACCCTCGCCATGTTTGTTTTAGGAGTTGAATCGCGGTTTGATAGTTTAGGGCCGGATCCGGCCGTAACGCTTTGCCAGCGGGAGTGAAGAATGGGCCGGGAAGGCGAAGGTGACGGGCAGAGGAGGGTTGGGTTTGCTGCGAACGCTCGCGATACTTAGGTCTAGAAGCTTGGGTTTGGCAGGAGTAAAGTTGAAGGGAAGGAGGTTTGGTCGGAAACTGAATAAGAAAAGACCCGTCCGTACTACAACCCCCGTCAAACGGGCTTTCTGCTGCAGGTACTTGCTTGACATCAAAGCACCCAGAAATACTGATTTGCTCGTTTAGGCGTACGATTGGATCACAATACGACCATTGATGTCTGATACTATTACCTAATGTTAATTTCTTCCAGTTGTAGCACACTGGCCCAATTACCGTTTCGATACTATGGGTTTAAATGATACCTTTATTTGAAAGATTGCTTACAGAGGTTCATTATTGAAATAATAGACCAAAATTAATAAAAACTCGACTGAGAGCGTCTAGGAGAGGGTCTACCTTCCTACACCCCTGGTTACTTTAATGTGTGCCCTACCTGCTGAATTGAAAGAGTGACAAGAGTTATAAATGACAGCTTGCGTACAAGTCCTCAATCACGGGAGACATTTTTATGTATCGGTTACCACATTTGCTTCGTAGTAACACAGCTTGGTTACTACCAAATCACGTTATATTATACCAGGAGGATCGTTCACACTTCATTAATAACTTTAAGAGTAGTTCAGCTGATTTTATTTTCGGAGTGGTTTTGGCTGCGTAAAATTTTAGCATAACTTGAAATCTTTCTAAGGATAGGCTAACAATTTTCGCACATTGAAAAGCGAAGATACGCGAAGATTTGCGTTTTGCTGTGGTAAGCGAAATCATCAGGAAATTTCGTCGTCCTAAAATAATTACTCTTCAGAAGTATCACTTTTTGCGGTTGTGTGTCAACGTGAAGACTAGAAAATGTCTAAACATGGAACAGGTTCTAGATTTAAACTTAATTAAATTTGTGTGGGTAGTTACAAATTAATAAATTATCTATTGCCGTACCCCATCAGCAGTAATTGCCATTACAGGTCGTGTTAACTAAAATAATATAATTCCTTTTTGATCCTCTTTCAATATTCTCAGTGCGCAGTCAAAATTGCGGGATGTGTCATGAGATGTGATTAAACATTTCTTCCACCAAATGAAAATTCGATTTTCTTGTATCATCCATCACCTCTTGATATTTCAGAAGTCTCTTATCTAATTTAAGGAGAGCAGGAAAGAATCAGCTGCTCGTGATGGACCCCGTCACTTCTTCGGCCCCTTATTGTATGAAAGATACTCTCTATCAAATTCTAACTTCCTAGAATGTAAAGGAGAGAATTTAGATCATTCAGCAGATCGGAATGGAGCTTGAATTTTTTTCGTCTCACGTTGTGCCATAGTAACTCTCTGTCACATTCCAATTTCCCAGAGAGAGAAGGAAAGAATTTCGCTCATACAGCTCTAAGGATGAAACCCCCCAAAAATTGAACATTTTGGCTACATTATTATCATTAGAAAGAAAATTGAGGACAAATTAATGTGAAAAAATTAGTTTTATACATAATTATAGTTTTAATAAAGCCATTTAAACTTTCAATTCTGTGCAAATTCGCTAAAACATATCCTCAACTCAATGTCCTTGACAGCGAGGATTATGTTTTTGAAGCAGAACTTAAGTACATTTGTATGGTTTGTATTTAGGTCCATGCGGTTCATATAAGTAAGGGTGATTGTGATACACTTTATCAGAAAATTTAGGCCCCGTTGGAAGCCCAACGGATTGAAACCAATATATATGATTAATTGGATTCAAACTTCCCAAGTAAACACATCAGCGAATACAAATGAGCTTTTTCAGGTGTGAGATGTATCCTGGACCGTAGCTAGACATTCACGGAGTGAAATGAACAAAACCAACCCGATCTCTTTCACTTCCCCATGAAAACCGGGAGTTGTATTAAACCAGTGAGTAAAATTATGCCAAGATTGGCGTACAAGTACCAATGTGTTGGTTTGCGTGTTATCCCTTACTGGAGAAGGATCAGGGGGACCAGCTTATTTCGCTCTCAAGGCCTTAATGTAGATTCGACGATGCTTTTACAAGTATTCCATTAGTCGAATTTTGTAGAGCTCATCAAGCCACTAAGGCTCTACAAAAGTCGAAGCTAGTTTTTCGAGGTTCTCGTTTCCCATTATAAACCTCGTTTGGGAACCACCATTCGCTACTGGCGCCTACCTAATATTTGTAATGTGTTCTGTCCAAAGTAACATTTTGAAGCAATAATGTTTCGATGGAATGTACGTAATGAAGCGTAGATAGAAAGTAGAATTTCTACATTACCACGCAATTCCCCAACGTAGGTTCAAACTAATCTTACGTGCAACAACATTTGAACGGCTGAGCGTTCAAAAATCGTTTTGAACGCTTTGGAATAGGGTAGTAAATTTACATAGGACAGTGGCAGTTTAGTTCCGATCGAATGAGAAATAATAGTGTTGGCAAATCGTACTTTTCGTTAAATTCGTGATTTTCCGTTTATCAATTGCAGAGTAAACATTACAATCGGATAACATAAATACCGGGCTAGTTTCTCTGACTGATTTGCACGGTAACTATGCTGATATTGTTGTTCGGCATCTTTTAACATATATTTTAAGTTCAACCAGGGTTTGTTTGCGGTACACGAACTCGAACGGTCTTTACCAGTAACACCTGAGATTTTTATTCGTCCAAGAACTTTTAAAAATAATCCCGCTTCCTCACACTATAGTTCGCACGTTTCGTTAGCAAACGGACCAAACGTGTACTGCCCATCGATGGCATCCTGATATTTCTTCCTCTTCCTTATTTCTGCTGCGCTCTCTGCTTTCCTCGTTCACCCTGCTTTTGCAGATGAAAATATGTGGTCCGAGGCTTTACACTACTTTCCTTACTTGCATTAATTTTACATGGATGCTACATGATGGACCACATCTTAGAAGGATGGGGTTATTTTATTTGATTGTTTGATTTTCAAGTATGGGACTCCATTAGTCCCCAAGTTTCTTCAGGTGGCTGTCAGTAAGAGACCGATGACTTCCTGTAATTACTTTCCGGGCGAGTAGGAAAGTGATAACTGTCTTCTAACCATACCTAAAAATTTCAACAAACTCCTGGTTTTGGCAGAATATTAAACATGAATAGAGTAAATTGAACATTGAAAACTCTTAAACAAATCTTATCTTATCTTGAATATTCTTAAACAAATACCTGCAACTCCCACAATACATGAGTACAGCTAGACCTTATCTGAACACACATCTATACGAACCGAAGAGATATATTAATGTATAAATTAAATGCTGCTGGTGGTCATGCCTATTTCTCCGCAAAATTTTGACTTGAACATTGTTATCTACACAACTTGTACTGTCTTGATTTCATTCATCACACTCGAAAGCTTTCTTAAGAGTTAGCAAAAGCGAGATAGTTAACACATGTAAGTACTTATATAAGAAATATTTTTTGAACCTGCCCAAAATCGCCATTTTCGGTATTTCTCGGCTTATTACCGATCATACAGTATTTTTCAGGACATATATGTGAAATGGGTACAATTCCCATCTATAGGAGAATCATTTGAGCCATATCTAGGAAACTACGTTTTTCACTTATTTTGGGAAGTTTTTTGCTAAATTACCTACTACTCTTTAAAAATTCCTTTATTATAAAGAAGTGCTAAAAAATTATGTTTTTACATTTATTATTTAGCTTATTGCTGTCCTTAGGGCATCTTCCTGGCCATGATGTGTATCGAATATCATTTGTATCAGTAAGAAAAGAAACTCTTGTGAATTTCATCAATACCTTTCTAGCCATATTGAAGGAAAGACCAAAAAAATGCTAAAAAAAACTATACGTTTTTCAACCAATTTTGGAAGTATTTTGCTGATTACCTCTCTTAGATATTTTCCCAAGCATGGAGGGTATCTAATATCAATCGTAATCACAAGAAAAGTAACTCCTGTAAATTTCATCAAAATCCCTCGGGCCATTTTGGAGAAAAGGCAAAAAAAGTGCTAAAAACGACGTTTTTTCAACTGTTCTGATTTTTTTAACCCCCTAAAAATGATAATTTTATGCTGATTTTTCTACAGTAGCTAGCTTTTGAGTATAGAAACCCAACCCAGAAATCGGAATTTTTTTATATCGTACCGTAAGGTTGCAACCGTGTACACGAGTTACATACATATATACACACACACACACATACATACAGTTTCATTAAACGTATAGATATGAACAAAATATCCATCTTAGAATGAGTTTCAAAAATTTATTTTGAGGGTGATCGCAAGATCGGGTTAAGTAAGGAAAGTAAAAACAATGTCTGTGCACGTAACGTCCCGCTCTAATAATAACAGGTAATAATAATATCTCTCAGAAAATATGTGGTTGCAGATTCACTAGTGATGTGTATAACCTGTAGTTGACAAATAATAATGAGAGTTTGAGTAACCATAACAGGTACTTTTCGGCCGTATGTAAGAAGATCTCCACTTTGACGATAGTTGAACTTAGGTTGAGCTATTGTTTTAAACGAAACGACTCCATCTTATATTTGGCCCTCCATATCGAATATAAGCCGACCCCTGTAGTTTGAGCGTTTGCAGCCACTTGAGAGAAGTCTAGTGTAGGGCATAATATCACCGCTCAGCTCGACAGGCAAGAAAAAAGCAATCTGATCTTGAACCCACTCTGGGGACTTGCCCCTCTCATTATTTTGATACCACCCTTCCACCCTTACGCAAGCAGCGAAACCGTTTCAATTGGCAATTTTCGAGGTAAACGTACTGGAAATAAATTACAACTTGTTAAGGGGTGAGGTAGTAAATGGCGTCATATAGCAGTTTAGTTATTCCGATAAGAATGAAAAATTGTTTAATCTTATTAGAATGTAGTGAGACGGCGAACATCCATTGTGAAGAGGACTTCAGAATTAAAAACATTCATTGCGCTATGTATTAGAGGGAGTAGAATTTCGGATAATAATTAGGTACCATCATACATAGATGCATTTTCAATTTTCCGGCATAGCGTTTAGGTACTAGGTATATTGTCATATAAAATTCAAATGAATGGATTGTATCCCAACAATGGGGGAAAATCAATAATGATTTGTATATGAAGGGAATGTATTTCAATAACTATTCCTGATTGGAGGATGATTGATGTATCACCTAAGATGTATAAATTATAGTTTATATTTTATATAAAAGTCGGATTTTCTGAGCTCTGCGGGAAGCTTGAACCTAATATGGGGTACTAAACTGGGGTACCTACACCAAATCAGAAAGTACTTTATTAGACATATTTTTTAAAGATTCCAATAACAGTGTTACCAATATCAAAAATCCAATTGAAGTGGTGGGTGGGCTCTTAAGAAATATTAAACTTCAATATTAGTACAACTGCTATTGACAAATAACATTTGGAAAAGTGAGTTTATAAAACTGATCTGGAAATAACTGCTGTGGAAATATCTAAACATACATATTCACCATACTGTCCATATTGTATCATATAACTTGGTTGATATCTGCATCAAAAATAAGGCTGTTGAACCAGCTTAGTAAAACCTTCGACACCGTGAAATGCGAAATGGTGGTCTCGGATTACCCGTATGAAAAATGAAGCGTTCGTGTGAAAAATCAACGTAATGAACGACCTCATAACTGATCACCAGGATCATGTATCAACATCAACTGTCCTGCCCGACCTGCAAATATTGTAGATCTTAAAATAAACAGATGGATTGTATGTGTATTGTAAAGTACACCAAGATGTATTGTAATGTACACACTATGATTACGTTCCACTTTTCATTTATGTTATTTTTATTATTTCATCATATCAGCAAACTATCTTACCTTTCATACATTTCGCTCATTTCTGCAGAAAATTTTATTGTGAATGTATAATATATTGAATACTTATGAAAAAATGTGCTGACATAATATTATAATTGACCACAAAAAAGTGTTTTTCAGGAGAAGATCACTGAGAAAAAGTTTATCTACTATGCACTGGAACATTTAGAACTGTTTCACTACAAAATTGGGTTGAAATATGTGCTTACATAACATACATAAAATGTGGTGAAAAAAATCCATAAAACAATTGAGGTTCGAAGGCAAATATATTTTAAAACTGGAGTGTATTGAAAGTTGTTTGCCATAAATTTAATAGTATCCAGTACAGACTGTTTTATGAACTAATAAGGCCATTCTACACGACAGGATCGCTGTCTATATTTTCATTGGGGAGTCAAATATAGGCGCTACTTGATTATATTAGGTTAATTTAGGTGCAATTAGGTGTATAATTTTTGAATCATTGTATTTTAAAATATCGGATGTGACTTAAAAGCTTTTTTTCTGACATGGTCTTCAACTTTTTAACTACTTTGAACTTCTCAACCGGAAGCGTTTTTCCTTTCGTTTGAAAGAAAAGGGAAAGCCTAAGACCGATCCATTCTGAGAGTTGATCCTAAAATGGATGCTCTTCGACTGCCACCCGCTCCCGCCTCCCATTTTCATCTTGCAGGTGGAATCTGGATCCTTGGAGGAAGCCAGAATAGCAGATACGATAGCCTTGTGTATATTTCATAATGCTTTTCCTTCAGGCAGTGCTCTTATACGTCCGATATATGAATGAAGACGCTTTCAGGTCTTTTATGCTTCCATCTATCCATCTTGACCCCGGCCATAAATCTCTCGGCGCGGAAAAACATAATCGAGATACGAGGCTACGGAAAACCTATTGCCAACATTGACGGAGATCGATAAACTCGCACCGCCCAAATACAAATCTTCCTTCCCTGCCTCAATTCTGCTACAATTTTCCTGCCGGCCCGCGAACTACGATTTCCGGATTGGTGTCTGCATGATTCATGTATCATATTTAAGATTTATGTTGCTTTTGGTCTGATCCTAATTCCAATAAAACAAGTTTTGTGGATTCAATCTATCCGAAAACCGATTTATCTTTCTCCCCGTCCTTTGATTTAGAAGTTGCCCCACATTCCCCTTTTACTTCTGTATACTTAGGTATCGCCCAAGAAACTCCATTCCATTTTCTAGGTTCATAACAAATTAATAATATGAGATGACAGTTTTTAGGTATTCACAACTCAATATTTATGGGAGTTGATTAATTCCCTTTGATGTATCGAATTTAGTCTTCAGCTGGAGCATAATAACACGTACTTTGGTAGCATCTTACTCAACGACAGATTTAGAGTGATAATAAAATATTTTCCCGGAAAACCAATAGTAATTTTCATGGTTTATTGGTATTTAAATGCTATTATATATATATATATATATATATATATATATATATATATATATATATATATATATATATATATATATATATATATATGATGCGGAAAATGAAAAGGGACCTCTTTTCGCGAGGGTACAATGTTCAGTAGAGGGGAAATGAGTTTTCAGGGTCGAAAATATACATTTTCGAGCCAACTCATTTTTATTAGCTAGCTTTGATGGTGAAGTCGTTTTAAACCGAGAAACGATAGAAGGAAGATAGAAACCGACGAAGATGTCAGGTATCCACACCAGTTCCACAGCAGCCTAAAAAAGTTGCAAAGAAACGACAACGCCCAACGTAATTTTTTTGTTCCTGCTTTAAGCCATTATTAGGCAGTCTGACAGTAAATTTCATATATATATTTTCTTGAATATGATTAAATATATGTAGAGATATTATTCAAAACTTTAGATGTGTTTTTCTCAAAAATATATTTTTCCCTTAACTAATTTTTATTTGTCCATAACTTTGCCAATTTTTATGTAGAAATATAATTTTTGCATTAAATGGTTCAATAGCTTTAAGGAAATAACAATAACTCAATTTAGAAAATTTTCGACAAGAGTTCCAGTTTTATTTTCCGCCTCACATATATAAGCATGCCTACTTTGTTTTGTGGAAAATTTTGTTATAAAGAAGTTTATACCCTATGGAGGTATTTAGAATTCTAAATGCCTTAAAATGTTTACAAACCATAATTATTGGTGGTGGAAGGGGGTAGGAGTCATGATTTTTACATTAGGATGTCCAAGTGTGTACTCGATCTAAGTTTCAAAGCTTCCCGAATAATCTTAGTTACGCAGTACGTGTTTACCAGAAGATTGCTTTGTTCCATCAGTCCGCTCTGTTCGCTTAGTACCTACCGATGCCGTACAATGAAGCGATGCACTTGATAGGTTTCCAAGCAGGATCGTTGCATTGACGGGGCAGTTGAGTAGGTAGGCTCTAGTACCAGGTATGTGTTCTAAGCCCAGGCCCTTGTTCGGTTCACGAATGCCCAATCCTGTTGAAGAGGGAGAGGAAGCCTCAGGTGTCATCAAGGATCATTCCGTGCACGCCGCGGTTTAATGTAAAGTCCATCTCACATCAAGCGATCAAAATTTACAATCGTAGCACAACTCTCAGCTCAAACCCAAGTCATGCCGGTGGAACGAAAACCAGTAAATATAATTTCATTTTCAGGCTATAAGTATTTTAATGAACCCACATTGTGAGTGGAAGTGTCGCGGAAGTTCCATAGTGAAACAGATGTTTCTTAATGAAAATTCATTGCCCAAGGGTTACAAAAGGTGTTTTTATTGAAGAGAAAAATTGCTACTATTCGTAATTCATATTAAAGATGATGCAGAAACATGAGCAACTGAAACGTTGTACATTGAGACAAGGATAGAAATGGCTATTGAAAATATGCTCAATGCTTTGCTCGCCTAGCAGATTAGTTTTTCGTATAGGTGATAATTACCTAGGTTTGAGAGAGTGGATTTCTCATTATTTGTATCTCTTTTGTATGTATGGCTATGGAACGGGGGAAAGGTTTTCTGAGTTAATACTTAGTGTTGTGGTGATCTTATGTTCTTCAAATGCAAGCACGTTTTCGTATTTCAGTTTTTCTGAGTTTCCCCATAAATTCTATCATATATTTGACACTTTGGAAAATTATTGATTGATCAATTAAATTGGTTAACTATTGGTCGATTTAGTTTATTCTATGATTATTATTGATTAGATCATCCATCAATCAGGTTACGTCTGAGGTTTAAGGCCCTGTCGTACTTGCTCCTGATGTGGGTTGGAAAATGAGATTGGTGAATGATTGAGAACTTCGGTATCATTACTACTATAAACCGCTGGATCATTCCCCTCCGAGCTTGAGGGGAAGCCAGCAGACTAAATCAAGTCTAAGGCCGCGACCTTTTCAGGTGCGGAGTGTAGTGCGGGAAAAGTGCCACGGAGTTACTTGGGCATCTCGGTAGGAGTGCTCCGTGGTACCTGCGTCCTGAGGTGTTATAATATCAACTGGTGGCAATGTAATAAGGGTACTTCCTTTCATCCTTCAATCCTTATTCCTCCTTCTTCAGCTTCCTCAATTATTGGCCCTAAGGGCGGGCGTAGAGTTATCCTGGGTGTCCTCCACACAGTTTTAATTTAGTTATTTTCGTTTTATTAAATGGCGTGTTCCTCCACTATTGATGAGAGTTTCGTAAAAAAAAAAAAAAAAAATGTAAGAATGAAATAGTTAAGTAGTATTTGGAGAGTAAGTAGAATCACCTAATCGTAGTATAATTTCTAGTGAAAAGGACCAACAGTGAAATAGTAATTGGTGAAATGTTGGTACATTGTTTGGTTTCACATAATAAATCTCTAGAAAAAACATGGTTGCACTGCAATTCGATTCAATTTGTGGAAGTTAATAACTAACTTCCACAAATTAATTATATAATTATACAATTTAATTAGTTATATAGTAATGATTGATAATAACTATCGATCATTATTAGTTCCTTAAAATCCTAAGGTTCTAATGCTGGTCAAATCAATGATGAAACACGCTTGTTACAAGATTATTATCGTAATTAACACTTCTAGTTATTAGGGTAAGATATTGATATTAGGTTTGCGTAAATCTCTTGAAGCACCTGTACTTTCAACATCACTGATTACAACGTTCGAGAATGGTTAATGGAGGAGCACGTTGGCAATTGGATTGCAACGCAGGGCAAAAAAGAGGTAATTTGTCACCTTGCCTTAACCGTTCTTTGGTTCATGACCCTGAGTGGCTTCCCTAAACTAGATTAATGAGAACGACGGTCTCTCGGCGTGCGAGGCCTTCCCATTGCCTTTCTTGTTCGATTTTCCCGTGTTAACTAGAAAGCTTTAACCCTTTCCCCGTCCTTCGACCTCCTCCGTTAAATTGTCCAGAGTCCATTGATATTGATATGACGTGACTAACCGCTTGGTATCTTGCTTATTGGGCCGCGGAATGATGATGAAGGTGGACCGGCTATGCCCTTCTCATAATCACTTCCCGCTGCTATTTCTCTCCTGATCCATTGAAGGTATCCTTGGATGGAATTTACTGGAAATTCCACCTAGCGCTGTGGCTCCTTTGCCATCAATTCTACCACTGTGTTTACATGTTTCAGTACCGCTTTCTAAAAGATTTCTAATATATGCACAATAGGATTATTCCATTCAATAGACATAATCAATCAATCAATTCTTTCAGCAAATTTTCGTAGAAAATGAAACTATTGCAATGGGTCAACAAATTTTGAAATCAAAAGTTGTGAAACATTTCTCTATTGAAATCCGTTTTGAGACATTCTGAAACAAATCCTAGAGTTTAACGCTTTTTCATATATATATATATATATATATATATATATATATATATATATATATATATATATATATATATATAGATTGGTAGGTTGTTTTCGACTGTATTCTTTATAAAATTTGAAGTTGGGGGATCTTGGGGGCCTATATAAGAAAAACCCCAAATACATGCAATCTTAAGACAGATACAGCAAAACTCAGTCAAATATATTCAAACTTAATAATGAATTCCACCCCTAACATTCAATAAAACAATAACCATTAACATCATCCATCACCATACAAACACCACACACCACAGTAACAACACAACATAAATAACAATGCACCATAAACCAAACAACAACAACACCACACAAACAAAACAAACAAGCCATCAAGCAGAAGAGAATAACCAACCATCAAACACATTGTCACACCATAGCTATCAAATAAATAAAGTAGAAACAAATTAAAGCATTTCGGTAAAGCATTTAAACAAGTGTTTGTCTCATCAAGATTCAACTTATGTAAGAAAAACAGCAAACCCCCATCTAAGGTATGTAACTATGATTATTACAACAAGTCCAAGAGGACTATGTACCTATAATATATTATATCCTGCTGAGTTGACTATCCTATTATATATAATACTGTTATGACTCACTCCATATTATATTCCTGATGAAGATTTATAAATAAATCGAATATATGGCCTGATGAAAACCTAAACCACTGACTGAATCTTAAGATCCCCCAACTTCAAATTTTATATATATATATATTCATGTATATATGTGTCATTACAGACGATAACTCTCCTTAGGATTGAGATGCAAATCCCTTTCTTGCGCCAAACATCGAGCTTTCCAAACGAAATAATGAGATTGTCGGCTAACACTTTTTGAGCAAATTCAATTGGTCCAATTTCAAAAAATGTACTAAAAGATCACTAAAATGGGTGAAAACGGCTGAAAACCTTTAAATTTATATTTTTTAAACACTATTTTAGTCAAAAATAGTTTATCAACAGCAAACTGGAGCATTATATAGTTTATGCGAAAAATTATGCAGAAAAGTATACTTAAATTTCGTTATTATAAGCTGAAAAATCGATAAAAGCTTCTAGAAAAAGCTAACATTTCCAAATCTTTTTTGAGTCGCAGAGTGTTATTTAAAACGAATTTGTTTGCCATAAAATTGGTTATTATCTATTTCTCAGTACTGAAATTTCAAAACAGTGTAGCACAATATAATAAGATAATTTATAAAATTCGCTCATACGAACATACTTTGTGACTGAAACTTTTTTCTTCTTGTTGCGCTCTCTTAGGTTGGTATATTAAACTGACTAACTACAGGTTATGTCGTCACAATGTTTGTAATTTGCACAATTTCTGGGACTAATCACCCTTCTATTGGCGTACATACATAATCATGTGCTTACTGTTAATGAATAGTTCTTCTAATATGTGTTACTCCCTCCTAAGGTTAGATCTTTTTGATTAAGTTCACCATAAAGTTGCTATAAAACAAATTAAACTACCGCGATAGGTTAACCAGCATGATCCATTATTTATTCCGTAATATAGTCCGGCTCTATTGTACTCGTATTTTGTGTATCTATTTGCAATATTGTCATTGACGAATAGAATAAAAAAACGACTAGAATAACAAAACCTCGAATTAGATCTAGATGTAAAAGAGAGGTGTGGGTGTTCATCATTTATATTTACCGTAGCCTCAAAAATTGTCATATTGGGTTTCAACAAAATGAAAATGCCCAATAACTCACTGAATTTGAAGGAGTGAGCAGGCTTGGATCCCACACATACTTTGTTGGGTTATACATATAACTAATTTGGCAATATCTGCGGTTCGATCCCTGCAGGGGAGTGGGATGAGGGGATTAAAACACTTCAATCCTTTTTTCCCCTGTAAGGGAGCGTCTTTGCTGTGAACCGGTTTCAGCCCGTTGGCACGGACCCTCTTCAGCACAACACGAAATAAACCCACTCAGAAAGCTCTGAGCACCCTAGGATAAGAAAAACAGGCATAAACGTCTGCATATAGGAGATAGATACAACATTTAAAAAAAAAAAATACTAAAAGAAGGTTAACTAAAAAAGCATACCTTTAGGAACGTCTATTAATAACAAGAGAACAAAAAACTTCCTTCATCAACACTCTAGTGAAGAGAATGGCAAACATGCAGCAACCTCACAGCGTCTAGGAACAAAAAAGAACTGACTAAAGTACCATTGCAGATAAGGTGACTTACGATGAAAACTGGGGTAAAGGAAGAAGGATTATATGCCTAAATTAAAATAAAAATAACAGTAGCAATCAATGAGTAATTTAAAGAAAAAAAAGAAGGATATAAATTCACATTCCTTACCCAAATATCAGTATCTAACTGGTCAACAGTATTGAACTTATGTAGTTATTGATAGCAACAAGGGGCTCCGAAATTCAGAAAACACAATAAACCAAAAAACTTCTAAAAATATTCCCAGAAGGATATGGTCAAAAAATAAATAAATATATTAAAAAGATCAAAATGTATAGATGAGTCAATGGAGCTCTTAAACTTTGGAAACAATAAAACAAAAACAAAAATGATTAGGCAGAAATATCAATGTAACAGCCGTATCTTCCACACAACACTTGTATCTTTCGTGCACGTGAATTTCTATGCTGTTCCTGATAGGTTTTTTATTTATTTTTTTAATTTCATGTTGGGGTTGGTGAAATGATTTACGCACTCACAACGTGGCTGGGGTTTCTCGACCTTTGCGTCGGGCTTACCAAATAGTCATATTGTGGCATACCGACTAGAACACCCATCCCCTCACTTCTTTTATAGAGAACTGCCCAGGGACTAGTTTTTTGTATTACTTCGGGAAAGCTCTGATAGCCTGTTATCCTGGGTTTCATCTTATTCTGTATCCCATTTCCCGTTCGTCTCTTTAGCTTTCAAGGATTGTTATCACATATCCCACCACAGCGTTCTAGTTTCCTCTAGACTCAGTCACATTTCCTATAATCGTTTTGGGGTCCATTTCGCCTCTTCTCTTAACACATTTCGAGGGGTTTCCCATCGTGGTCACACAAAAAAATGTAAAGTGAGTGCCATCATCTTCAATATGGTAAAGCGCACAGGTGGGTGCACTCGCTTTTCCTACCTTTGACTAATAGGCTCTGAAATAGTCATGACCAGTAAGGAACTCTGTTAGATAATACCCTATTTAGCCATGTTTCCTTTCAACCCAAGTTTTCACTCCGAGGATTAAACGTGCTATCTACTTTCCTCTACTGCCCCCTATCCGTCTTCGGATCAATTTTGGCATGGTTTCTTCCTTTTCTTGTCCTGTACGGTGGAATTTGTGATTCTCCGGTCATCCAACTTCTCTCGATAACCAGGCTAAACGAGTGTTTCGTAGTATCGTGGACCGTCTTCTTGAGAGCGTTCCTTCCTTCACTACTTAGTTGTTTGTGAACTCCCTGCACATCAAGAAGCCAGATTTGATCTCATCTTGCTTGGAGGTACCTCCGGGAACTCAACCTCTAAGATTAATCTGCTTAGAGCTCGCATGTTCCAGGTCCGATTAAATTTCTACCAAGGTTTCCTACCCTAACCTGGCCCGCTTTTCTTTCTTTATTATGGATGACATTCCCAAAGTGAAACAAAATACCTACTTGGTACTTTGACCACTCAACCAAGTTCCAAACAATAAAAAGTTAGGTTTTCCAATTATCACATCTAGAACTTTAATAAGTTCCTCTCTTCAACTACTTTTGTCTTTGTAATTTTAAATACACAGGTAATGAGTTTGGTTGAATTTTCCGATGATTTTTGCCTAAGTTTGTACTGCACTAGGTAGGTAATCAGTTAAATTAAATGATTTTAAATATACCCCAATAGAGGGGAGTTGAAGTTTGGCCTAATATCCTCGCAGTCTCTTTGATCGATCACTTCTCGGAAATGTGAAAATGAATGTTCAAAACGGGTTCCAACCCTTTCTAAATTGTTTTCGCATGAGCTATCTGTCACCCCCACACGCCCTTTTATCAGGACTCCTCGAACAGGATACTTAAGCCTGATACTGATCTTCCGTAAAGACTTGGTTACGATTCCTATTGATCTTTGGGTTTCGTATTGAAGTATTGCCTCCCCACATTAACTCAACTTCCCCCTGGGAGAAAAGGGGTCGGGAATAATACGGTTCTGTAATCCGTCTTTTCATGAAAGGTCCGCCTTCCATCTCTCAGCAGATTTAGCGGCAGAAAGTTTCCCTTCCATAGTTCCATATGTCGGAGGGGGGGTTTGGATGGTAATGGAAATATAGAAAACGACGCCTTTATGAAAAATAACATGGAGGTTGTATCTTAGCGAAATCATTCAACGGGTATTTACCTATATTTGTTGGAAATACGGAATAACCAAAACATTCAAATCATAATAATTCGTCTACCTAAAAGGTTTTTATTTATTTATATAATGGTTAATGGTTAGTGTGAAGCAGTATGCCAATGTATGAATATAAAATACTCAAGATCTTTGAACTGATTATGCCACTAGGTCTTGTCACGAAAAAAAAAAAAAAAAAAAACATTGTCAGCTAAATGAGCTCTGAGACCAATTTCATACCTTTTCAATCTAATCGAGCTCACATTTTATTAATTTACTTTTAATTATAACATAATGTACATAATGTGGAATTTTCATGGTTATTTTTTAATTGCTCAATACCAATGACCAGGGAGATTTAAGACCAGGCTCTTTAAATTAATTTACACGGTGTTGTCACGGCCCCCACCCGCCGGGAGGGAACCCTCAGCTCCCCTGTCCTACTACGTCACTAGTAGGTATAGTGTCAGCTTTGTGCTGAAATGCGATCATGTTATGTATGAATCGTTATTGTAGATGGTTTACTCGTGATATAACTACCTGTTTATTGGCCGAAGTAAGCAGCCTTTAGCTGAAAATCGCTACTAGGAGGTTTTCAATCGAAGAGATCTAAAGTGTAGAATTCCAGTAGATGAAAGTTCCCCATTGTATTCTATGAAACTTTTCCCTATAATTTCACCACCAGAAGAAACAGCATTTTGAGAACCAGCTGAAAAATAATAAGACATTCGAAGCTACCATGATGTATACTATTATGAGGTATAGTAGAATTATGTCAGCACTGAGTACAGGAGCCGAACCTTTTTCTCACTACTATTTTAAATTACTCGGTATAGTGTCAGCTTTGTGCTGGAATGCGATCATGTTATGTATGAATCGTTATTGTAGATGGATTCCAGTGAATTTTGTTTTACGTATGTGGATAGTGAACTGAGACTCGTATTTATTGCCATGAATAGTCAGTACAATAAAATTTGTAGATTTCTAGGAACATTACGATCCGGCTGGAATATAAAAGCAAATATCTATCTGCACTCTCTTGTCTTGATTGATTTACCTATGTACCTACTCACATACTCCTTACCATATGAGGTTTCTTGGCTTCAATGCATAACATACGTGGAACTGTAAACATCATTGCGAACTTTAATGTATTTATTGCTTTTATGATTTTCGATTTGCTTGTTTTTCATTTTGTTCTTTGTAACTTTACCGGATGCTATAACCTCTAAATATAGCGGTTCTAAGAGGACATTGATAAGCGAACTACTGAAAGTCTGGAACTCTAAAACGGCGCTTATTGGCACTTAACGAAAAAGATCCAGTTTGAAAATAATTCTTGGCTAGCGGCCGCTGAGTTCGTTGACTGATGAAGTGAACGTTTGAGTTATCGAACCAGAAAAACTCGGACACCAAAATTATCCAACAGACTTCAGAGAAATTTCAAGTTTGATTATTTCTGCTCTCTCCGAGAAGGAACGTGACAACTATTTGATTAGTGTTCAATTTAAATGAGATTTTATTTGTTCCCTATGTTTATTTTTATTCTCACACAACAATATCTTTCGTTTTGGATTTTCGTAGAATTCGTTAACGTTATTTACAAGAGGTGAACTCTATTCTAATTCTACATATCTGCAATAATAATAATTATTTGTAATGTATATTTCATAACTACACAGATTGTATCGATACGAGATCGTAACTGAAAATGCAATATACGTATAATATACCAAAAAGTAAAATGTTTTAAGTTACCGATCAATAATGTAGAAATTTGAGTTAGTAAGGTATGCAGATGTTTACTTTTTCAGTACCGCTCATGTCTAAGTTTATTATCAAAATTTATAAGAAAGCATTTGGTCTATCAAGTTCAGAATTCATTCCATTACAGTTGACTCTGTTGACTGAATTGTTGCCATATTTAATTGTGTTTTCTTGCTTGTTCTTTTATATGGCTGTAAGGAAAAGTTCCATATTATCTGACAGTTGGTGGACAGAGGGCTAAGTAAAGGTTTTTTGTTTTTGACTTGAAAGCTGAATAGTTTTTGATGTAAACTGAAAATCTATTTCCAGTCTCAAGTGTCAAAATTGATATTTCGTCTAGACTTACTTGAACCTACGACTAGATATAAATGAATCGGTATTACGACGGACCACTTGGTTTGTAATGGGATCCGCCCAAAGGCCAAGCTCATCTAAATATAACTGGGAAAAATCCTTAAACCGGAGGAGAAATAATGGCATAACAATCACTCAGCACTGAATTGAGATTCGATTCTACCAATTTTAGTGGAAGAGGCAAGAAACTGCTATCCTCTAACCAAGGTTGGAATGAAACAAGCGGAAAGCGCAGTGTCAGATACAGAAGAAGCCATACCCTACCACACCAAACCCCTTTACCAAACAAGAAAAAAGAAGAAAAAAATAAATCAAAATGTGACCAAAATAGTCACGGTTTTTGCTATGTCACTTTCCATACAATCAAACTCCTAGATTTGGCCTATGTTTTGCCGGTTGCTATTTGTGTTTGACGCATACATTTTTTCGACAAGGAGTTAATGAAAAATTTCAATGGGCGACATTCTCTTCATTTTCATTCATGGGAAAGTAGTAGAGAAAAGCCTATATTGGATGGTGTATTATACCACAAATTCGTTCATTGATATTAATGAATTTTATTGAAAATGAGTGTGTGAGTATGTGAAAATAATTGACTGAATATATAAATAATTTAACAGCTAAATGATTCACTGTAATGAGTGATTAATAACTATTAATTACTTGAAATAATCTACTGTCGTCAATTTCATTAATGATATATATTTTAAATTGGTTCACTAACAGGAAAGATCAATTGAGTAAAAATTTGTTCACCTTCACACACGAGTTTATTTAAGGAATAAATCCATTCAGAATGATTTAATTCACTAGTCGTTAATTTTCGTAGCTGCAACATTTATAAATACAACGGTTGATTTATCTGTTTCAGGTGAATATGTGCAGCTGCTATCTGTGGTGCTGGTGGGGGTGAGAAAATTTTTAGATCTTGTATTTTATCCTATTCTTTGTTGTGCATTCAATTCTACTTAATGTCCCTATTCAATTTCCACCATGATTATTTGGGAATTTCTGAAAACAACTTGATTCCGCCACCGCATCTCAACAAGACAAAATTTAACTTGAGTTATTTTAAATTTCTAATACTGCGGAAAGATCTAGAGTTATGCTTTTCAAAAAAGTGGACTATGCAGGGCATCTGATGTTTTCAAATTAGGCTAAACACCCCTTAAGGTTATCTCGATTGACACCTACATCGTCATCCACCCATGACGTAATTTTTATAATTTAATAATGATCAACAGGACGTTTTCTTTTTTTTTCGACCTTCATGTCACGGCAAAAATATTGATTTTCTATTGGTTTTCACCCAAAACTAATGCGTTATTATGGAAAAGTAACTCTCTTAGTTTTCATAGCAGGAAAATTGTTCGCCACTTTTTGGAATGCTCTCATTTTATCACAACATCTCATGATCCCTAAGCCTCTGTAGTGTCAACAAATCTGATTTATTACGCTAAATCATAAACTATTATTGCTAAGTAACCATGATGAACTGATAATGTGTAAAAGTAATCATTAATGAATGATTCGACTGTAGAACCGTAGGTCTACCGTCCATTTTTTTTAGAGATGAAGCACGATTTGTTTTCCTGAAACTAAGGAACTAAATTTTCTTTCCGATAGCAAGATCAAAAATGAAAATAAATATGCCGACTCACGAAAGTCACTTATTCACGATTACGTGGGTAGATCTAAATATAAAACTCGCTCCAGGAGAATATTACTTGGTTCTAGAACCTTATATTGGCACATTTTGATATCTTAAGCCCAATAGAGTGGGACACACACACACACACACACTTTATTTTATTTTTACCTTTAAACAAAACTCCTCTCAAAGGCGACTATGTGGGGACGCCGCCCAGGTTGACCCGACGCTGGCTGGGATGAAGGAAGTTGCAGGAGGAGGAAGAGAGGAATGACATGAAGTGCTCGTATAAAATGAGCACCAGTTAAAGTATGAGCCCTTAAGGACGCGGGTGGTGATACCATGGAGCACTCCTACCGAGATGCCCAACTTTAGTAACTCTGTGGCACTTTTCCCGCACCACACCCGTTTGTGGCCTAGACGTTGATGTCGTTGGTTGCAACTCCCTTTAGCTCAGATATCGCATACCGTACATAGATCATTTCAATTATATTTACTCATCTTAGCCCACCAGGTCTGTTCCTTATCCTAGTTGCCACTGACAACCTTGGAATCTAGGACTATGGCAGACCTCTAGGGGTTGAGGACAACGATATCCAGCTTCTTGCCCTGGTCACTCGGCATGTGATATATTCTCTACCTTTTGACGTATCAACAGCTCCCCATCTTGACATAGAATGTGGCCACCGTGAGTCCAGGTGGAGATGGCCCCAATGCCCTCAGAAGCCTATTCCGCCCACTGGAAAAAATTGAGGGTTTCAGAGCACTACAGGAGTTCTTTACCATAATGAAACATGCAGTGCAGCAGGAAACTCAGCAGATGAGTTGGGTTTAGGAGTAGTTGGTGTTGCTGGGTCACACCACGATAACTACTGCCTGACGAAGTCCAGGTCAGCAGGGCGGGAGAACCCCCAGCTCGAGCCCCTAAGGGCCACGGCCGTTTCCTCAACCTTTGGGAAGATACTCCACACATAAGCCACAACTTCGTCTTCCAAGCCATTAGGCCCCTCAACAGCACGCCTTACCAGGTCCTGCAGGTAGGCACTCTCACATATCCTTCAATACAGCCTAACTGCTCCCCTACCCTCAACAGTGCAGTCTTCAAGGGGACCGCAGGTCCTGGGGGAGGGTCGCTGAATGGCAGGCTGCTGCCCCACGCCTGCAGAAGATACAGGAGAGGCCCTATGGCTATTTCCCAGGATTGCATCCTGGATAAGCTGCTTGTAGACGGGAACTCTGTCACATGCCTCAGAAAGTGATTGAATGGTAGAAAAAAATGCGCATGGGAAAAGTTGCTCCAAAAAACATTTATATGACATACTCTTTCCTTCTATTCCTTCCAGCTTCCTTTGCTTCCAGTCTCCGCAAATCCTCAGAAGCATATCTATTGCAGCCTTGGCCTCCACAGGATGTTTCTGCCTGAGTTGAGCACTGAGGCCACGCTTGGGACTAAAGGCTTTATCACAATGGGCTAACTAATGAGAGTTCACCGAGGCAGTACAAGAATAAGAGAGATAGGATAAAGAAGAAGAAGATGAAGGAGAGGATGGTCCACGCCCCTGCCTGGGGCGCTTCCGTGTGCCTCTCCTAGAACCCTGCGAGCCAATGTGCTGGCGGGGGTTGAGAGGCTTATAATTGTTGTTCATAATAACGGGGAAGACGTTTTTAGATGGGACAGGAGACCCGTTGACAAAAGTCTCCCCCCCCCCCCCCCCCAATCACCAGCGGGTAATTCTGTCAACCTCTTTATACAGCTAGAAGGTGTCCGGGTTGTACGACGGGGAAGTATGAGCATGACTTGGGTAGGGATATGGTATATGATGGAGCTCCGAAGAGATGAAAACATCCGTAATCACTCTTCCCCAGCACCCCCCCCCCCCCTTACCAGCTACCCCACACTAACTCACACACACTATTTTTCATAACAAGTGATGAAAGAACCACGCTTTGTTTTTTTTAACGCACATTGTACTATTGAACTGCAGAACGAAATTATGTTTTGTTGGGATTTTGGTTGGTAAATGACTAAGAATATCGAAAATGTCGTCCATCCACCGTCCACCGTACGCATAACGCCGTTCAAAAGCCGTTTATGAGACTTGGATTAAAAATTGTATGACATGGACTGAGGGTGGTTCAGAGTATTTATGCATCATCATCGATCAATCCCAAAGGGTAAATTTGATGGGTTGAAATATTTTAAGAATCAGGATATCAACAACCTTCGAAATAATGATTTTTTTTTCCAATTTCAACTCACTCTCTTTCAAATTTCTTTCAATTCACAGGATGAACTTAAAATAGGTTTCCAGCGTTTCAATTAAATTAATATGTTGTGCACAATAATAATAGTAGCAGAAGCCTAATATTGTTACTAACGGCATTTCCAATCGACATAGAAATATTGCAAACGAAGGAAAACTATTAGGTTTACTCTAAATAATTTCCATGTCTCTCAAATCCGAGTCAGAAAATTATGACAATAATAGCATCATGAATTTTTGGTATACAATCAATAGCTCCACAAGCAATTCTACGATGGTGACCTAAATTACACGTAATAAACTTGCCAGGAGTGAATAATGGATCTTCCACGTTGGTAAGATAACGAATAACCGCTCTCCTCGTGAAATTGCTTCTAACCAATCTCAGAGTGAATAAGTTATAAAGCGATAGATGTCTGCGTTCTGCGTGAAGCCATAATCGAAATACGGGAAACACAAACTGAGTTATGACCTGATTCTTGATTGCAGTTCCCGACCCCGAATGTGTTCCAACTCAAGCTAGTTAGTCCCAAAGAGCAAGAGTTTGTGATACTAATATGCATATCTCCGACACGGAGACTTCCTCTCGTCTAAAATTAACCCTAAGTGGTTTCTCTATAACACATAACGCTTCTAATTTCGTTTCTGTATTGCCTTCGCTTGGCGAAGGTTGGCGTTTCAGCGCTTATCCAACAGATTGCAAACTCGCATCACATATACTTGCAGGATTTATGAATGAAATTACTATTAGTGAATCAGGCTAAGAATACAGTTTCCATTCAATATCCAGAATGACTCGATCTTAACCGGGTTTGTTGGTCTTTTTGCGGGGTTCAACCTTAATTTTCGTGTGGACACGTTACGGAAACACAAAACATACTTGGTAACTAAGTAGGTGTAGCAACAAAGCGGTTTTAAGCAGTTGGGTAAAAAAGTCAGCCAAGTTGGGTTGACCAAGTTGCGAGTCGAAATCTTTGAATGCAAAACACAACAGTAATATATATGTGATGTAGACATGCTAACAAAGAAATCGCACCCTTGTGCGTACCGTGCCATCAATTCAACGGCATTCACCATCTCATGTATATTATGAGGCTATGGAATTGGATAGATATTGTCTAGAGGTTGACCCCCACAACCCATGAAAATTTCATTTAAATCTAACCATAGGTCTTTGAGATTCAACCAATATTAATTTAGAATATGGGTCATAGTTATTATTCAACCAATTGCTCATAGGGGATTTTCGTGGAACATATATCTAACTACCCCCAACTATAATTCCTGATATACTTTGTTAATTTTGTCAATTTTGGATAAAATAACCTCCAGTCATGCAGCATCATCGTATGAGCGAATTTTTGTAACATCAAATTTATTCACGTTGAATTGTTTCGAAATTTGAGCTCATTGAGCGCAATGAAACTTACAACTACCAATTCTGAAGGGCGAAACTTTTTCTACGTTAATATTCTGCAATTCTAACTGAGCTTTTGGATATTTACCATTTTTGCCGTTTTTATTGATTTTGAAGAAAATAATTAATGCAATTTAAATTTAAAGCCTCAAGTTCTTAAGTGATTTATTTTTGGTGCTATTGAAAATATATTTTCAAAGAAAATTCGCTAATAATTAATGTTTTTGGACACCCGTCGTCCACCTATGTTTCTATTCTCGGAGTCGAGCACAAAATTACGGACCATCTCCAGTTACTGCGATCGGATAATACAACTAATGGTACCGCGAGATCAACAAAAAAAAAATAAATAAATAATAATAATAATAGTAATAATCAATAACTACGTGATTTGGGAAAACTACAAATTTGGGGTCGATTTCTACGTATTTTTTCACTTGCAGATCTCTTCTACTCCGTTATAATCAAGTTTTAAACTTTAATACTCTCAATTGACTCCACAAACACGCAGTTGAGCATAGTAAATCATAGTAAATAAAATGAAAATTCGTGAGTTGAATGGTAAAACTCGGTTATAACGGAATGTGAGAGTTCTGAATGTGTTACTATTCGAGTCAGCGTGAAAAAATACGTAGAAGTCGACCCCAATAATTTAGGTTAATGGAGAGTCATTTTTCAAGAAAACCCTCATTCCGTTTGTAAGAAAAAAGTTTTTCAAGTTTGAAGTATAATTTTCCCCCTCAATTAGCAAAGCAAAAGTAAAATTGATTAAATCGTTGGAAAGATTATCAAGTAAAGCAGTTTTGGGTGAAAATTTCCGGCATTTAAAATTAATTTTTAAGGAAGTGGATAATTTTCAAAAATTTCGTATTTCTAAAATGATCATTTGGTTTTAATTGTATGAGTCTTAATGGTATTAAATGAATCAAAATCATCTGTTTTTAAACACAATGTAGGTAACCTTGATTCTGAAAATGTGTTGAAAAATGGAAAAATGTTGATTTAAAGATGAGAATGATGGGTTTTGATTTCATAAAGTGTGATTTTCTCGAGAAAAAAACCCCCTTTAAAAAATCATATCTTGGCAAAATATTGAGATAGAAAGGCGTAGTTGGTGGCGTTCTACCGTATTTTCAGCAGTATTTTATTTCAAGTTACGAAGGAATCACCTGTATAGATGGTTTCTAATGGATACACAGAAATCTGCAACTATCAGTACCGGTTAAATTGAATCAATATTGGATGTTTTGCATGGTTGGTCCCTAATATGATACACTGTAGCGGATGATTAATTTAAAAAAGGAAGGTAGAGACTAAAGAGATATTAAATTCTTGGAATGCTTTCGTAAATGAATAAAGCGAGTAATTTCGGAACGCCAGGTAAAAACGTTGGTAAAGGTATGTGAGGAGGTATTTCCAGACTGGAATGATTTGTTACGAGCCTCTTATTGATCTCTTCTTACACCCGTGGAATTGAATTATTTGAATTCATTTGAAAACAAGAGTTTAGGAATATTAGAGGCATAGAACTTCCAAGATTTCTAAGACCTGTAAATAGGCGAATGTATAATCTTCAAAGCCTATAAGTAAATATAATTCATGAAAGTTACAGTTGATTTGTATTGCAGGTATCCTTATATATATTATAAAACTCAAAGTTTGTTTCTTTCTGTCTATCAGTATATATTTCTATATGTGTATTCCCAATAGACGGCTAAATGGCTGGACCGATTCTGATGGGAGCGGTCGTAGAATGATCAGCTAGTTCCGGCGCACAACATGGGCTACGTCTGACCCTCCAAAACATCCTTCTACTAAATGATTGGCACTACCCTTCGCAACCGTTTTATTTGGTTCCCGAACTTTTATTTCGGTTGCTAACAAGCAGTTGGTTAGCGGTGGAAATTCGTGAAAAGTGAGGAAGTCTTGACAGGTTGCTACGCGTGTTCCGAGTGAAGCACGGGTTGCATTACTGATTGGTAATGGACAAGAATTTGATATTTCGCGCGAAGCAAGGGAAGTAAAACCGATTTGTTTGGCTCCCGAAATTTTATTTGGTTGCCAACACGCAGTTCGGGGCCTTTTTTTCCCGCGTATTTGGTTTTGACGATTTCGATCAACCGAGTGAGCTAAATTCTCTCCTGCCTTTACCCTAGGAAGTTGATTTTGATAGGTAGACTCTCTCAGTCATCAAGACAGAATGGAAATTATTGGCTTTCCCATGATCAGCTGAGTGAGCTAAATTCTCTCCTGTTCACCATAGGAAGTTGAAATTTGCTAGGGAGACTCTCTGGGTCATTAAGAGACGATTGAAATGATGCTTTTATGATCAGCTGAGTGAGCTAAATTCTCTCCTGTTCACCATAGGAGACTCTCTGGGTCATTAAGAGACGATTGAAATGATGCTTTTATGATCAGCTGAGTGAGCTAAATGATCTCCTTTTCACACTAGGAAGTTGTAATTTGATAGGGCGACTCATTGGGACATTAAGAAACGATTGAAATGATGGGTTCTTTCCTAATCAGCTGAGTGAGCTAAATTCTTTCCTGTTCACCCTAAGAAGTTGAAATTTGATAGGGATCACTCTTTGGGACAATTGAAGTGATGGGCTCTTCCATGATCAGCTGAGAGAGCTGAATTCTCTCCTATTCACTATAGGAAGTTGAAATTTGATAGGGAGCCTCTCTGGGATATCAAGAGACGATTGAAATTTAAACAGACTAACCCTTACACGTGGGTTGGTGTAACGCACGGGTAACCGGCTAGTTCTTCATGAATTACCGTCCCAAATGTTTTCATAAATTGTGGAATGGCGTAATCAAATAAACAGTTACATATAGAGAGGTTTTATAGTATTATACCATTAAAATTTATATGCATGAGCATATGAAGAAACTTTTTCAATACGATTGTGTAGCGATTAGGTATGCTGATCATAGAGAAGCAAGCAAAAAGACAGTTAGAAGCGAAAAGTTCTGCAAACAATTACACAAAAGTGTATTATTTCTGTATTAGCTGGCCCTTGTATGCTGTCAGTGGTTTATATATAGTTAAACATACACAGTATATGGTACATAATGGAAATATAACTGCATAGACGATGGAGAAATTAACTAAGTTAAATAAAACACCTTCAAGTTACCAAGAGCTGATATTGAACTACGATTGACATGATAATCTAAGTATATTGACACAGCCATCAAACTGAAAATTAATGAGATAAAATGAAACATCTACCTATGACCGGTAGACAGGTCCGTCTACAGGTGACTAAAGTCATAATGAACACGGTTTAGTGAAGTGAGAGTTTCGTCGAAATTATAACAGCTGATACGATCGGAATATGTTGATAACGCAATTATTACTATTTTTAAACCAGTTCTCATTTACACTCATGTTAGCTTGATATTTCTTCCTCAATACCGAAGATAGGGAAGCTTTGTGTTCATGAAATAAGTCTAAAGAATGTTGTCATCCTAAATCAAAATTTCCACTTGCTTTTTGCTTTTCAGAGCTTGCTGATCAGTTTTGGTTCCATGTCTGTCTGTCTGTCTGTGGTAAATCCTTCTCAAGCCCTAAGCTATACTACCTAAGTTTCAGTCCGATTCCGATGAAATATTCAGGGATTCTGCGGAATAGCTATTAGACGGTCACCTATAATTTGTAATGCCGTTGAATCAACAGTAGCCAGCGCAAACGTGAATTTCTCATAACGTCGATTTTCCATCATCTGTTGGTCCAATTTCATTCAAACTAGGTAGGTAATTGGAGTAATAACAATTGCGTATGCGCGAAACTAATATCCACTGACACAGGTATAACTCCGATTTTAATGGACCGATTTTAATGAAATTTTTAATGATTGTGCGGATTAGCTCCTAGACATTCCCCTCTAATTTCATTGACGTTACTATAGTTGACGTAGTTTGTGTGCATGCGCAAATGTTTAGTTTTTTATTACGTCGATTTCCTATCAGATACAGATTTTTAAATTTCTGTGCCTGTGCTAGAATTATAATGATGTATTGATTGTAATCAATTTGAATTCAGCAAGTAACGATAGTAGATGAACTGACCTAGTTGTAATGGCTGAAAGTATACGTAGTGTACCAGTAGGTATCTATAAAAATTAGCAGTTGAACGGTTGAAACTGCCTGTGAATGATTTGGTAATTTACCAACATCATAAGAACGTTGAAATTCGTCACTGTCATGAAGACAAAAAAAAGAAGGAAAAAAAAAAAAAAGAAGCTGTCTTCTATCACACTTTTGGGTCGTTTCTCACGGACGTAAAGTATCTTGCCAAATGTTTCACAGCTAACAGATTGGTCTTGGTAGTTTAAATCAGAATTTCTATATAGAGAAATCAACAATCAAATATGAAAATCGTACTACATATAAAATTTAAAATGCAAGAATAATTTAATTGAAAAACTTTCAATGCGTAATATGCGAGTAGAAGTATTAAATTTTATTCCAGAGCTTTCCAATGAGATGTATTTTGGAGGGTATCGGTTGATCGGAAGTGGCTAAAGCAGTGGTGTACGTAAAGATATCTGACGTCATGTAGGGACGTTCTCACCCCATCGTCCATCTGGGGAGGAACCTTATCGCCATTCATCTATGATGTCAATTCAGTTTCTTTCAATCTAGTTTTCGCGTTTCGAGTTTAGAGTTTCGAGTTTGAGCTTATACGCTTGTTGACGCAAAATCCAATTCTTAGATTAAACACGGTGCAAATCATTTCGCTTAGGTTTATCATTTCTGTGTTAGATAGCCGTCCTACGCAGAACTGTTTAGGTCTGTAATAATTAAATGGAGCCTATTGTACATTATCTAAACATAACTGCATAGGCGTTGCATCGAAGAGAAACTGATTAAATTAAATGAAACGCCTACGCTTTACTAGTCCAAGTGTATTTAGCTTGAGCTGAGTAGGTACATCAGAATCTAAGCATATATATCGACATTAACGTCGGCACACATCAACTGAAAATTAATGGAATGAAGTAAATCGCCTACTTATGAGATAATAATAAAGTTATAGTAAATTTGATTCCGTGAATTGAGAGTTCCATTGGAATCACATCTGCCTCAACAATTGGCTTAGTTCATATCGTCATATGTTATAGTTTATTTAGGCGATGTTTATAGTTTAGCGATTTTCACTATGTTTCACCTGTTTAGGCTTACTCCCATGTTGACGATCAAGTTTCATGTCAAAGTTCTAGCCCTTAAGGAGAACGACCAAATGAAAGTACTAGTCCGGGTGGTTTCATTCAATTCTTTGGGATGATATTTATATTAAACAGCCAGCTAAATGATTGTTATTTTAAAAGTTTTCAAGATCCCGTTTTTTGATGTTTCAGCCCTTCAATTCTACCATTTAGGGTTGATCGAAATTGATGCTGAGGTTCTATAAAGAACTATACGTGACCTTATGTGATTTTTGACCCAACTTTGACTCATAAACTTCGGTCCAGCAGTTGAGGCAAAAGATCTGGACGGCTGACGGACGGAATTTTCTTTTGTTCATTCGACTTTTCAGTTCTACGCATCTTCAAACGTGTAACAACAAATTTAGAGGGTTGGGGGGGGGGGGGGGGGGGCTAAAATGGTTCTTTCTTGGTCGATCCCAGAGGTTCATTATTGAAAATAATAACCAGAATGAGAACTTCAAACTTCAAACACAGGTAAATCACTCTTGGCCGAATGTACGTATAAGTCATAACCATTCAGCTGTTTTGTAGTTGTTTTGCAATTGTCAGGTTTGTATGAAAGAGCTTTGCAGACTCTAATAAATCAGCTGGGTGAGATAATACATCAACTGGCTGAAATTTGGAGCTAGTATGTTCACAGCGTTTCTTTATTTGGAAAGTTCAAATTATAACAAAACTGTACAAAAAAGCAAATTTTATTTCACCTAATAATTCATTTCACTTAATTACAGCTTCTAGAGCGTAATGCATAGAAATTAGCTTTAAGAGCCACTCATCTGATCCGGACCCTGGGCATCGTCAAGTAAATGTTTTTTTTTTTAGTAAGAATAGCCAGAAAAATTAAGTAAATTTTAATTTCTTTATTTCTTCCTTGATGGCAAAAACATTACATCATGGATATGTCTTGTACCTATGCTTAAAAGTACCTACTATTCAATAGTATACCTACCATGTTGTGCCTTCTTTTCACATTATTAATTCATTATGGTCAGCAATATTAGTTTATAACTTAGCGTAATAAATCAGCTTTCCTTGACAATGGATTAGGGATCGTAAGATGTGATAAAATGAGAGCATTCCAAAAAGTGGTGAAGGGTTTTCCTGATATGAAAACTAAGGGAGTTACACTTCGCTGTAACGCAATGGTTGTACGTGAAAATTAATAGAAAACAAAGCGTCCAGTACACTTTTTCGTGCTATAAAAAACTCAACACATTTTTTTTCAAATACCCCAGCTAAAAGACATATCAATGTCAAAAGGCCTTTTTGTTCCTTAATTAGGGATTAATAAAAAATAATTTAAGGACTGAATGACCTTTTTTGTAAATTACGTTTGCGTTCAACTTTAGAGGCTGAATTTCTGAACGGGATCACAATGGGTATGGTATATCAAAATTTCAACATAAGGAATCACTCTAACCAGCAGAGTGAGCTCTGTATCCAATTTTGCTTCGATTTAACTGGACATGATGAACTCTGAAAAAGAGCCGTTCTGGTGTTGTAAAGTATACCTAATTACAGGTATTATTTTCGTGGCAGTATATTGACACAATTGATCATAAATATAAATGATGGTACAATGTGATCAATATTTGGACCTTGGTTGGTTGAGTGAAACGAGCAGGAAGATACTCCCCTTCCCCCCCCCCCCCCTTTTCGGATGAGACCAAGAAACTATTGCAACCCCATGGACGTCACGGAAGCAAAATAGGAAAACGTTTAATGAGTTGACAGTTCTGTTCGACTTTTCTGTTTCGATAAGTATCTCTTTCGATCACCAAAATCCTTCTCACTCTTTATTTTAATACTCACGCTCTAGACAGGTTTCGACGACTTCTCACAATAGTAGTTGACCAACTTTACCTTAAGGAAAAACTTCCCTCAGCACTTCGCTTTTCACCGCAGTGATGTTATAAATACGAGGTTTTCCAAAGTGCATTTAAAAGCTTTTTACACAATATGCTCCTTTCTCCCTCATTTCTCCCTTTTCCCAGAGCTTACTTCTTTTCCGACGGTTCCTTCTTCCCATATGTACTCAACCCAAATTGGTAAATCCCTACATTTCCATTATTGCGGAGAAGCACTCTTTTTGACGTTAACCGAGAACTCTTCGACTTTTTCCCAACAGGGCTTTCAAAAAAACGGAATGAAATGGCTTTGGTAAAAACTGACATCGTGGTTTCCCAAATGGATAGAAGCTATTGCCGTAATGCAATCTAACGGATAAAGATGTCCTCACAAAGATTGGCGAATCGAAAATATCATCGGATGGGATGGCATTTTTTGAAGGAACGCAGGCATACCCGGACTCAGACTTTTTGCATTATTGCTGGGATTCTTTGAATCCCTGGAGGCACTATTTGTCTTTTGAGGTTGAACTTTTTAAAGTCCAATTCACGTAATTCGATCAAAAATTCAAATACCTATACGCCCATATGAAATTGTCGTGGTTAATTACATAATACTAAATTGATGAATTGTATGTGGCAAAGAAAAATTAGGTTGTTACAAAAATATAACGCATTTTACTTCAAAACAAAATTCGGTCAACCATAACGATCTCTGAATGCTGAAATGTACATTTATAATATAACTACCGATATTGTAACTATTTATCATAAATTTCAAGAAAAGAAAAATTTTGGTTCTTATTCCAATTTTACATTAATTTATAATATGTAACTGAACAAGGGAAAAGTATTTTAACAACCCTAAAAATTTGTTTGTTAAATCATGTTTACAAACGCGTTTAAAAAATGAATAACTGTAAAAGATAAAAATGAACGAATAAATGAAGAAAAACACAATACCGATTATATGCCACCCGCTATGATTTGAAATCTGGACATTCTGAGTTAGTCACAGGAATGTGGTAAATGGTGGGTCACAGGACAACACTACTAAGACAGTTCAAACGTATAACGAAGTTTACATTTAATTCACATCCCCTTTCTTGATGATTATGATAGCTTCGTTGGATAAGCATGATTTAAACTAGTTAAAGTCAATTCATATTATAATAACTTCTGAATGGAGAGTCTGATGGGTAAAATGTAATAAACCGTCTAGGTTTTTGGATGTATATGGGAGATGGGCCTCAGGATTCTAAAAGCATTGAGTCTGATTTATTTATGTACGGGCAAGCTTCATCTTAAATCATTGAGGAGTTGACTGGGTATATCTTCTTGGAGGATGAACCAAGGGAATGTGGGGAGGGAGGAAAATATACGGTCTAATGGACCCCACTGTACACCCGCATTGTTGTTCTGCGGCCTGCGCTAACCGTGAGAACTGACTGTGACTGATTTCGAATCAAACCGTAACACTCCTGAAGCGTCCCCCCTGTTCGATGCCTTATGATCTGCATTATCCACGGGAGCTGAAGTTAATCCACAAGATTTATTCATGGTAGTGAACGTGTTACAAAATGTAAGAGCAGGTTGAGATCACAACACGTTTTCGGTTCTAGAGTATGGTGATGGCATGCCAAGACGTGTATAGTTTGAACTCTCTACTTTGACGTCAAATAAAATTAATATGCTTGCATTCCATTGACACCCAGATTGCCTACTAAATTGCTGACCAACGATCTCATCCTTTAGCTTGAAAAGGTTGATTTTCATGCACAAGAATGGCATTTTTATATCAATCCTAAGGAGAGTTGTCGTTTGGATTGATACATAAGTAGGTACATTTGTCAAATTCGCTATTAAAAAAAAGATTTAAAAAAATCAGAAAAATGTTTGCCTCTTTTTAGCCTTTTTAGCCTCCATTTTTACGTATATTATGTCTGCCCAAAAAATATTTTTTTGGAATCAGTAGATACAGAATTCATCGATTTTCCTAACGATGTGCCCAGTTTTGAGTTAACAGTGATTCAGGAGGGCGTTATGGCAGTTTTAATGTAACAAGACACGTAAAGAACCTTAAAAATGAAAAAAATGAAAAAAAAAAAAAAACTCTAAAACAAGGAGTTAAAACCTAAAGACCTTTAGATCAGAAATGAGCTCTAGAATTGACTCCTGAAGTTTTCACCATTAGATTTGGGACATCCTATTACCTTGCGGAGAAGCTGCGATCGGCAACTAAAACATCCGTCCCGACAAAACTTTAAACAAAACGACCACTCTTGTTGGTATATTCTATTGGTTGTTATAAACTCATCTTTTAAATCCGGAATTTCTTGGCAGATCATTACGACAACGCTGGCATATAAATTAACAACGATATTGCGACAGTTACGTATGCTTTGAATAAAGATAAAACGGTTCACCATCTCAAAAAAATTTGTTCAGAATAATCTAAAACGTAAAACGCGAGTTGACAAAAATTGATTCCGAGCTTCTAGGACCATCTAGACCCCAAAGCGATTTTTAACGTAAGTTTCATGAAGTTTGGTCGATAAATTTTGGATAACAGCCAGAAACGACGGACGGCCGACAAACGGATTTTTTATTTATTTTTTTCATTTTTCAATTCTACACATCTTGAAACGTCAACCAAAAAAATTTCTAGGGGGTTAGAATTTTTTTTCGGTAGATTACAAAGGTGTTATTGAAAATAATAAACCAAAAATTAAAACGAATGTTTTGAACTATTTGTAACCGTGTGTCTCATTTGATAATTCTCGAACGAATCTCCCTGCTCATGATTCATAGGTCTTCAAAACCGCAAAGGCTGAATGCCACTGTGTTATATTGAGCGCTGAGGTAATTACCCTATGCCCAAAGGGATGCATGTTGACAATAGCACTTCTCTCGAAAATCCTAATTAGGGGGAACAATTCATGGACACAGTGCATTCCAGACAAAGCTGTTTGCGTTGAGTTTTGCCTTGGCAGTCATGATTACATAGGCAGCATTATGGAAATGGTACTTCGTCATTTTTCATCCCACAAAATTTGTTCTTAACCATTCGACCGAAAGCTCTCGATTTATCCAACCATATTATGTCAACTACTGCAAAATGCGTGTTTATAGCAGTTTTATAAAATTTTCAACAAATTTTAATGATACTTACATGTATTTTTCATAATATTATAGAGTAAGTTTTTTAATATTCTATTTCATTGTTGATGAACATTTTTTAGCTAAATTTCTGCCAAAAGTTTATTCGACGTTTTCACCCGTTTTCAGCAATGCTCAGCGTAGTGGCACAAATGACATAGACTTTGTTTTCTCGAGTGAGAACCCCATTTTTCATTGGAGATTCGAATTCTATCTGAAATTCCATGAATAAATTACCCATCGCTCGATTTTTTAAGTGCGCTTAACCGGGCGCAATTCCGCTCCAAAAGTGTGATACCGCGCTAAAAATGCGAAAATGGTGAAATACTGAGTTTTGAAGATATTTGGTTGCCCCATGTAATACATGATTTTGGGGTATTTTTTCTTACTGAACCTCGTGATAGTGGCGCGCGCGAAAGTATTTTTCCTGAGATCTACCTATAATATGATGAGGAATGGCGTTGGCCCCAATTTTTTACGCTGAAGTCAGGGGAAATGAAGGGGGGGGGGGGGGGGGTATAACCATTCCGTGGTACACCCTGTATATGGAAAAGCCCAAATTTCTAGAATCGTTTCAGTATGCATCAAAACAATTTTCAATCAAGGAAATTTTCAAAAATTTAGATTTTAAAAACTTTGGAGCAATAACAATAGCTTCATTTTCTACTAAATATGCTAGTAAATTATTGGCTTAACATATATGTATGCTCGTTTTCAATTATAAGTCTCTTGTGAACATTTTAGTGTAACCTTAGGTATGGATTTTGTTACTTTACCCATTAAGTAATCCTGGTTTACGGAGTTTAGGAGCGTACAAAGATCAGCTACACCAAAACTGATCATCAGCCGTTGATCTGCTTTCAATTTATGATGTTCATTAACTAACTATTGCAATAGTCCAAGAAAAAGAAGAAAATAGATAAATTCGTAGAATTATCCGCCTTCCCTCTCAAATTTTCGTTTCAAGATGTGCTTACTTAGAAAAATTTTTAAAAATATAAAGCAATAAAATAAAATAAAATAAAATACCTAAATAAGATACATAAAAGAAAAAAGTTTTCAAGAGATTTGCAAATGAACAGATGTTGTTTCTGAGTACAAATAATTGTTCAAAATTTTTCCAGAATATTATTATTTTCATTTTATGTGATTATTTTTTTAAATATTTGTGTTTCAATACTAACAACACATTTTTAATCTTTAGCAAACGCTGATAGTCCATGAAGTTTAACGTAGAGTTGTGTGCCAAGATTACAAATTAGTAGAGCGAATCACTTTATCGTGTGTTTGAACAATATATATATATATATATATATATATATATATATATATATATATATATGTGTGTGTGTGTGTGTGTGTGTGTGTGTGTGTGTGTGTGCGCGTGCGTGCGTGTGTGTGTGTGTGTGTGTGTGTGTTTGTGTGTGTGTGTGTGTGTGTGTGTGTCCGGGTTGCTGGGGTAGGGTAATTGGGTTGCTGGGGTAGGGTAATTGGGTTGCTGGGGTAGGGTAACTGGGTTGCTGGAGTAGGGTAACTGTTGGTGTTTTTATCTCTTCGGAGCTCCTTCGTATCCCTACCCAAGTCATGGTCATACGTCCCCGTCGTGCAACCCGGGCACCCTCTGGGTGAACAGAGGGTGGCAAATGACCCAATGGCGATTAGGGAGGAGACTCGTGTCAACGGGTCTCCCGACCCTTTTTTTATGTCTCCCCCAGTATGGAAGCCAACACAAACGACCCTCATAACCCCCGCCTGCCCATTGCAACCCAACAGCATTGCATTGGGGGGCATTGCATTGGCATTGCGCCCCAGGCAGGGGCGTTGGTCATCCTCCCCCTCATCTTCATCCTCTTCGTCCTACCCTTCATCCTCTTCCTCTGCCCTGAATAATGTCCACCAGTGTGCCCACTGTGAGAGAGCCTTCAGTTCCAAGCGTGTCCTCAGTGCCCACGTCTGGCAGAAGCATCCTATACAGGCCGATGCTGCGATTGATATAGAGCGAGAGCGGCCCAGGTATGCTTCTGAGGATTTGCGGCGAATGGCAGCAAAGGAGGCAGAGGCTGTGCGTAATGGGGTACGTCATATAAATGTATTTTTGCAACAACGTTTTCCCCTGCGCACGCTTTCTGCCATCCAATCTCTTCGCCTGAGGCCCCACTATAAGCAGCTTGTCCAGGATGCGATCCTGGCAAATAGCGGTGGGGCCTCTCCCGCATCTCCTACAGGCATGGGGCAACAGCCCGCCATTCAGCAATCCTCCCCCGGGACCTTCGGTCTTCTTGAAGACTTGAAGACTGAAGTGTTAAGGCTTGGGGAGCAGGTAGGCCGTATTGATAGTTATGAGAGTGCCTACCTGCAGGACCTGGCGAGGGGGGCTGTTGAGAGGCCTGAAGGCTTGGAGGACAAGGTTGCAGCCTATATACAGAGGATCTTTCCACGGGTTGAGGAAGCGACCGTGACGGGGCATCAGGGAGTGGTTCTTCCTACTTTGGTGCCTCATGGAGATCGCAGAGCAGCGAAATAAGCAAGAAGGCGGGAATATCAGCGGGTCTAGAGGTTGTGGGTGAAGCATCCGGCTCGAGTGGCTGCGAAGGTACTGGAGGGAGCTGGGGATGAGCAAGTTTTGCCCCCTCTCCACGAGTTTGTGGACTATTGGGAGCCACTCTTGAGTGCTCCCAACCACAACCCTGGAGAGCTGGTGGTACCCCCAGCTTCCACCAGGGATTCCTTGCGCGGCATCATGTGCTCGCCGGTGCTTCATGACGAGGCACATAAGTGCCGTGTCAAAAACTCCACTTCTGCTGGGCCTGATGGTATTTCCGCCCGCCACTTCAATAAAGCTCCAAAGAATGTTAGGCTGCTCATCCTCAACCTGTTGCTACTATCTGGAAGACCCCCGAAAGCGTTGACCCGCGCCCGGACAATTTTCATCCCAAAAAAAGGAGGGAGTGGGAATGGAGGCTACCGCCCGATATCTATATCGTCAGTAGTCTTCCGCCATTTCCAGAAGATTCTGGCATCTCGCCTCCAAGCTGCTGGTGTCATAGGTGACGTCCAGAGAGCATTTCGGCCAGCGGATGGCACAGCGGAGAACCTTTCAGTTCTCCAAACTGTCATTTCGCTGGCCCGTATTAAGAAACGGCAACTCCATCTTGCCGCTCTGGACGTCGCTAAGGCCTTTGACACCGTTAGCCATTTTGCCCTGACCGATTGTCTTCGTGGTGTCGGGGCACCTACTCGTTTAATTGAGTACGTTGCTCGCCTGTACCACGAAGGCGTGACGGTCCTCGAGGCACGAGGTGGGATGTCAGGGGATGTTGTCATTGGGCACGGGGTACCAAGGGGATCTTCTATCGCCACTCCTCTTTAACCTGGTCGTGGACATGGCCTTGGGTAAGCTGCCAGCTGAAATAGGGTTCGATCTCGCCCCTGGGGTGCGAGTAGGTGCACTGGCTTTTGGCCCCGTCGGGTCGCCAGCATCAGGTGAAGGTGGTGGATGAGGAGTGTTTTGTCATAGGACAGTCACCCGTCCCCACCGGATCCATGCTGGAGGTTTGGCGGTACCTTGGAGTTGACTTCATGGGTGTGGCCACCATTGCCACAAGCAGTGTGGACCTTGGTGTGGCACTAGCTCGTATCACCAAGGCTCCATTGAAGCCACAGCAGAAGCTGCGCCTCCTTCGCACGTACTTACTGCCAAAGCTGACCTATGGGCTAGTCTTTGGTAGGCTTACTGCGGGGAGGCTGCTAGAGTTAGATCGTGAAGTTCGCTCTGCTGTGCGCTCTTGGCTAGGCTTTCCACCTGGTGTCCCAAGTGCCTATATTCATGCACCGGTCAAGGCCGGTGGGCTCGGTTTTGTCTCTCTCTCAGCTAGCATACCATCTTTACGCCGCCAGCGCCTGCTCGCCCTTAGGGGCTCGAGCTGGGAGGTCGCTCGCACTGCTGCTGACCTTGACTTTGTCAAGCAGCAGTTGTTGTGGTGCGACCGAGCAACACCAACTGCTCCCAAACCCAGCTCATCTGCTGAGTTCGCTGCTGCACTGCATGAGTCAGTAGATGGTAAAGAACTCCGACAGTGCTCTGAATCCCCCATTTCTTCTCAGTGGGTGGAATGGGCTTCAGAGGGCATTGGGGCCCGCGACTACCGCCATTTTCATGCCGTCCGGGTGGCCACATTGACCTCCTCGGTGAGGTGTTTGAGGAGTAGTCGCGGGACAGTGGATACTCTTTGCCGTGCCTGTCGGCGTAAAAATGAGAACCTGTATCATGTAGTGCAGCAGTGTCCTCGTACTCACGGTGGCCACATTCTCCGTCATGATGCGGTTGCCAAGCAGATAGCAGGCGCTCTGTCATCCAGCGGTTGGGCTGTTGAGAGAGAGAGACTATATCACATGCCGAGTGACAGGGGCAAGAAGCCGGATATCGTTGCTGTCAAGCCCGATGGGTCTGCCATTGTCCTGGATGTCCAGGTTGTCAGTGGCAGCGTGGACATGGAGCAGACCTGGCGGGCTAAGAAAAGTATATATGATAGAAATGATCTGCGACGGGCGATATCTGAGCTAAAAGGAGTAGGTAGCACCTAATAACATCAAGGTCATGGCTGCGACCTTGTAATGGCGCGGGGTGTGGTGTGGGAAAAGCGCCACGGAGTTACTCGAGTTGGGCATCTCTGCAGGAGTACTCCGTGGTATCACCACCCGTGTCCTGAGGGGTTCTTACTTGAACTGGTGGTCATTCTATAGGGGCACCTCCTTTCATCCCATTCTTCCTCCTCGTCCTGCAACTTTCCTTATCCCTAGAGCCGTCGTCGGGTAAACCTCGGCGTCCTCCCCACTTTTTTATTTTATTTGTTTATTTTTCAATTTAATGGTGTGCCCCCTCCGCCTTTGAGTTTTGTAAAAAAAAAAAAAAATAAATAAAAATAACAAAATAAAAAATAAAAAGTGTGTGTGTGTGGTGTGTGCGTGTGTTTCACCATTCTCTTTCGTATGGCGTGAGGTTCCCCCCTGTTTCCCGATGGACTTGTCAGGAATCACCGTGTTTTGAAATGAAATGGAAGTAATTATGTTTTCTGATCTTCTGAGTGTAAATAAAGCTCTCTAATAGATAAAGTGCATCACAAATGAGATATTCGGAATCTCCAGAATTTCTATCTCAGAATAAGGTCTATCGGAAGGCCTGTCGACAATATTCTCTCTAGGTCGTGGTTCGGAATCACCGTCATTCACCGCCAACCAGCTCTTATTTTGAACAATTATTCCAATTGTTGCTCGTGAAATCCTGTTCCTTTCGCTCGTATTTTCTCTTTTTATAATGGGCTTCATTGCGAGTTATTTTCCGGGAATTCTGTTACTATTCGATTCCTATGTTCTTGATGGGCATGTAATTATACACCACGGTGAATTCTAATTGAAATTTTATTGACGGAACAAATAATAACCATGTGAAGAGGGTAGCTATTCAAAATATCCCCACAATCATTGTGTCCTTTCTTCGACCTCTCATTCAGGTTCCGAATGAAAGTTTTCATTGAATCTATCAAACCTTACCTATTATTCCCTTTTGAGGATTAATGGGGTAGTTAGCTAGATTTATTGTTTTTTTTTTTAAATTATTATTATTTATTATTAATTTTTAACTTGAGGGTATTAGATGATAATTAATAATAATGATGAGTAACAGTAGGATTTCACCTTTCAATAGGGCGTGAAAAGTGTGGTGAATAAGAACGCCATGTGTTAGTGCCAAAAAAAATAAATAAATAAATAAAAACTAACAGACCGAACGTTTCTTTTGGTAAGGATGATATGTAGATCGAGCTTTGAACAGGGTTAGTCCATTTGAATCAGCATCCCAAAAAATAGAAAACTACCATAAAAACGAATTTTATATTTATTTCCTATATCATCGACGGTTTCTGACGATAATATCGTCTTTGCATCGAAATGAATGGTTCTAAATATCGTATTGATTGAATCAAAACGTAAAAAATTGGCGAAATCCATACAAAAATGAATCTTTGAGGTATAGTTTTCGGCGTCGACAAAGGTATCCTCACCACATCGCATAAGATTGGCACCAAAAACTATAGAATGTTCCAGGTGTCTAGGAAGTCTAGCTACGACGTTTCTGGTTTGTACACACTTTTTAATGCACTCGTAGAATGCGTTTTTAGGAGACCTTCTTTACAAACATTTTCATCTAACAACGACACGTAACAACGAGGCAAAACTATGCCTCGTAACAACGACATAACACAATGTCACGTTCCAACAACAAGGAACAGCGATATACCTACATAAGAAGACTATGGTGTTAACGTTGCCTTGTGAAATCCGGAACTAACGTCATTGGTATTCAACATATAAAGCTGAAATTTGAAAGAGGTGAAAAACGTATTCTGCTCATCACTCTTTAGTATTAGACGCTAGGTGTTTCTATTTATTTTATTTGTTTTTTTTTATCTTTTTTATCACGCAAACGCACACAATCATTACGTACGCTGGGCCGCCAAATTAGAGACCAACGTTAGACCATAATTGAATTTATTGAATTGAGCCTCAACTCAACCTGAAAGGTTATAACCTTTATAATAATTATTATTAGCGGCATTAATAATTATTAGCGGCATTGAACATGATGACATAGGGGACTTTGAAAGAGGTATGATTTTGAAAGTAACCATGTTGCTCTCTGTCACTAGACGGATTTCTATCATCTGGCAGATGGGAAGGAGTAGGGGGGGGGGGGGGGGATGTCTACCGTCCGCAGAGAAAGACATTGCAGACTCAGCCACAAGGGTTATGGCGATTACCCCCGGTTGTTTTCCCCTACAACAAATAAAAAAATAAATAAATGAATGAAAAATATAAGAAACATAACTATGTCTAGATGAACATAAATAATACACAGCTATGATAACGTAGAATGGCCCCAGTGGCTCTCAGATACAAGAGGTTGTAATGAACTTAGGAGCCCCGTGGTGCAATGGGGGCCTAAATCCACACTCATAGATAGAGAGGGGTGTGACAGTACCATAAGAGATACAACTCGTACTAATAGCATATATGCTACGTTCGGAGAAGATAGGTTTTCCAGTTCTAGGATCACCCATCCATTGCCAACGGGGGCTTTCGAAAACACGGGAAGAAGCGCCCGACGCCCGTTGGGAAACAACGGAGCGACGGCAGCGCATTCCCTTGGATCTCGCGGGAACTGTCATACTCTCCCCCTTAAAAAACATACTTGATTGAAGAGCAAGTATGTAAACTAGGTGGAATAGTTTACTGGTTGAGAACTGATGCTCACTAATAAATAGCTGCATTGACGATTGAGGATAAAAAGGTGAAATTAAAACAGGATGGATTGTCAATGAATCTTCATATGAATTATTCATTAGGTAGGTAACCCCCAATCAAAGATTGGAACAATCGGGAATAATATAACTTGCTCAGCCAGCAGACTTACAGTAGGGAGCTGCCCACTTTGGGGACATACGAAAAAGGGAACTATGCCCTAGGGAATTAACTTGCTCAACTTTGGAGACTTACAGTGGAAGGTGCCCACTATGGGGACTTATGTAATAGGGAACGATGCCCTGGGTTTGGGCCGTATACAATCCTAACCACGCTCTGCTACCATGTAATGAACTTAGGCGCCCCGTGGTGCAATGGGGGCCTAAATCCACACTCATAGATAGAGAGGGGTGTGACAGTACCATAAGAGATACTTCTGGAAACCCGGGCCATGAAGGCAGGGATTGATCCTCCTTCCTGATTTAACTTCAACCCACTGAGGGAGTCTAAAGGTCCCTTAACACTAGGCAGGAACAGGACGGAAAGTGTACACATACAATTTATCATAACGGCGGCAGCCCTCCGATACCCCTCCGCACACCAGCCACGGGTGATGCCCAGAGCCAGGCACCGGACGTTTCTGTCCTTACCTGCCTCTGTCCTGGCTAATGTGCGGAGGAGCAGTTGGGGACCGACGGAGGGGACTGCGGTTCCTGTCCTGTTCCTGCCCAGTGTGCGTGGACCTAAAGCTGGACTCGGAGGTCCCTAAGGGCTAGGCTGCCCCCAAAAAGAGGCGGATGGACATATCACCCCCATACCCACACACTGTGGGTCAGACTGCTATGGCCAGCGGCTATTCGATTGACCACTATTTGGGTTCTCCTTGGTAGTATGGATACAAAAAAAAAGAAAAAAAAAGGCAACCGAGCACAAGTCCTGAAGGGTGCCATGCAGACCAGGGACCTTTCCCGCCATTCTCATTTGATCCTCAATGCATATAAGCAACCTCTGGATGGAGTTACCATCATTGGCTCTGGTTGCAAGAGCATTAGCACACTCATTGCTGTAAATACCCACATGGCTTGGCAGTCTTGTCACCCATATTGAATTTATGATATTGCAGAATATTGTGGATCGGTATAGTGATACACGTAGGCTTTGTATTACGGGATTATAAGAATATGTGTTCCTAATTGCCATAATGTTACTCAGTGAGTCACAATATACAACCACATAATTCCCAACAAATGGCAGTCTCGAACTGTCCATATTTGCCATACGAATCAATCAAATAAATACCTCTTACATGAGCTACTATCGCTTGATTCAAATACTCGAAACAATAGTTCCATGAAAACTTTGTAAGTTGTTATTTGTTTATATGCTGAACTGATGAGCAAATAAAGTAATTTCATGCGGCTGAGGGTTTTGTTTCTGTACAAACGATCTCGGCAACTAGAGACTTAATTATTCCCATTCGTGAATGCTATCCCTCTTGACCATTGTCGGGTCCATTTGCAGTCTGTTATTATTTGTAACGCTCTCTCTAACCCTCTCGACCTCAGCCTGGTCGTTCCCTTCCGCCTGCTGAGCGACGTAAGCGCAGTGTAATGACCGGAAGACCGAACCAGCTGGCTTGGGAGCTGTACCTACCTTCACCTATCTACATTCTCCTACCCACTAATACTGATCACTCACCAATCATCGAAATCCAATCCTCACCCCACAACCGCTTTTGTCTTAAGCCCATTAACTGTGTCTTAATCATCTCCTATTGCAATCACTCTTGTAGGTAGGTACAATATTGTTCTAAAGGATGTCAGTTCCCGACTTAATCATGAGAATGTGTCTATCTCGCGACCTACGTTTCGTACGTATCTTCTAGAGCCTTCTATATGCAGTCAATGAGAGAATATCTCGATTTTTAATAACCGGAAAGAGGAACACGTTATAGCTGCAAGTTATGCTCTATTCAGGTTTCTCTTTATTGAAGTCGAATTTGATTCCTTCTGATCCGACTGTAGAATGCCTTCAACAGTGGAGGTTTTAGGAGCAAAGTGTTCTAACTTCGTGTATCTAGGAAAAAATAAGAAATAAAATAAATAAATAAAACAGGATGTCTCTCTAGGGAAATATAAAAATGACTCTATCAAATACAATTTCTGTTTGTTAAGCAAATGTCTATAAGTAGTGCACAGATCCCATAGAATGAGCCATTAAGTTAGGGGTTTTGTCTTCTATACAAGATGTAATTATTTGAGATTTCTACTTTACAGTTCGGACTCTTTTTAGATCCTCATTCGGAATATCAATATATAATTGCAAAACAATTTAAATCCATATACTTTAGAGATAGAGTGTTTTAATAAAAAATTAACGGAAGCTGTTGGGGTCTGTTTCCCTACCAAAAAGTTGCCAATAGTTGGCATGGCGGGGAAGGGAAACACCTCAGGTACTCACGCTCTTCTTGCGACACGAGCATACACTCTGGAACGTAGAAAGAGAGTACGTAAAGGTTTCAAAATGAATTGGCGGGCTGAATATACCGATGAGAGTAAATAAATAACATCCTCCTCTAACGATGGTTTTCTAACTTATAACCTCGAGCCACATTACACAGTGTTTCAGAAATATCTTTCCACTTTCATCTCCTGTGGATTGAGGACTTCAAGTTTTAAAGATATTCATTTACGCCAACATTTTATACCGGCTGTAACAAAGGAGGCTAAGATATAAACCGAGTTGTTAATGAATTGTAAACACGGTCCGTTGAAACAAGCCAGTATGATTCATGAATCTGTAATGTGAAGCCAGCATTAGAGGTGGTTAGCTACTAGCTATGCAGGGTATAATTTGGCTTACGCGAAATTGAGATGTGATGTACCACATGGCCACATTTGGTGCACCCGAATGTTATGGTCCATTTTACTTTTACAACGTCCTCAAAAAGTATGTATAACGGAAAGTTATGTATTTTACTTGGAATTTTTTTCTGACACTCCACCCGAATTAGTTCGGCCCTATAATGAAATCACGTCATAAAAATTAAGGTCATTAATGGATTTGTCTGTCATTATAATCTCACAATATAAAAAAATGTAAAAAATGAATAAATTAAAATAAAAAAGAAAATTAGTTTCAGGGTTGGGTTTTTACACAAAACCGTGAAACCCAAGTAGGAACCTACGCGTTTCTCCCTTGATGTGGGTTAATGATAATATACATTACATACAACCGTTCTGTATCATATACATACCTACTCCAACCGGATCTGAGTGCATCAAATCAACTTTAAATTCTAGAAACAATCACTTGGGACTGATTCCAAGGTCTTCCAGGAAGGATAGGTTAGCCATTTTATCAATTGAGAAGGACTATGAGCAGGGTAAATACTGCAAAAGCATTTCACTCATTCTAAAAGTGTGCATTTTATGAGTCATTACATTTATACTGCTGTGATGGTGGTAACATCGTTCAGTCATTGGTTAAATAGTTGTCTGGAATAAACTCTTTATAGGGGGACAGACTAGCCAAGTCACTTTGCCCCAGAGGACCATAAACCTAATGAAGTTGCGGATCCTCTTGCCGAATGAGAGTCATAGTCACTGATTATTGGACCAGAATAAATATTAGAATCATCAAAAGGTGCTTACAAAATGTTGTTGGCAACCGTCAAGTCTAGGCAATACTTCCCAGATCTTAGGCAAATTTGTTTGAAGGACTGCTTTGAGGTCACACGAACACATTTGGCACCCCTAAGATACAGTCATATCCAAATCACCACCTTACAAAACTCTTAAATTGATACATATATATTGGTCTACGTGTCAGAATACGTAATCGTCACCAAATAAAAGAAAATACCCTATCATATTTTGTAAGACTATTAACATGACCTTGCCTTCTTCGATCCTTAGGAAAAAAAAAAAAAACGATGCTACTACTGCTCTTGATTGGATCAGACATGACCCTTTATTGTGAGGACTTTTGTCCGAACACCATTTCCGCTTTGCGAAAGTGAAGGGTTTTTTATATGCGCTTCTCAATAAGGTAATGAAGCCTGAAGCACACACACATACGACGGCATCAGAACTCTTCATTTGCAGTGGAAGTGCGTAGTGAATCAGGCCACATAATGTCCCTAGGAACGAGAAACCACTACATGTTGGGCAATTAACCCTGGAATGCCCCGTGGGGTTTGTCAAACCCCAATCGCGATTTGAAGTCAGTTTATCATGTTGAATCCCGCACGTCTGGATCTTCTCGCCCCCTTCTATATCACCCCCCACTTCTTCCCTAAAGGCTTCAGCCTTTTTCCAGTTTGGTACGTTCAAGACTTCTGTGTAGTGTTGTATTTTCTTGTTCCTGGGGTTTGACAAACCCCACCGGGGAGTTAACCGCTAGCGATTTTCTCTATAGCAAGTGTTATTTTTGTGCGCGTTCCCACAGTTTTGTTATTGGCTCATCGTTAGAAATGAGTGAAAAACGTAAGTTTTCGGATCCTGAAGACATTAGATCTATTTTGGAACAGTTGGAGGAAGAAGATGTATGAGAAAACTCAAACACGGGAGATAATGTCGAGTTACAAGAAGTTGCCTCCGATGAAGAAGCGTCAAAAGTGACAGTTTTGGAGAAACTAGTTCGATGTTCCTTCTGTGAACATCATAGATCTTCAAAGTGATGAGAATTTTGATCCTATTCAACATTTGGTGACAATTTTATGTTACCTTTTCATTGTAGTTCTTGGGTTTTGTAAGTGGTATCAAACTAATCTCAGAAAATTGTTTTGTAGATTTTATTTATTTATTTATTTTTGTTTTTAAATGAAAATGTGCTAATTTTATATTGAAGTTTTGTTATGAGGTAACTTTCTGCTATTGTTTTTTTTCTTCAGAGCGTGAGGTTTGCCTTACTATTACTTTTTTCTTCGTGAGCTTAGGTACCTACTTCATGTTTCTTTACTCTCTTGATAACAGAATAAAAATAAAATTTGATTCAAGTGTAACTTATTTTTGAATTTTCTAACATTTTTCGAAGTTGGGGTTTGACACACCCCACATGGGAGTTATGTGTTGGAAATTTAGCCGGGACATTCCAGGGTTAATTTGAAGCCTTCAAAAGTTTTAACTTTCGCTATAGCATTTTATTCTGAAAATTGCCAAAGTACTTACTTAGGTTGGTTTTTTTAAAAATATTTTGTTCCGAAATACGACTGCGGGTTCGGGCATGTCACCCATTAATAGCAGGAAATCTAGCCTCATTGTGCCAGCAGGGGTAGAAGCACGAATCCATGCTGTTGAGCGTAATCTTCCGTCTAGATCTATTGCTCGGCTGATGGTATAAAAGGTCCGAATCACGGCACAACGAGAGAAGCTCCTGTTTTGCTCCCCTCCTCCCTCAACACCAAGTTGGAGGAAAATGATGTATCGGCATGCGAGGGGCAGATAACGCTGAGGTCCGCCTCGTCGAAAGCGATCGCAGGTGGGGGCCGCTCCCGCCCGCCCTTTTTTTGATATACTTCCCGTCCTATCAACTTGACGTATACAGCCGGTGTTTGCTCCGGCACCTAACCCCCTCCCCCCTCCTTATCACCATCACCTCCCTCAAATGGTCCCTTCTCTGTGTCACCGGCAGAAATAAAGTGAAGCAATGGTGACTGCTATTTTAAGAACGATGAGCTTGTTGGGTTGCCCCAGTCTCGCGTGGATTTGCAGCGTGGTTGCGGTGTGGCAAGACCGCTAATCACTTCACACGCACATCCTTCTAACGATATCGCTGATAAATGTTTACGGGAAAATTATGTTCAGATTTTGCTCTTTATTGGGTAATTATATTCAGTAATAAACCTTCGTAAGTGATCAACAATCTATTTTTTAATCATCATTTTCGGTTTGCATTTCAAGATCTAAACCTACATTTCCAAACAGGGGGAAGAAACTTAATGGTTAGTGATGTATACATTACAAGGACGTCCCCACAAAGGGCTTGTACACGATTTTGGTGTAAAACTAAAACATATTACAACATAAAATATAACACGATACAATCGTGATTAAACTCATATGATTTCATAAAATCGAAAATTCCCTCCGAATTTGAACAAGATCGTTAGGTAGGTCATGAAAAAATTCCACTTAATGGATTAGACCAAGACAATGTGCAGGATTAACCATTATAAAATTACAATTAATTAATTAAATTAAGTATTATAATTAAAACTAGACAAAAACATAAATCATACATCACAATGTATCAATTAGCCAACTCAGAGGGACAAAAATGATGAAACTTGAAATAAACATCAGAAAAAACGAGTGAAGTACTATAATTTTCTTATGAGTAGTTTACCTACTTCCTCTACCGCCCAAAGGGCCGGACCCGACCCACCATGGCGTCCTCCCGCATGGTGAAGCGTGGCAGATATTGAACGCAGATAAATTAAAAACACGTTTATACACAGAGGTATATATACACAAAATGATATGGCCGGTTAATCCGAAGGCCTGTTAAAACGGGCGGTTAAGTCAGAGAGGGTAGTGAAATTATTGTTTAGTACCTACCAACTGACCGTTACGTTAGGTAAATTTAAGTCACGTGGACTTTCATGTGACTTAAATTAAAAGTACAATGCTGTACAAATATATTTTGGATGTTATATCATATTTATTTGGCTGTTTGGTAGTTATCCGAAGTGGATCGATAGAGCTATCTATGAGAGGGTCTATCAATTCGGTACCCATCCTGAAATAGGTATTTTCCTCGTTTCCTGTTAAATATCAAAGCACGTGAAATGAATTTTAGATTCGCTCGATTGAAAACACAAGTAGTTCGAACTTAATCGATAATCTATTTTATTCGGGAATGCAATTATATACTTTTATATGGTGACTGTACGGATCATTCTGAACTGTGACGATTGTCTTAATTTATATTGAGAATATTCCTTGTAGATATTATGAAATGTGACGATTGTCTTAATTTATATTGAGAATATTCCTTGTTGATATTATGAAATGTGACGATTGTCTTAATTTATATTGAGAATATTCCTTGTAGATATTATGAAATGTGACGATTGTCTTAATTTATATTGAGAATATTCCTTGTTGATATTATGAAATGTGACGATTGTCTTAATTTATATTCAGAATATTCCTTGTTTGCAGAGAACACTTTGTATTGAACCGTTTCAGTGTCGTTCCATTATAACCTAAGATTCGTGAACTGAGATGAGAACAGACACGGGATATTAAGCCCCAAATCGTTTAGCAAACTAGGCATTCCTAATTCATAGCCATAAGGCCGGAGTTGGAACGAAAGGGTTTCGTGGGAAACTGCCGTCTGGAGGTCTTGGAACGTCGAAAGACGTTTTGAGGCGGTACAGGTTTTGGAATATTGATAAACCTATAGCATTTCTGAGGAGGGGAGCGGACGAGGGGGGAGGTCGGTTGAAACAGAGCATAGTAATTAAGAGAGAAGTTTAATTGCTTGGGGGTGAAGGAAGTGGAAAGGAAATCCTTCGTTTGCTGGGAAACCATTACCTTGAGCCTGAGGAGGCCCTGACAGGGACTATGTCGGCGGTGAAGCCGGTTTCTTATTAACAATGGCTTTACTTCCTCGGCTGCTCATCTTTTCTTTTCTTTGGGAACCAAATTATCTTTCGCTTCTGCAACAAAATGTGGTAAATTTGAGGAATGGAGTTTGCAACACAAACCAAACGAAAGGCTGCATCCGAAACCTCAATGTTGTAGTAACTCGTGATTCATGATGAACAGCAAAAATCGACTATATTCGTACCCATACCGTATGAATAGTTTCGGAATAAAACTATTCTAATCTCTATCAAATACCATTCACTCACTCTAATCGCACAGCAGGAACTACTACATAGACCTCGATTCTGAAATTTTGGATTGACATTTTTATTGTTGTACAAACATCCGCTAAGAACAGTTTTTACAAAGTGTTCTGGGAAAATAGCCATTTGGCGTCTAAACGAGTGGAAAAAATAGCCTGCAACGCTGATCATCCGAACAATGTGGCAGAGTGATCAGATCTTCAATCTGATTGAAAAATGAAAGTGGGGAATGCACACATATTTTTTTCCATCTCTCACGTTTTTAAACCTAATAAATTCAGGTGGGAATTCAATATCCCATTCCCTACCCCACATGAACCCATCCATTATGAAAAAATATGTCTACCTTTTTTATCAATTTAAGGGGAGATCGTCAAGTTTTGCTTCCTCACTCCCAAGGGTAGGAAAGCATTGTGTTCGTGCAACAAGTCCAAACAAAATTTTATCCTCCAAAATCAAAATTTCCTCTTGCTTTTTGCGTATCAGAACGAGTTAATCAATTTTAGTTCTGTGTCTGACTGCCAGTCTGTGGTAAATCCTTCTAAACCCAAAACTATACCAAAATTTAGTGCGATTTTTATATTAAATTTTCAGGGATTGTACAGATTAGCTGGGGTTGTTGGGCTAGGATGACGTCCTTTGTACTTTATCGCATTAGGTTGAATGATAACTCTCGTTAATGTGTAAATCTAATTTTGGTAGACATTCCGAGAATAACATACCGATGAAGATGAAATTTTCAATTATTGTGCGGGTTAACCTGCAGACAATATGTGCTCGAGCTAACTTGAATCATAGCCCTATCATGCATCGTGGAATGTATACACACATTTATTAGATACCGTTCTATTTTTCATTCTAACATTTTGACTCGTACTTTGTTTTTCAACGAATTCTATACGTCCATCGTACAATATGTGAGGAAGCTATACTGCCCAGCCAAAATGCCTAAAAGGGTAATGGAAACATGAATCTTCAGTGAGATGAGCAGCGGTTTTAAATTCTTTGGAGAAAAAGAAGAGTTCAATGGGTGGCCTGGAATAGAAGTCAAAGAACAGCGATTCCCTCTCCTCACTGGTCTTCTCACAACGCACTCTACCTTTCTTGTCTACACCCCTCACCGAACCACAGCCACCTCCACCTCCAGTCATGGCATGTTGACAACAACTTACAACTTTTTGCCAATTCTTACACAGGCCTTAGCAGATAACTTCACTGACCTTGTTCATTGGATGTCATCCACTTTTTTCCGAATAACTCCTACCCCATAGAGTAAAAGTATCTCCATGTAAATAGTGAAACGAGTATTTCGAAAATAGATCATCAAGGTGCTTTGCAATTACCATAAAAATCGTCCACGGAGAAGTTTGGGTACACATGTGGTATATTATAAATTAGTATGAGGCATTTAATTGAATTCGTGTCAATTTCGGGAATACGAAAAGCAAATAACAAAAATAATGTATTAATAATATTTATGAATATAAATTTCAGGTGCGTGCATATAGGATTGATATCACTTTTTTTCTTTTAATTGGGAAATACTGTTTCGCAGCAAGGCAATGTTTTTGTCAATCACCGCAAAAATCCTAAGGCAACCAGTGGCTGGTGGGGTCGTGATTCCCTAAGGGGCCAGGCCCGTACCAATGAGCGTTACCCATGGATGCGAAAAAGGTGTTTTAACTATTTTTAAATGGGAGAATATTCCATCTTAATAAGTTTGGAATCAACCGCACTCTCCTACCATGAATAGTTTTCTTTCTATGATTTTTAAACGTTTCGCGCACTGGTGACGTCAAAGCACTCCTCCCGCCTGGGTGGCACCCCCCTGCCACCCAGTGTGACGTCATCTGTGGAAAATTTGAAAAATCATAAAAAGAAAACTACTCAACATAGGACAGTGCGGGCGATATCAATTTTTTCAGAATGGAATCTACTTTCATTTAAAAATATAAAATGAATACGCGGGTAATGCTATTTAGGTTTCATAAAGACAAGCAGCCAAAATAAATTTTAGTGAATTTACAACCGAGAACGATAACAACACGGAGGCCTTTTTATTTGTGATATTCACATACCAAACTCACTAGATGATTATGATATGTGTTGTTATGTGTGTGGGTCCTTATCCTGATCCAAAATTCAACTTAAAAAAAAAAAAAAAAAAAAAAAAAAAAAAAAAAAAAATCCGAGGCCTGTGAAAGGGTACACTTATTGAATTAATCATTTCATGCTTAAGTATGTAATAGTGAGAAAACTCATAACATTAATATTCGCACATTGATAAGTAAGTAAACAATCATAAAACTAACAGCCACCTAGAAATCAACACACGTTAAAAATTACGTATACCTAATTGTAATTTGCGCCTCCCTGGGATTTATAAATTTTGTGGTAATCGTGATCACGGTAATGGGGCACTCAGTCTCGTGTGACATTTGGAGGTTGATTTGAAATATAACAGTTGGCATGGATGTCCTCCTGCGTGGTAGTTGGGATTATTACCTTGTCAATTTTGATACTCATTACCAATACAATGATAAAATTACCTGGAAAATATTTGAAACGGATCTGTCACTGGAATTTAATTTTTTGAAACTTATGATGAATATTTTATCTTGCTATCAATACTCTAACGTTATGGCAGGGATTTAATTGAAATATTTAAATAAGTACTTTTTTGTAGAATGATCAAGATGCACATGATACATTTTCAGGATGAACGAACAATCAGCATGAAATGCAAAAGCCAAGGGTTGATTTTGATTGAAAACGCTGCGAATTATTACACAACGGTTTATTATATCTGCGTTAGATAGCTAGTGGCAGATTACCAAACATGACGCATTATGCCTCGCAAAAGAGTTGTCCATTCTCAGTGCCAGGAGAATGGGCAAACCTCCCCCATAATCAGCTTTTTAATAAATTTTATTAAACGATTCCTGTTATGTCAAAATCATCTATCTTGCTCTCAAAAGGGTTGCATGGTCTGTGTATTAATTTAAAACTAAGTTTGTTTCTGGCACATAAAATCCTTTATTACAATGAATTAATGTAGTCTAGTAAGTCGATTTGAGAAAAAATCAGCCTCAGAAAGCCCTAAGCTGATAAATGGTCCTCCATACCACGCAACATTGTTTTCAAGGCAAAGAAAGAAATTAGCCTATGAGGTCGCTAAGATGATAAGTGCATTAGCCTATGAGGTCGCTAAGATGATAAGTGCCCATTCATGCATTGCAATTGTATTCTACTTGTCCTAGAATCAAAGGGTCTTTTGGACGGCAAACGACAAACAGCGGTTGGTCGGATTTTTTTTCTATTCGATTTTCAAATTTTACGCATCTTGAAATGTGATACAACAAGTTTTGAGGGGGGGGGGGGGGTTAACTTTTTTTTCTTGGTCGAAAAAGATTCATTATTGAAAATAATTAACCAAAATGAAGAGTGAACATTTGATGGGAATTCATGGGAATGCATGTAATATTAGGTAGGTAATACTGAATTCTCACAATGGCCTCTATTGGGTTCCAGTTAATATTTAAACCATGTTGAATACGGGAGATGATCCATTTCCATGATTTAATTATTCCTAATTTGAGAAGCTAAAACAATTCTCATCTGAACATCTAAAACATCTTTGAAACATAAATTTGCTGCATAAGAAACCTCATCCGTCTAGTATTATTACCATTTGATAAGTACGTTGTGTACATTATGTTTCCCATTTTTTCAATTCACTTCAATCCATCTTTTGCTATTAAGTCACCATCTGACCGTGACAAGGGGCTCAGAAACTTGAATATGTGAAAAATAGCAAGCGCTTGAAGAAATATAATTAGAACTTCGTCTAATAATAAAAATGAGAGAACATAATATGTTCTGATAACGTAATATGATAAGATATTTTCTGATACCATCTTCATTATTCTAGTAAGGAGGGATGGACGCACAAAATATTATAAAACACGGATATAACACACGCAGTATTATATAGAAACTCATTGTTCTCAGGTTGAATAAGTAAATACCTTAACATGAAAAAATTCTGAAAATTAAAACTGAAGTTGTATGATAGGATTCCGAGTATGATTATGTGTAATTAGCAGACGACCGTGCTTGGAAGTTCGGTGACCGCTGTTACGTCTATAAATAGGGTTACCATTCGTTATTCGCAAAGTTTCCCTGTATGGGAGACCTGATTGTAAATTTATACAGAGCCAAAATTTTATCCCTTTTGACACACGTGTCCAGCTGAGTTATCAAAAGGGTGACATCGCCGAAATCGGTAAGCTGATGGTTCAGGAATGTGGTCAGGAGATAATCTCTGTAGGGTTAATAGAGTGGTAACCTTGGGCTCTTCCCGGTTGCTGAATTTACACAAATCACTAGGTAGGGAGTGCTCTTCCAAGAGTTTTACTTTATGGCAGATGGTGGACCGAATCATTGAATGTGCAAGAAAAAAGAGTTAGCCATAATTGTGCAATGCCGCTCTCCCAATGGATGTTACCATCTCGACCAGGTAGCCTTTACGGCCACTATTGATCGATATATGGAACTGAAGCAGGAGTTCGAGGCTGTCTGAACGCCACTGCTGAAGCAGTAGTTCGCTTACAGGTCGCCTAACCTAGGTCGGCTCTTGACAAGTAGGTAGAAAAATGGTATAATAACCATCCTGAAAATAGCAATTACCTTCCGTCAACAGAAACAGCCGCAAAATTTGAGCAAGAACTGCGGCTCAAAAAACTGCACGCAAGTGCATCAACGAGTATTTTCGTAACTTATGCATCGCAGTGCCACTCCCCCTTCACTAGGACTCCGCCGTCGCGATTCTCCAAGCTCAACTGCCAACTTACGTTTGGCCTGCTGCAATTAGTTATGAGATCCTGGCTACGCAATTTATACTGCTGGCGACTAAGTTTTTCCCGATCCGTAACGATCCCAAGCATTACAAAGATACAATATGTTAACTAGTTAGGTTTTTATTTTTGTTTTCCTTTCTCTAGAACTCTTTATTAGAATTAGAAACTCAAGTATACACGAATTTAACTTGGCCTGATTTTGGACATGGAAATGGAATGTAGTACAGTTGCATCGTGGATTAATAAGTTAAAAACTACACTGGCGCTCAATTTGTGGGAATCCGTCAGTTGGCACGAGATCGAGGACTTGGGCAAAAGGGTAGGGAACTCAGTAAGCTCGCTCTCCAACGCTTCGTGCGGCTTCCATCAATCATTCTCTACAATTTGCTTGACGGCGTCGGGTGGTGGTGCGGGGCGGGCGAAAAGCGTCGGAGAGCCGTGAATCTTTAATTTCATTTGTCGTCCCCGTTTTCCCCAACCCCAGTACGGCGAGAGCGTCAGAAGGGGTCTTACGAAAGCTAACCCGCCTCTGGAGAATCAATTGGTATCTAGGTCGGCCCCGTCCGTATATGAGTTAGACTTGGCCTGTGTACCTTCATAGATAGGTTTATTAATTTCAGAAACGGTACGAGATGAAACCTATTGGTTTGCCACAGAAAAGCAATATGGAAAAATTGGAAACAGACAGTCAGCAGTATATGCAAAGCATTTCCATTTATAAGCGCTAAAATTGTATAATTTAATGAGAATATCCAAGAAAAATACCCGTGAAACCCTAAAAAAAAATCCGTTGGTTACGTTTATAACGACAGTAGAACTGTTCTAGCATTTTGTGAATTCATGCTCTGGAATGGTTTCTCTCCACCCCGCACTCTTCAACTTTATTAACCCCAAACGGGAAAACTCCGTCACAACAATAAAACTAAGGAACGATGCCTATTTAGAGTGTGTCAGAAATTTATCTACAACTTATGGTTTGAACATGTTCACACCACAAGTTGTAAATTTCAGATACATATATCCGACGCATATATGCAAGTGTGCATATATGATCGTGTTATGACTCGTTATTAACCCTTGGGAGTTCCTGGTGTCTGAAGCTGAATTTCAAATTAAGACTTTGTTTAAGTTGATTTTAAAAGCCAATAACAGTCCGTGGATTTTTTGCAAGATTTTGATAAGATATTTCAATCCAAACTCTCAGAATTCTTAAATTCTGCAATGCTCTTTAATTTGGTTAGGTTGAACCTACATAAATTTAATGCAGAAGTGGTTTTAGGCAAAAAAATTAGACCCATATTTCATGTAATTGATGGTGCGCTTCCTTAAATCCCAGCGTATCCGATTGGTCGAACATCTCGACTGGGTGATTTGAGAGTTTGCAAAATAATTTATGAACATAGAAGGCACGAGACTCGCAGAAGAGGAAGACCTAGAAGAAGATGAAGAGACGATGTTGTTGACTAAATAACAAAACTTCGTGTTAAGAACCGAAGAGATGGCAAACGATCGAGTAACCTGGAGGAATTTCGTTAGGGAGGAAGGTCTACCTTGCTCTGTAATGCCGTGAATTTAGAAGAAATAGGTTACTGAATATGTAGTATAACCAAAATTTATATATAAAGTAAGTAAAGTAAAGTAAACAACCATTCCAGGTTGGGGTTTCTCATCCTACGTCATCTGCTGTCCTCTAAGTGGAGGATAAGAATTCGTTCTGATGATTTCGCTACTCATTTCGTTGTTCCCTTGAGTGCAGGAGGGTTCGCCGTACAGAAGCGTGAAAACCTATCCTCACCTGGGCGGTCACCCATCAAGTACTCACCACGCTTGACGTTGCCTAACTTCGCTATTCGCATGAGAAATGGTTCATTGCAACGCCCAACCCGTACGGCAATTTATATACTAGCATAAGTACATGCTTTTTTCTGCAAAGCTTTAGCTGGGATAGTAGTACGACCTCACGACAGGGCTTCAACTCAGACGTATAGAATTGGTTACGAAACGCAACGAAATTATTGGAGATTAAAAACAGAAAGAACTATAGAGGTTTGACGTCTATGAAATGTATACGGTTCCTTAAAAAACCAACCTACTCAATTGGGAAATTTTCATCTTACCTGCCAAAGAGCTTTACTTTTTCGCTTGCTTGGAAAGCATAGTAGGTCACATTACCACGATATCCATGGACAATCAAATTGTGTCTAAGAAAATTTGAGACTGAATGCAAAGAACTTGCTAACTACCAATTTTATGGCATAGAGGACACGGTTGCGCATGTGCAAAAGAGTACCTATCTACACTGCATGCAGATACATCGGTACATAGATATGTCTTCACTGATGTCCTAGGATGAACAAGAGAAAATTTAGCTGTATCAGCTGAGTAGAAGTGAGCCAATCATTTCACTCGTCTCTTGATTTCCCAGATAATCTTCCTATCATATTTCAACTTCATAGGATGAACAGGGCAGAATGTAGCTCAAATAGCTGATTAGGAATGAGCCAGTCATTTCAATCAGCACTTACTGTCTCAGAGAGTCTCCTTATAAAATTTCAACTTCATAGAGGTAACGGGACAGAAAACTGGAAAACTGATCCGAAATTTTAATAAATCCTCTAGAATCTAATACATTCTTTGTACTTAATAACTACAGGAGTTCTATTAAACTGGAAATGGCTTGGCTGTAGAGCAATAATTCATCGGAAAATTTTCGTGACCACCCAATTTTTTTTATCAACCCCTAACAGTGAGACATATGTGTCAATATCTGGACCTTAGTTCGGGAGAAATGTGTGTTTTGCGACATTTTCTTCCGCACATGCGCACGTGGTCTGATTCGACAAATGGTAATGAAACGTTACAATCTGCATAGTAAAGTTCGGGTGCTTAATAATAGGTACTATGCGAATTGAATGATGCGAATAATTTGAATTATACGAAGTTCGGCTCCGAAGAAATATTGAAATTGAGAAGAAAAAAAATCGCCCAAGAATTTTGATAAGTTCTTGGGGAATCAGTTGAAACAATCTATAATTTCATAAATGGGCGATTCGAAAAATATCCATGTAGAATACCTTAGCATCGGTCTAGATTTGAAATATGTAAAAGGATTTTTAAATGTCATGATGGGGGAGGGGGTGAATGGAGGGAGTAATAACGATAATTCGTGATATTTTTATTATGTTCATTTGACTTTTTGTGAGTGTTTTTATTGTTTGTTCGATCCAGATTCTAGTCCAGTTATGCAACCTCGGATGTTTCAAATTTACCGTCGGTGAAGGGATTAAATGGTAAAGGGGGGGGGGGGGATTTCTGATGAATCTTTATAATTTTTTCTCTCTTTTAATTCTCACCAACACAATATAAAATCCATTCATAGGGATGTCCCTGTAATGCATGCATTACTTACCAATACGTTTCCTGCTGGAAATTACTTAAAAACAAATTAAATCTTATAAAACTATGTGGAACCATAGTTTATTAGGTTAAACGGGAGACTTTCCAAAATCACGAGGTTTCTCATACAAAGTCAACAGTAACTAAGTTTCGACGGAATAAGGAAGAGCGGTAGCTCGAAAACCGAATTTTTTTTGTCTATATTTTCGTTTACTACAATCGGAAAAAGGAATTAAATGCCTTGAAACTAGCATGGCACTAAATTGGAACTTCAACGAACATTTTAAGACTGACCCAAGCAAAAACCGTCGAAATTTACTCGGTCTAAGGCGGAAAAACCATAGCGGGGAACGATTTTTTGTCGTCATTTCCCGCATATTTTCGCTGATTTCTCCAAAAAGACAGCATCTTTTGCCAATTTAGACGGTACCAACGTGTTCCACGGGTCCAGAAACATAACTTGTCGCTGACATATGAAGTGTTCTTGATCAAATTTTATTGTGGCAGCGGCGCATTAAAAGGGCTCCTACCCCTCTCCCGCCCTCCAGCCCATGGTTCGGGTGGTAGTAGAAAATTTTAAAATTGCTTATGTGCCCTTTCGGAAAAATCCAAGAAGATCTCCCCACTCGTAGGATCCCCCCGCTCAGCCGTTCGGCCGTGCATAAAGATGACAAACAAACAAACGGAGTTTCCTTCTAATAAAATAGTAGGTATAGATAAACAGATGAAATTCATTATTATTTTGTCGTTTGGGACTTTTTCAAATAAGAGAAAGTAGGTCAATTTAATCACCAATACTCAGGTAGTACCATTGAAATACCTTTGAAACCTGTTCTCGATTAATGGATCCCATACAGTTATGCAATAACTGATATCACGAGCTGGCCACTCCTTCCGTCAATATAATCATAACTTAATTATGAAATTATGGGTTCCAGGAAATTGAAGAGGGCTCGGGTTAGCAAATATGGAATATCGTGGTGACCTTTTTCATCGTTATCATCGATCTCTCCCATCATATGAACGTCCATACTTGTTATGATTTGCTTATAGGTTCTGTGTATAAACCTACTGAAATGAAATGAGATTTAGGTATATATATATATATATATATATATATATATATATATATATATATATATATATATATATATATATATATATATATCAGACAACGACCCCCCCTCTCCCCCTCCCCCTCATGACTTCCTTAATACATGGACTAGAAGAAAAATTCAAACGGTAACCCCCTTATTTTTTCCGTAGATCTCAAGTATGACATTTTTGCGCCCGATCAGTGCGCTCTAACTTTGTACTTTTAAAATGAGAACCCCCATTTTTATTACAGATCCAAATTCTACGTGAAACATGATGAAGAAATGATCCGCCACTCGATTTTTTAATGCGTAACATCGGGCGATTCCCCTCCAAAACCGCTCTAAAAGTGCAGAAGTTGAGAAAAACTGAATTTTTGAATATATTCAATTGCCAAAGGTAATACAGAATCGTAAAGTATTTTCTCATGCTAAATCACATAGGTAAAGATGTTCATTAATTACTGATATTTGCGACACAAACTTGTGGAAACACCTAAATACCGAATTTTTAGTACGGTATCAATTTGTTGTGCTCTGTGGAAATTAATGAGGACAAGGCAATTCTATCCAATTTTCCGGTGTTTTCCCAAGTTGGTGTTGCAAATATCAATAAATTAACATCACTAATTAATTCAGCGTGAACCCCCCCCCCCCTCTCTCTCTCCCTCCCTCCTCCCCCTCCCCCCCCCCCCCAACAATTGTACTACATTTGGCAATTGACTCAGTGTTTCACAACTCCACACTTTTAGAGCGGAATTACGCAGTTTGGAGCGGGATTTCACCCATTTTGGCGCAATAAAAAATCGAGTGACCGTCATTCGTTCAATAAATTTTACGAAAAATTCGAATCTGCAATGAAAATGGTGATTTCCATTTGATATAACAAAGCCATTGCGCACTGCGCTCGTTTTGTGCATGTTTCACTGGAGCGCTGGGAATGCCACGCAGTGGGTAGTCGAACTAAAAAGCAAGTCAGGGTCTAGAGCCTCGTGGCTCAACTTGATTGTTCGCGAACGTCTCGTGAGTATTGGGTCTGGTTACTTCAGTGACACTACATTTATATGATTATATAGTGCTGAATACGATGGTCGGCATGATAACCATTGTAAAACGTTTTCCTACATTTTCCTACATCCAAACATATTTTCTGGGCAATATACCTAACATTTAGTATTTTTGTCTAGGTTTTGGACTTTGAATTATCGTCGTTATCATTAATTGCAATCCGGTCGATTTTAAACAATACTTGATGACTCTGAGAGGGTATCTAGGAAGTTTCAGCTGCTACATTGTGCTACTCCGGTCATAGTACACGTTTGAAGTTTTGAAAAGTAGCGTTGACTCATCGTTGTTTTGGTGGATTTGCGTTAAAATAACTCTTTCATTCACCTCACTTGCTTCGACAGTCTCCTAATGGATTTCCTACAGAATCTCACTGCAATACCGATTTTGAGGTTAAAAAAAAAAAACATTTTTCTGGCAAAAACAACCACGGGAAGTAGAAAATGGAGGAATATCTCTAGCTTATCTTTCGAAAATGTCTCAGCAGACTTCAAATGTTAGGATAAATTCATTTACCCATTGATGTTTTCATATTATATATATGATACCAAGTACGATTAAAAAATAATTACATTCTATGAGAATGCTATTTAAGGGACTAGCATGACGAAAAAGTAATTTTAACGAGTTTTTAGAGGTTTTTGGATATAAAGATACTATGTTACACCGCATTCTTATTGCAATTATTCCATTCTATAAACTAAATCCTAACTTCTCTAAAAAGTTTCAACTCCTGGAATTTACCGTTGCATAATTTTTAAGACTGAGTAGTTAAAGAAAATGCAGTAAGTCAAAAGACCTTAGCCGCCGAATTTTTTGGTACTCATTAATATTATTTGCTGATTCATTACAGGTATTCAATATGAACAAGTAACATGAATTCGACTCTAATTTGTAGACCTGGTCTTTATTTGGCTTTGTCGGGTAAAATTTTCAAATTTATTTGAGTAGTTTGAAGGCATCATTTTATAAACCAGTGCGACGTAATTTCACATGAAGTTAGCAAGCTATCAAATTTATGTTGTACAATTATGTTGCCACGTCATTTACTACTATCTAAATATCAAAGAATCCAAATTGTTATTGTTAGTTTTATATTGTATATTTCCTATTCTTACAAGGCCGAGGTGTCCATAAATATATCCTATAACCTACCACATGCATATGCATTCAAGGACCTTTTTTAGGCTACTTTTTGAAATGTTAATGTTAATTGAATGTATTGACCATTCAAATTTACCAAATTCAAATGTTTTATTACCCCAGGATGAGCACGTTGAACATTTGGAAAATAGTTGCAATTTGAAACTATTTTTGAGGGGATTTTGGCACTTAAATTTTCTATTTTACTCTTAAATTTTCGGATTTTTATTGAAAAAAATGTCAAAAAACTTGCTTCGACAATTGTTGAACCCATTGCAACATTAACAATCTAGAAAAAGGGAAAATAATACTTTTTGATTATAGCTGTAATATGTTATAGGTATTAGAAACCCGCCAAAACTTATAAAACTCATGGAATCCTTTATTCGACATTTTTTCAAATAGTGACTGACTTCAAATTCGGATTCTGTGCCCCGAAAATAAGGGTGTACCTAGTTTTGTGCAAAAATTCCGGCTGACACAAGATTTTTGCACCTTTTGGGGGGTTTGGATCACTGTGCTGTGTATGGAAGGGTGTTCTTTCAGTTTTTGGATCATATTCATCTTAAAACGTAAACCAATAAATTTTGAAGATGGAAGGGGAAGGGGTCATTTTTTTTTAATCGGTTATAGGGTAGATGCACCAACAGTAGGCACTTTAACGAAAAAAATCACGTTTTTTGTGAATCACGATGTCATTTTTCATACTATTTCATTTCCAATGCTTGCTGAACACTAACTAACTTCTCTCAAAGCTAATTACATTTAAATTGTCTAAATAATAGACGATTATGATTTTTTAAATTGAAAAAACCGGATGCAAGTTTTTTCACCAGTAGAAGGCATTGAAACTCCAGGAGTAGGCAGGGAAATGAACCAGGAGTAGGCATTGAAATTCCAGTAGTAGGCAGGGAAATGAACCAGAAGTAGGCAGTTGAATCTCAATGAACTAATTTTATTAATTACATTTCTGCTCAACGAACATGTATCGAAAATACATCAAGGCCTGAAACATCATAGTCCACATTTCTCAGCCCTCATATTGAATTATTCTTTTAAAAAAAATGCTATACATAGGCCATAATAGTCGTGATACAAAATATAAAATGGAGTTTTACTAGGTATTGATTAATAACAAACTTCAGTTCATCACAAAACGACAAAGTATCACATTGGTACGTCAGCATCAGTAGTAAACAGTAGTAAACGTTCAGTATCCTATTATGTGGAGTTCTGAGATAAAAAACCTATTCCAGTAGTAGGCACCTTCGGGATCCAAAAGTAGGCACACCCTGCCAACTATTGGAACTACTCATTTTCTGAGAAAACCTCAGATACCATCGTATTCCAAATTAATATGATAAAAATTATGTTGCTAACAAAAAAAAAAAAAGAAGGTATTTCCAAAAGTAGGCAGAAGTGTAGAATACTGGAAAATTCAGTATTTTTTATAACCCAGTAGTAGGCACCTCATTTTAGCCAAAATTAAAACTTCTAGAGGTACAGGAACATTCTACATCTTCTCGAGGGTATATAAAAGATAACAAGACAAAGAAAACAGATCCAAAATTGCCTCAAATCGGGGCTAAAATACTAAAAAAATAAACTCACCTCCTTAGCAGATTTGTTAAGGCAGACAACCTCATGGAGATTGTTTTGTTAACAAGTGACATAATGTAACCAAGGTTGCCTCGGTCATCTAGATGATTCTAGAAGAAATCAGCACATGCTGACCTTTAAAACTGTGCCAAATTCAAATATTTTAGTGGTTCCAATCACTTATTTTAAGGAGTTGAAGTCACAAGTGCCTACTACTGGTGCAGTGCCTACTACTGGTGCATCTACCCTAATTAAATTAGTAAATTATTGAAAATAGTTAACCATAATCAGTAAGTGAATTAATTCATCAATTAGTTCGTTAGGACATTCAATTTATAAATTTCTACTCAATCCCTATAACGGATTACTCCTAGAGAAACATTCCTAATCAATCGTAATGGTTTGGACATGTGCTTAAGATGTCTAAGAGATTCTAGATATCCTACTCAGTGCGTCACGTGTACATAGGGTTCATCAGTTGGGTAAATCAGTTGTGGGCCTTTTATCGGGATTGAATGAGGTAATTTGTATCATAATGTGTTCCAGGATAGTAAATTTTTCGTGGAGGGTTTTTGGAGAAGAAATAAAAGTAGATTTTCATTGAATTTATTCTTAGAAGAAGTTCAGCCAGTCGATATTTGTTTAAACTCAAAGAGATCTGTTGATTTAGCTCTGACCATCTTAGATGAGCAGATACATCTGCATAGATCATAGATCTATCATAGATCATAGATCGTAGATCATAGATACACACTCATACACGATACCTTGTGACCAACCAGTGCAAAGCATGACCGTCGGTCACCCATCTCAGCTGGTTGGTTGTTCATTTATTGAAGCCTGTTTGAGTATGCTCGTCCTGTGGCCCCTGCTGTCGTGTATAATCAATTATGTCGGTACGCTACTGTTCGATTAGCCACAACCTTGCGTGTATGAATGCATACGGGAGTGCGAAACTGTTGGTTACACCTCTAGAACTTATATACACCTTCTTCAGTCCATCTTGTTTTGAAATGTTGATAGTGCACGTGAGAGTCACGTTATCTTATTCAGGATCCACGCAGACATGGAAAATACCTGTGAATACAGTCCGATCTAGGGACATAGCCAACCTTAAGTCTCAAGAGCACGTTGGAGTTTAATGCACAGCAGCTCTCCTTCGCTCTGGTGAAACAGCACTACTTTCCTGATCGACTATGTGCAGTGCGTACGATCCCTCCTCAGGTCGAGATCTATAGAGTACCACATTCACGTAATACAACTTATTAAAGTAAAATACAGAGGTATTTAGATCAGCCCCACAAATGTAACAAATTTTTCTCTTTATAGTGTCTCTTTATAATTTTCTTGCCAACTTCATTTTAACTGTGTAGTTTTGTTTTATTGAAATATCAACAGGGCGAAATTCGGAATTTTGATTTCATGTTTTTTCTGTAACGTCGTCAATGCTACATTTTGATGAGACGAATGAGTGCTGTAAATCACGTTAATTCAAGTCAAACACGAATCAGCCTGAATTCACAGTTTTACGACTTTTGATAATCGTCGAAGTTGGGAGGGAGAACTTCAAAAGTTGGACAGAACCGGAGCAAGAGTCGTTATGATTGAATCGCGTTGCGGGGGAAATAATAATGAATTTACGAGCAGAAATAAGTATGAAATATCGACAATTCGTTTGAAAATTTTCACGAAAGAAAGTGCAAGGGTGGGAAAGAATGAGGGAAAACATTTGTTGTAAAACCCCTACCCGATTAGGAGAGGAATGGAGCGATTACTAACACCTGGGGCGCTTCGGAAATATTTTAACAAGTTCTTTTGTTATTTTCCTTCGTTGCCCTCCTTATTGGAGAAATCCAACTCCAATTGATATGTCTCTAGGGTGAAGACCCACAGCTCCCTGAGGATTTGGCGAAGTTTCCCTTTTTCCCCTTCCTTTTTTCCTTCAGTTGAGCCTCGTAGTCGGTTCCAGGGGTTTAGACACGAAGGGTGAGTAAAAGGTTACGCCGTGTGATTCGAGTCACCCTCCAGCGGCTTCCACCTGCTGCCCCGCCCCGCCCCTTGAGGCAGATCCAACAAGCTCCTCGTCCCCGGGGTTTTTCTCCTTTTTCTCTTGTGTGTTTCCACTCCAAGTGACCCACTGGTGGAAGGGAAGCTCCTCGGATGTTTTAGGGTGAAACTTCGGAGGCTGAAGCGGCGCATTTCAATCCAAAGAACAACGGGAAAAAAATCCGGAGAATCGAAGAACCTGCTGATAAACTGAACGAAAATAACACCAAAACAACTTGTTATGATGTTAGTAATAAAGAAGGCTGCGAACTGTAAGTCGGGGACGCCATTAGATGTCCTATAAGGCAGGATCAGAATTCGTCCTGAAGATTTTGCCTGAAACTACTCATTATTTCCCCTGTGTGGGCCGAGAGATGGTCACCGTACTATATACATGAAAACTTCTTACCTGTGCGTTCATCCATCCAAATACTCACCAAGCTTAACTTCGCTGATCGTACGAGAAACGCTTTATTGTAGCGCGGGGCATGTGCTTCCACTCCAAGTGACCCACTGGTGGAAGGGAAACTCCTAAGATGTTTTAGGGTGAACATTTTGGAGGTTGAAGCGGCGAGTTTTAATCCGAAGAACTACCGAGTAAGTAATCCGGAGAAGGGTCGTCTCAGTTGATAACTGCACGAAAAGAGCTCCAAAACCTTTCACCTTTCCCGTATCTTACAAAATATATTCGTAACACCAATTTTTGCTGTTCCCAAAGATTAAGAAAACCTTTAACCCAAGATATGTATATATAGGCCTTTCGTGGAATTCCAATGAATCGGGTAGTCACGTGATGACATTATGTACAGCTCTCAAGACATTCAATAGAATGCCTCAAATAAATTTCCGTAAACAAAATTATGGAAAATTAGGGGGAAAAATATATATAAATCTTTTTGGAACATTGAGATAACTTAATTCCCTATGTATAAAACAAAATTATAATAATATGTTATTTGCGCTTTTCTTGTCAGTTTTTCGAACATGAGTGTTGCAATTAAGTTAAGAGTATGTCCAATACACGAGCCTGAAAACATGATGGAACATTTTCATGTCCTTACGGTTTCATGTTGGAGCAATATAAATCATGAGCCTCCTTGGTTACCAATTCTGAATCTAATATGTATAACTAAAAAACCCGATAACCAAACCGTATGATTCGCACGCTTTACATAAGTTTTTCAACTGAATTAAACGGATTATTTTGTATTATTTTATGTAATTATCCTTTGTTGTCGAATAAGAAAACAATAAAGTGACCCCCGCTCAAATTTGTTGGTTTACGTTCCAAGAAGCGTAGAAGGATCCAGAGGGGTAATATTGGTAGAAGAACAAAAATCAACACTTCGGTGAATTCCAAAGCGACTTTTTCTTGCAGGTGTAGGCTGGACGTCTATTGATTCGTCTTGATCTCATTCAGGCCTTTTGACACTATTTACCTTTGGCACTAACTCTCAAACAATCAAGCTACATCGTCTAAGCCTATTACCTGCTCCAAGTACCTCGTTGCAATCGCTCTGTTTCCCTGAAGTCCACCTCTTTGGCTCGGTCACTGATTCCACATTAAACTATAAAGCGACGTCAGTAAGCACACAATTCGCCGTTCCAGCATCTACCAATTAGTTTAATAATACCAGGCCAGGCGATCGTTCACTTCTGTCACTCAGAATAATTCAAACCAATTAACGGAGATGTTTGTAGAACCAATCAACAAAAGGCTTGAGCTATAGACAGGACAAAGTTCGATGTGAGCAAATTAGAGGGAAATGGTAACATCAACCTGCTCAGCCCTTCCAGTTGAGGCCTCAGAGCCCATTCATTTGGTGCGGTTGGAGCAGAAAGTGAACTCCCTTCATGTTCGGTTCATTTCACTGCGTTTCTGGCTTCGTGGTTGATTTCAAAGGTTGCTCAACATTTTCTAGGGAACGCTCATTTCCGAAATTTGTACTAAACCCATATATGTAGAAGAAAATAGTTTTCTGAGAGATAGAAGAAGGATGCGTTTTGACCTCTCATACGAAACATCATTGACTGATGGAACGATAAAACCTAATGTGTTTAAATATCCTAATTTTTAAATATACTGAGAACGAGGAGTGAAAACTGCGCACTCATTGAAGAATAAACCGTCATTTAACATCAGTCAGTCAATATTGATTTTAACACAGAATTTGTTTTAGCCTTGGAATCTCCAACCGAAAACGAAATGGTTAAGTGTAACGAAAATGTGTTGCTACAATTTCTGATTATTTCCGCTTACAACCGAGTCACTGCTAGGGTAATGGTTCTTCGTAATTTTTCATCCCACAAAATTCAATGACCATTCGTTCGAAAGCTCTCAATTCATATAACCATATTATGTTAAATACTGCGAAATGCGTGGCCAACATGCTGAGTTATGAGCATGGTTATTTGAAAGATTGTTTACACACAGGTGATCATTCTCAATAATTGATATTGTGAACATGATTGCAACTGCTCGTTAATTCCTGATGATTTCATTGAGCTGGTGGTGAGTCTTTGCGCTGGTGATAAATAAATATTGCAACTAGACGTAGTAGTGATAAGATTAATCGCAAAATCTGATTCATTCTTATATGCGGTATTCACGGGTTTATGTGAAACGCGTGTGCTAAAAAACATTATGTTTCCAATCATTTCATTCGAAGCATGTAAATAGAGGTAAACGGGGTTCCGGGGGGCTTGCCGAGTTATTTGGTGAATTTTTGTAGAAAGTGAAGGTATTGCAATGGCTAAGAAAATTTTAAAAGCAACATTTTTGGAAGATTTCTTCCAATACGATTTCATCATACAATACGATAATTTATAAAAATTCGTTCATACGATCATGCTGCATGACTGGAAACTTTTAATGGGTTGAATCGACACGGGCTAAACAGTTGACAGCTCCTCTACATAAAATATATTGGAAAATATAAGAACAAAGAAAATCAACCTGCATGACCCGTTAAAAATACGTTGAATATGGGAAATTTCGTTACCCTTCCAAATGGTAGATGGTTTGAAGAGCTTTTATGAAAGGCCAAACGTAATGGGGGCGGGAATCAGCTGGGAAATGTTGAGAGAAAAAGCGTGTGACGTAACTTCGGATGCATTTTCTTCTCTCTCGTGCTTGAGTGTACGAGAGAGAGAGAGTCAGATATCGAAGAATAGAGTAATAGCAATCGTTATTTATTCAGTCTATTATCCCTGGGATCTCGGAATTTCGGAGGTCAAAAGGGATTTAGAAAGGTATTTGATAGTTCCAAATACGATTCTAAGGTGATTATAGGAAATTCTGATTTTATTATACCAATTGAGAGAGATAGGTATGTGAGTCTCATTTGATCAAAATTTCGTGCATTTGAAGGTTTTGGCGGTAAACTTTCACCCTTCACTTCTTCTAATTAACATAGACGCTGAATTCCTAGATCAGTTGATGTGGTTGAATAAACAAAGTTATTTTTATTAGGGTACGAAAGCTCTTTCTTTTCAAAAAGATTTAACAGACATAGATATAAGCAGACTGAAATGCCGTAGGTATTGGTCATCGACCACCGAACTGTCCGTCCGAAAATAGCCCCGATATTCTATATAAAGAACGGCAGCCGCTGCGCCGCTACGTTGGTATGTTTAGCCTTCCAGATGAACCCACTGTACCCTCCGTGGCCGAGTGATCTTGGGCACGTTCTAGGCAGTTCTGTTAAGCTGGATGTCCTGGGTTCAATTCCCTTGCAGTTAACAAACTTTACTAGTTCAGTGATCAATATGCATGTGCGAGATTTAGTATATGGGAAAGAAAGTAAAAATAAAACCTTTTAAATAAATTATTAAAAGACTTTGAGGGTTAGAAGAGATAAAATTTATTGTATTAAATATTTTTTATAAACTATTTTTTATAAATTACCAAGAAAATATAATTTCAACTCCCCTCAAGATTTGCTTGTTGAGGTTTCAAGAAATGTCGATTCCAAAGAAATTAAATCACTTGTGTCGGTGTACTGGAAACTCATACCAATGAAGAAGGGGGAAGTTAATGGAAAACGTCTGTTTTCACGAAATATTGAGTTACTATGTTGAATCAGTAAAAAACAATCACTTATTTTCAATAATGAACCCGCGTAAGCCTAGTAGGTGAAAAATTTGAAAAATTAAATTCAATGTTGATATTATTATACTTATATGAAAATATTTCAAAAACAATTTTTGAAATAAATGGGTATTGTATACTTTCACATAAATAGAAGAAAGTGTAATGAATAAAAAAACTGAGATCTTCCGAAGCATTGTACGACCGACTAGGTTTTAAGTGTTGGAAAAGAAAAAAAACGTCAACACGATTGTGAATTGCAATGTGACTTGGATGTCTTACATGCAAATAACTAAAAACCTTGGTTTCAAGGCAGCAGAGAAAGTTCAAATCCTACTTATTCGCAGAATTTGAATGAAGGGTTTCAAATAAAACTGAAAAAAAAAAAAAAAAAAATACAAGTTCTTTAGGCTTTAATTTAGTCGGGCAATTAAACTCTTGCTTGTCTTGAAATTTATCCAATGAACAAATTTTGACGAAATTAAATAACATTCATTAGGTCAATAGTACAGTATTATTCAATAATAAACCAAAACTGCACAGGATAAAACTGTGCATATAGTGTTGTTATCAGTATATTTTACATTTTAGGAAGAATTCATATAGGTGGCCGTAATTAAATGTTATTAGGAACTCCAAACTTTTGAATCTTTTGGTTTGTATATAATTTATTCAGTTCAAACCATAGGTGTTCACCCAAAAAATGACTGTCTCCAATCGCTTAATATTAGTTAGTTACTTGTACACATCCAAGGGCTATACATTACACACTTCAATTCACGCATCTTCGTATATGTACTTTTACGTACCGAGATACACTTATCATGTCATACAATTCGTTTCTGTGTGATGTACCTACAACGAATCGTGATCATTCGGGGTTAATATGTATATCAATCTCCACATTAACAACATCCGTATGAGAAAGCACAAATAATGTTAAACGAAAATCTGTTCTAGAACCAAAAATTTCAACCATGTATCATGTTTTCTCCTCGATATTGATTCGAAATTAACAAGCGGTTGCAATCATGTTCACAATATCAATTATTGAGAATGATCACCTGTGTGTAAACAATTATTTATATAACCATGCTCATAACTCAGTTTGTTGGACACGCACTTCGCAGTAGTTAACATAATATTGTTGGATAAATCGAGAGCTTCCGAACGAATGGTCAACGAATTTTGTGGGATGAAAAACGACGAAGTACCATTTCCCTAGCAACGACTCGGTTGTAGGCGGAAATCACTGTAACACTATATGTTTCGTGCGCGGAAAAAAAATTGACTCGCAAAATTTGCTAGGACCCCAGGGCTAAAACATGATACATGTTAAAACAAATTGAGCAGAGCAATGAAGATGTCCTCAATTATTGGCAGTCTAGTCAACTCTTGAATACTCACGGGTTTCTAGGTGATGCAACTTATGTTGTAATGCAAGACTTTAGTTAAATTTTCTAATAAAGAACCCACCGCAAGCACCTCATATTGCTACTGGACCCAAGCTGCTTACTTCGATCAGTCAGTATCGATTCTAGTCACAACTATTAAGTTGCTCTATTCTATCTTATATCCCTTTCCTAACTTGAGTTTAACGTCAGAACTCCGTACACTGTATCTAAGCCTTGGTGGATTCCTTAAAATGCATGGAGTTTCTGGTACCAAGATATTTTCCTCTCACCGTAGAGTCTGAGATTTTGAAGCTTGCAGCGGCATAATTGCGTTCTGAGGCAATTCCCCCAAGTCCCTTTCCGCTTTATGGGGTCAATTTATCCAAGTCACTTTAAAAACTGTAAAGGGCTTTAGATTACGAGGAAGGTATATATTTGCTGTATGGGGTGTCTGGTCCACCGTGCAGAGTCTCAAATTTCTAAATTGGGTTTCTATCTCAACGAGGTTAAAAGATCAATATGATCCCCTTCCGACTTACCGCTAACATCCTCACTCAGTAATCAAGGTCAGAGTGCTGATTCAAGTAATTTCTGAGTCAGAGTTTTGAGTCACAAAACTTACTAAGGAGGAAACTACCAGGTAAGTCTTCGAATGATATACCTGTTCTAACTACTCTGAGCTTTAGTAATGGTATTGAACGCCTAACGCTTTTCTAAGAGCTATCTGAGCGTGAGGAATAGGAAGGGAAGAGACATAAGTTCACTCGCGCGTTGCCAGCCACTATGGAGTAGTCCAACACTTGTATCTGCTAGCTATGGTGACTGCATTGAGATGACCGGAGAGTGTGACTTGAGTAACTTGAAATGAATGTGCTTAAATATGTGAAAGCGGCATCTGGTGAGTTGTCGTCATAATAAATAATTATTGTGATAGAATCCTGAATACTAGGGGTCACTGAAGCATTAGTTCGAGTGAATTTGAGTAACCCTCATTGGTCGCCGATCGAGCGAATGAATTGTAGTTGGTCAGCGTTCATAATGTCCAGTATTAGGTGTATATTTAATTATTCGAGTCGGTATCGATTTCACCCAATTAGCATAGTAATATTGCCCTCTCGGGGTTGCGGACATAATCCCTCGCATGGGGATAATATGATAATTTCTATATAGCCTCTGGAATGGAGGCAATGTCGATTCGCATTGAGAATTGAGCGTAATATTGTAGCTATGTTCGACATAGTGGATATGGAAATTCCCGAATTCACTAAATCCCCCAAAGTTAGAGATCTCCACCTTTTACTACATCATAATAACGTGAAGTGAAAAATATAACTTACTAGGAAAAAAGTGCCAACTTGGCAGTAGGTACTGGTAGGTTGGTTGGTACATAGGAACAATTATGTAAATGTAAATATATATAATGTCAACAACCTAACCCTAACACTTCCTGAGAATTGTATCAAAATCAGATGGAAATTGTAGAAATCAAGTGAGTTACAAAGATTCGTGATTAGACGGACAGATACTTGGATGATCGTAGAGAAACGAAACGAAAGTTTTTCCGAAAGATTTAAAACCTAAAATCTGAGTCAACATTTTGAATTTGGCGAGAACGGTTCTGAAAGGAAATCAATGTTTCCGATACCTTGGTAGTCTCCTCCACAGCAAGTAACGTTCGATTTCTGAGGAAAAAAAAAACAGGTAGGCAGATAGGTTGTTATACCTGAGAATCTATTATAGCCTGATCCGGTGAGCGGAATATGGAAATGGCAAAACTTTCTAGATAGTGCTAAATCTATCATTATTAAAAACGAACAATTGATTTTTAAAGATGCTTCACTAATTAGAAAAACATACCGCAATCATATAGTTAGTTAGGTGAATATATTCAAGTTCTAATAAACTCCATAGTCCAAAAAGCTGTATAAAATCCCGTTTTCCAAAATTTTCATTATGGAACCAATTTTAAAACCACTCCTGGGTTTTAACAATTTTCCATAACCATAAATGTCAAGTAAGAGAATTTAATTGTTATTTCGGACGATATATCTCCTTATAATCGTGATGAAAAATCCGTTTTTCGTCTACAAATGAAACATTCCTTAAGAATGGTATAGTTATTTATAGGACACAATTTTTTGATGACTAGAAAGTGCGCAAATTCCAAATGCTTACTAAAAATGGCCAAAAATGGTCTAAAATTGTTAGGTTAATACTTTTTCAAACAGAATATTACTTGAAAGAAATTTATCAACCATAAACTAAAACGTTCAGTAAGTTTTCCACAAAATCATCCTCCGATTGTTTACAAACTTTATTAAGGTGAGGTATGAAGCCATCGAAAAAATTTTCAAATATCTGAAGTTAGTTTATATAGAGTATTGTTTATAATCTTCTTTGGTCTAACTTATTGTAGTTCGTTGTCAGGCCATGTGAAGTGCATACTTGAAAAAATAAAATTAAAATAAAGCAAAAACCTAAATTGCGAAACATACGGTTCATGTTGCGTAACTGACCACAGCTACCGTCACCGTAGGATCCTAAACGTATCGAATATCATTCAAGTAAAATTTGTTCCAAAAATAGGCGTATTGTGATTAGTCATGAACTATGTGATTTTGAATGAACCACGAAGTGTGTAATAATGTGGTGTAAAAATCAATACACAACATGGACACATGTGTATAAATACAATAGAACATCCAGGGAAAATGAACAATGTACCACGAAACACGGAATGAAACAAGTCTTTGACAGCGTTTCGGCGGGAAACTTTACAGACTGCGAACAGACACATTGAGGCGAGGGCAGTGGGCCCGTAGAAGTCATCATGTGTAATTAACCGGAGCCACCTGCTGGTCACACGGACCCAGATGGTTCATTCAGAAGTCCTTCAAGTTGAAGGTAGTGCGGCATTCTTAATTTTTCCCTTATGCGTCCCTATTACACCAACAAACATGTTAATATGTTACCCCGTTTAGTTGATTATTTCGAATGATCAAAATTTTCAATCAATCATAACAAATTTTAAAAAGTCTCAGTCATGCAGCATGATCGTAGGTAAATTTTAGTAAATTACCATACTATGTACTATTATGTTACATTGTTTTGAAAATTAAGGAATTTGAGGGAAAATAAATTGTTAACTACCAATTTTAAGGCGAAAACTCGTTCTAAATAATATTCTGTGATTCAAAAAGAAATTTGGATATTTTCATTTTTGCAGTTTTTATCAATTTTTTAGCACATTTTAACGAAATTTAAGTACATTTTTTTAGCATAATTGTGTACATTACCTAATTGTTTAATGTTCTACTTTATAGTTGATAAACTTTATATGAGCAATATTCTGCTAAAAAAATATGAATTCGACAATTTTTAGCCGTTTTTTGTTATTCGTATTGATTTTTTCAGCACTTTTTTTTAATTTGACGAATTTAATGTGCTCAAAAAATGCTGGCCAACAAACTCGTCCTTTTGTTTGGAAAGTTTGATTTTTCGGTGCAACAACGGGATTTTTATCTCAATCCTAAGGAGAGGCTCTCGTCTGGAAGGACACACACACACACACACACACACACACACACACACACACACACACACACACACACACACACACACACACACACACAAATGTTGATTTTTAAATTTTTGGAGCCATTGCAATAGCTTCATTTTATACGAAAATTTGCTTAAAAAAAAGTATAACTCCATTACTGGTGGATTGGTTCGTGTTCAGAAAAACACTTCAGTTGTACAAATGTTTCATTTATTCAGGTATGCTACGGATTTCACCCCATCATCAGTCAAACTGAACAGTAAACTGTTACATCAAGCACAATGTAAAAACGTCTTTATATAGGGTGTCCAAGATAACGATGACCCCCTCTTACCTTCTTTAATGCATGAGTTAGAAGGTTAATTCTAACGATGACCCCCATTTTTTCCCCAAGATCCCAAATATGACATTTTTGCGCAAAGCGGGTGCAGTTTGCACTAACTCTATTGTTTCAATCAGGAACTTCCATATTTCATTACAGATTCAAAATTCTCCGTGTAACTTCATTTTCGCACTTTTAGAGCAGATTAGCGCCGTTGAAGAGTGGAATTGAGCCCGAACTGACGACCTCAAAAAAATCGAGTGATGGCTTATTTATTCATGAACTATCACGTAGAATTCGCATCTGCACTAAAAAATTTGAATTTCTTTTTAAAATAATAAAGTACTTCACACGTTTTGTGCATGCGCAAGTGCGCAAAAATTGCATATTTGGGATCTCCGGAAATCATAAGGTGGGATACAATTTGAATTTTATGTATTAAAGCCATGTAAAAACCATGTATTGAAGAGGAGGGTCCTCCTTATCCAGGACACCTTGTAGGTTTCACTTTGTTATTTGAGTGAGATCGTTGCACTACACTTTCGTAAAACGATCAAGTATTCAATAACACCACCTTACCTAAATAAGGAGCTAACTTGAAAGAAACTGCTACATCAAGAATTAGGATATTATAATAAAGACCCCTAAATATATTGCACGTTGTTAATTGAACATGATTATTACACTTTCACATTTTCATAAAACGATTGCTAAACATTCACATACATAATCCAATCTAACGGAGGTAGGTAACTAGAAAGATGGTTACTGTACGTAAGGTTACAGTTTTGAACTATGAACGGCATAGAGATTGAGTCTATATTCCATGAAGTGGCCTGGAAATATCCAAAATCAACCACTACTAAACCATTATTTAGTACCCCAAAAACGGCCACTGACTGCCACAAACTGAAGAAATAAAAGCCGTTTTTCATCACTCGTGTACCTGTTCCTCAGCATTCAACAGAGCTGACGATTTGATATTTTTTTAATCTGTCTAGGGGTGTCTCTTACATTTACTCAACGAGTTTGAACGAAAAACTTGAAATACAAACATGGCCATGATGAAAGACGTATAAACATATACTTATAAAAATGAAAAGAAAAATTGTTTTGCTATATTATCTCTAGGTATGAACTTAGTTGAACACCCTATTGAACACTCAGTTTAACTCTTCAGTAGTTATACTTAGAGTAGACGAAGAATTAAAAAAAAATAATAATAATAATAATTAAAAAAAAAAAAAAAAGTGGAGATATCTTGAAGGGATGCGAGCAACAGGTACACTAGATAGTGTTAAATTACTAGGGACTCATAAACCCCCTTCTTTCCGAATGTATCCCTCTATGAAATTCATGGTCTATAATAGAAATTATTCTTACCAGCTAGATTGAAATATCATTCATGTTCTTGATGTCATGTTTAAATTTTCTGAGCAAAAATGATAGAACAATAATTTTGAAATGGGCTAAAAAGAAATGATAGCTTTCCACCCTAGCGTGGGGCAGAATCAATTGGGTCGTGTGCGGTCGAGCTTGCTACACGGTGCGTAACCTGATTGCGACGGAACCCTGTTGGGTCATAATTTAATTCCGGATCGATAGTAACATCTGGAGGTCATCCGATTATAATCAAATGTCAATACACAGTGTTAATGGTACATTGAGAGTTGTTTTCGTAATGGTATTGTGGAGTTAGTCAGAATAATCAAAGCGGAACAAGATATTGTTACCACCAGACTTCGAACCCAATTTATTCAGGGACTGGAAATCTTTGGATATGAACGGTTCGCAATGACTTTGATTATACGAATAAATGATTTTCTTCTTTGATTGATAATATATGATTTTCTTGAATGATTATTGACTAATATTGTTTCATTTTTTTTTACAGGTTCGTATTTTCTAACGGAATTGGATCAAATTGGACTTCCACTATGTGTGTGGTGAGTGCAGGTAAGTTTTAAAACATGGAATACATATTGCCGGTAGGCATCCATATTTGGAAAACGTTGGTCTCTCTGCCGTGTTATATGGCTTTACGAAATTATTAAGTCATACAATTTATCTAGAACGTGAGAATACGGAGGATTATCAAGAGAATATTGAAGCAACCCGAATTATTGATAAACTTCTTGAAACTAAGGTACCTGTATTACACTGGAATAATGTATTCACGAAACGGAGGATTGTGTCCAGTTTCCGTAAATGATTGTCCGTCCGTCAGCCTTCTTTCGCTATGACTGCCTGCGATTCTGAGAAGCACTTCAGGAACGAAAAAGAAAATTCCTGTTCTCGAATTATGTTACTAAATATAGCCATAGGAAAGTCATTACCGGAAAGAAAAAATTACACCAATTATCGAATTTTCGAAAAAAATGAAGGTAGGTTCCGCTATGACTCGAAAATTTTAAAAATAAAAATTTTCAAAAATTTTCTTTGTTGAAATCTATTTTGAGGTATTCTGAAACGAATCGTAGAGTATTAAGTTTATATAATACATAGTTCAGTAGAACAATAACCAATCAGGTATATAATATTTATTTTTCTGAAATTAGCTTTTTTGTGAAAAGCCTTATCCTTTTTACAATGCGCCGCCTTATCGTAATAAAAACGTTGGAATGACAAACTATACACATCATTCGGACCTATATGTCCAATTAATCTGAATTTTTACAAAGGGATTGACTACTTGATGTTATGTATTCTTGAGATGCGAGCTTGCGAGCTTCCAGACCACCAAACTAAGGCGGGTCATGCTCAGCCTTTTGGTCAAATAGAATAGGTTGGTTTTGCAAAAAGGCTGGGCTCTTCCAGCTCTTTTACGAAAAGGCTAATAAATACCAGGCTGATTGTCACTCCAACGTTTTTATTACGAAAAAGTGATGTTTGGTTGAAAGGCTAGGCTTTTGACAAAAAGGCTGATTTTACAATAGAGCTGCGACATATATACATTCATGTATAATATATGTGTACCCTTCCAGACAACTCTCCTTAGGAGTGATATGAAAATTCCATTCTCTCGCCAAAGAATCAAGCTTTCCAAACGAATGGATGAGTTCGTTGGTCAGCACTTTCTGAGCTCATTCAATTGGACACATTCCAAAAAAGCTGCTAAACAAAATCATCAAAAACCGCTAAAACTGCTGAAAATTGTTAAATGTATATTTTTAGTAGTATTTTAGTTTAAAAATGAAGTTTTTCAACGAGGAACTAGAACATTAAAAAAATTATGCAAACATATATGCCGGAAAATTTACTTGAATGTTTAGTTTGCCAAAACATAGAAAAAAACTTCAAAAAAGTTGAAATACAAAATCATTTTTGAATTGCAAAATAATAATTAGACCGATTTTTTGCCATAAAATTTGTGTTGTGGGTTTTTAACTTTCAGGAATGACGATAGACAGTTAGTTTTAAGATTCGTCCTTAATTTTCAGGGAAATGTAACATAATAGTATTATAGTACGATAATGTACGAAAATTCGCTCATGCTGCATGTCTCGAACTTTTCTCTTCTTCATCGTGTATAATTGAATCAAGATACATTTTTGGGATCTTTAAACCCACATTTCACTTTTATTAAATGAAATGGTGAAAATGAGTCTGGAAGTTTTATGGGGGAAAAAACTAATTAAGTAAAATAATTTTACTGAAACACACAACTATTTGAATACATATTCATTCTAATACAGTTTTCTCACTATACCACCACTGATCCACTGCCAAGTATCTTCAACATTTCGAGGGTTGCTTATCACTATCCTCACCAGAACACCACAAGATTCTACTAATCCCACACAGGCTTCTTCCCCACTATCAGCGTATTCACGTATTGTGCCAAAGGAGCGAAAACGTGGGGTTATTTAAGGGACCAGTAGCAATATCAGCAGTGGGGATTCTTGTTTGTTCAATCTATTAATGAATAGCTCAATATTTTTTCTATGAATAACATTCAGTAGTATAATGTCACCTGAATATAGGTATAGGGGACAAAGACCCACGGTATTTAATATTAAGATGACTTTTTTGAAGTGATTTTGATGAAACTCACGTGAGATACTCATTTCGTGAGTCTCAATTTCGTTTTCGTGGTTGGAAACAATGGCAAGTCTTTGGGAAGATGAGGCGGTTACTTTTAATAACTTGATTCAATACATTCAAATGTAAAGAGCTGTCCAATATCAGCCGGGAATTGATACAATGTAACCTTGAAGTCTTCTATCGTTCCTTCAAACTAGATTCATCTACTCAACTAACAAGATCCCAGCACCGCTGGCGTTAATTCCCTTTAACGAGACATGAGCGTTTGTTTCTCTCTCTTTCCTTCACTCACTTTTCTCTAGTTCCTCTCTCCCTCCAGCCCCGTGCTGCCACTCACCAAACCTTTAGGAGTCGTGAAAATACAACTTTCCGGGGTTTTCCTTTCCAGTTTAACCTCCGAAGGACTTGAATTGCCTGGGCAGACCATCGCGTCGCGACCCCGAAACGCCGCCCAAGTTTAACCGGAATTAGTCGTAGGGGAGTTGGTGGATTTGTTAGCTCTTGTTTTGCGAGGGCGGGAAGGGGCTCAGGTTCATTAGCTACCGGTGATTCATTAAGGTTGGGATCACGGAGATCTTTTTGCGGCTCTTGAGAAAGTATAGTTGGAGAAAACACGACGTGGGTGGAATAAAATCCTCTGGGGAATGACCGACGTTTTCGCGATGGTCCTCCACAAATTATTTACACAATGTAATCCAGTTTAAACTGTAGATTAGTATGATGCTTAACTTTTGCTATATATATTAATTGCTATGCAATTCTTAGGCCGACCCCCAATAATTTTTTTTTGTCCCGCTACACGAACCCGCGAGGTCGTGGGTTCGAATCCCAGCCAGGCCTGAAAAAAAAAAAATTTTTTTTTTCTCGTGAGACGAAGGTCGTGGGTTCGAATCCCAGCCAGGCTTGAAAAAAAAATTTTTTTTTTTCTTGTGAGACGAAGGTCGTGGGTTCAAATCCCAGCCAGGCTTGAAATTTATTTATTTTTTTTTTTTTCTCGTGAGACGAAGGTTGTGGGTTTGAATCCAAGCCAGGCTTGAAAAAATTTTTTTTTTTTCTCGTAAGACGAAGGTCGTGGGTTCGAATCCCAGCCAGGCTTGAAAAAAAATTTTTTTTTTCTCTCGTTAGACGAAGATCGTGGGTTCGAATCCCAGCCAGGCTTGAAAAAAAATTTTTTTTTTTTTTTTCTCGTGAGACGAATTGCATAGCAATTATCATCGTTTTCTACGCAGTAGAAAAGAGAAAAAATTAGGGGGGTATATAATAACTTGGTAAGAAAAGAGAACAGAAAATAACAACATAAAACTAATATTAGACGGTGAAGCAATATCCATAGTTACGAAAATTCCTAGCCAACGTTGCAAACATCCAAATTAATCATTTTCTCTTGTAGTTTCGAAAAAACCAGAAGCTAAAATATTAAAATTAGTTTTGTGTTGTTATTTTCTGTTCTCTTTTCTTACCAAGTATATTCAAGCTCTTCTAGAGTCATTCTTCAAGTGATATGTTATATATATATATATATATATATATATATATATATATATATATATATACGAGTATATGGCTTGAAGAAATATTTTATTAAGTCTTCCAGGAGTTTTCGAGTGTTCTGAATGAAAAAATTACAACTTTTTTAAGCGAATTTGTAAAGAAAACGAAGCTATTGGCCATTGGTTTTTGGTAATGGCTAAAAAAAAATGTTGAAAATAAAACTTTCAACAATAATTTTCTTCGTGGAAATCCATTTTGTCACATTCTGAAACGATTACTGCAGTTAATAGTTGAAGCATTTTCATATGCAAATATGTATGTTTATGGATCTATGTGCCGTTCCTTAGAATCCAGAGAAACAATCTGCTCCTTTACTAAGAAAAATCCATAGCATTCCGAAAGAAATGGTGAGACCGTTCGGCAGTACTTTTCCAGCAAAAAAAAGGTAGAATTTTAGAAACTGTCCTTTTTTACAAGACGTTTTTTTTGGGCGAGAATTTGGGTCACCCGTTTTTAAGGTAAAATAATCAATTATATACCTAACAATTTAGATTTCTATCTTGAAACAAAGCTCCAGTTCCTTAGAATTCAGAGAAACAATCTGCTCCTTTGCTGAAAAATCCGTAGCATTCCCAAAGAAATGGTGAGATCGTTGGGCAGTAATTTTCCAGCACAAAAAAAGCTCAAATTTGAGAAACTGTCCTTTTTTACAAGACGATGTTTTTGGGCTCGAGGTTTGCTGAGAATTTGGGTCACCCATTTTTAAGATCAAATAATCAATTATCTACCTAGTAATTTGGATTTCTACCTTGAAACGAAGCTCTATCTAGAATCAAGTTAGGTAGGTAGCGACTCCTTGGAGATCAGTAGTACCTAATAGCATTGTTTGCAAGTACCGTCACGATATCTTGAAGTTTGCGCATTTTCATATTATTATTAATATGTAATTCCAACAATAACTCTCCTTAGGAATGAGGTAAATTTCCGTTCTTAAACTGAATTATTGAGCTTTCCGACTGAAAGGATGATATCGTTGGCCAGCACTTTTTTAGCACGTAAAATCGGTCAAATAAAAAAAAGTTTGCCTGAAAAATTACTAAAAATGCCTAAAAACGGCCAAAAGTCTTCAGATTTATCATTTTTAGCATAATTTTAGTCGTAACACAATTATCAACGATTAACTAAGACACTAAACGATTTTCGCTAGAAATTAGGCTGAAAAACGTACCTACTTGAATTTCATTAATATTTCCTGGAAAATCGATAAAATTTGAAAGAAAAGTCTAAAAATCCAAAATCTTTTTTGAATTGCCGAATTTTAGTGTGAGTTTGTTTGCCATTAAATTGTTTTCAACAATTTCTTTATACTCAAATTTCGATATAATTTAACATATTATACTACGATAGATAATTTGAGAAAATTCACTCATAAGATCGTGCTGCATGACTGGAACTTATTTTCATTTTCTTCTGATACTCTATGCATTGTGCACGCCAACGGTAATTGAAAACACTAATAGGAACATTCCACTGTAGATATTACCTTTCGGTTTTTAAGGTTTATTCATGCATGAATCATTTTCTCTATTATGTTATTATATACTGATTGTATACGAGAAACGATAACGAGGCTGTCAATTTTCGCCAAAATGCTCAGTCAACCAGGCTCTGTTTTGTTATGCTTCAGAATTCAATCATATCCTCTCTTCAACTGAAAGCCGGAGGGCGAATCACGGCAATAATTATGATACCGAATGGCTCCTCGCAATTAATTATCGAACAGGAAGCTCAGAGCCCACAATGTGCCTTCCGGTCAGTGGGTACCCTTGTCATTTCGGGGGGCTTCCTTATTATGATGCGCCCATGACTCACCCTTCTGTGCTCTCCTACTGCTATTGAATCTCTTTCTGCCCCTCGATCGACTTGTGAAGCGGGATATTTTATGAATTTATCCCAACTTCGGATGAGTGATAGCCGTTGATGGTGGGAGCTCATTTGATTATGAAAATTAGCACCTACCTGCCTCGCACGAGTTGTACGGTGCCGTTGGCTAAAATTGATTTCCTGCCGCTTGCCCGATTTGCTTCGATAACTGTGTCAGTTTATTATTGAAGCGTTCGCTAAAGGAGAGGGTGAGGGGGGGGGGGGGAGGTTTCACATTAGATACTTTTGGGTTCTCTGCATGACCGTTAGTGTTGTTTTCCTTTGTGAAACCATGGTGATTGCTCAATAATTTGTTTAACGACATCAAGCTTTCATTTAGCTTTCTGCTGAAATGTCACTCCTGCGAATTTAATCAGCACACGTGCTAACGTTTTGTATGAAGGCTTAACTTGGCCAGTAGTTTCTAGATACCTATATTGATTTTTCTTTCTCACTACTCCTCTGTGAGGTTCGTAAGGATCCATAGTAATCATAAAGGAGTTTGTGAAATTGATTGTCCTCTGAAATTGTGTAGGTGTATATTTTTTAAGCTTTTCTGAGCAATTCAGTTTCAGATTCTGCCCGTTGTTTTGAAGGACGTCCCTCTGAAGCTAGGCTTCGTCAATTTAGGGACGAAATATTGGAATGGATCCAAGGGGGTTAAGGACAACCCAAGCATAAAAAAAGAAATAACCGCATACGAATCCGTTTCAAACCATTCTAAGACCGAATCCGTGAAAAAAAACCTCAGGTGTGGTGTCAAATTTTGTCGACGCTGCCCCGGCCACAATTCTCAACTGATTTTCGAGATTCTCTGTTTGTTCGATCCCAATTTTAGTCTAGTTGTGCCACTAACCTTGGAAATTTTGAATTTCAAGATAGAAGAGGGGGAATGGAGGGGTAATGCTGAAACAATTTGGATTTTTTTCTTGTTTTGTTCTTGTTTAAAACTTAGCATCAGGCACCCCGAAAATGCCCTCCAACTTTAACTTTGATGTTTGAAAAATTGTGGATAAAATAGGTAGGGGTTTATACTTTTGGGATATCCCGAATGTAACCATACATGGGAAAAACGACGGGAATACAAAGAAGGGAATACAAAGGTCAGAGTATACCTACGAAGAGCGCTTGCTCAAAAACCAACGTTTTCGTCTATATTTTCATTCACCACAATCGGAAAACGCAATTTCATGCCTCGAAACTCGAATGGCACCAAATCGGAACTCCGAAAAAATCGTAAGACCAACACTTGAGCAAAAACCGTCGAAATTTACTTGGTCAAAGGCGGAAAAAACCATAGCGGGGTATGCATTTTTTACGTCATTCTCCGCATATTCTCCCTGATTTCTCCGGGAAGACCATCATCTTTCGGAAATTTCGACGCTACCATCGTGTTGTACAGATCCAGAAACGTAACTTTTTTGCTGACATGCGAAGTGCTCTCGATCAAATTTTAATGTGGCAGTTGATAGAAGATCGAGCTCTCGGCCAATAAACGCGCATTAAAACGGGCTCTCACCCCCCTCCAGCCCCCCGGTCGATGTTCCGGGTGAGAGGAGAAAATTTTAAAATCGTTTATTCCCCCTTTTGGAGAAATCCAAGGAGATCCGCCCACTCGTAGGCCTGCATAGACGTGCCGTTTGGCCGCGCATAGCTCGGATGGACAGACATATAAACGGAGTTTCATTCTTATCAAATAGTATAAATTCCCCAAAATAAAATGGATAAATATGCCCCCTGTGTTCAATTAGTCTTTATTTAACAAATAGATCAATCTATCACTATCAACAGCCAGTCTCCAGCACGTTTATTTCCAGCTCAACTTTATCCCGTTATCCCTTCGCACCCCTATAACTACCGCCCGAAAACCCCGAAGAAGTTGGAAGGGAGAGCGATGGCGTTGGGAGCCGAGTTGAGAAGACAATACTTTCAACTCCGCGGGACACGAAGATATCGAGTAAGCGGACAGAAGTGGACGGTCGGTCGCAAGGTCGCGGAAACAAACACCCGGTGGGCCAATTCGGAAAATTGAATCCCCCGCTTCGTCCGGAGGCCTATCCGCCAGGGGATGGGAAACAGAAGGGAACCTCGCCAACCGCAAATACGTTGAAGTCAACTGGTCGTGAGATAGATAACCTCGGTAGCTATCGAACTTCTCACCCCCTGCCGCCAATCCCATCGTGCTCGATCCGTAAATAACCATATTTTACGACGTGTGAGAATATCGCTGAATTCGGGGGCCATTCGTTTCGTGCGTGATAAACGGATTGTTTCTGGTATTCGAGTGCGGATTATAACCCTCGCCGGGGTTTTCGTCGCAATTAACATTTCTCGAACGGGAGGAAAATTCCGTTTTATGCGCGATTTGTGCTCTAAAACCTATTTCAATTGTCGGTTCGGTAAGCCGAATCGGGAAAGTTTCGAGAGGGCCGCTATTGTGGAGGCATCGTTCAAAATGAAATTTCGAGTGTAAACTTGGCTAATTCTGGACAGGCTGTTGAATTAATGCTTGCTAACGTAACAATTAGTCATTGTAACAGCAAGGGATAATATATCACTTACATTGAAAAATCAAACACGCTCAGGTTGAAAAATCAAACGGCGAGTGCACATTCTATAAAAATAAGTTTCAAAAAGTTCAGGGTATAGGTCATTCGAGCGAATTTTGTAGAACTATCGGATTAAATTTATGTTAAATTATTTTAAAATTTGAGCACTATGAGCGCATAGTAGTGGTTAACAATCAATTTTATGGGAACAAACTGATTTTAAATCAAATAATCTATTGCAATTCAAAAATAAATAGGATTTACAGGATTTATGAGAGTTTTCAACGATTTTGTATATCTCATAAATATTATTGCAATTTAAAAACATTTTGTGCACACTTTTCTTTTAATGGTCTAGTTAATAATTGCTAAATTTATTTTGGGTATCATATAAAAAATATAAATTTAATAATTTTCTTTTTTCTTTTCAAGTTTAAGTGTGATACTCATCATAAACAAACAAAAATGACTAATTTTCGCTCAAATATAATTATGTATTACTTGATTTCGCCATTCATGTATTGTTCTTTGAGTACCTACCTGAATAAATACGTAATAGGTTAAAGAAATTTCTCATGTGATACGTACCTAATTTATTAGACTTCTTTGGACTGAATTCCTTTCTGAACTTGGTACCAGTGAAAATGAGTTTTCATTTCCCGCTCGTTCGCCGATACGATCTGTCGCACGCTCTCGTTACTTCGAAACTGTCGCCAACCGCAGGACCAGCTGATGCATACGATCACCGGCTTCACGGATCACCCCAATTACACTTCTTCACTCATTTAGAGCTTGCTTCTATGACACTTTAGTGGCGTGAATAGAAAGCAAGGGGATCTTGATATAACTTAATTCGATTTCTAAATTATGAAAGCGAGCTTTCTCATTATCTCTCGATATTGAAAGACATGTGAAAGGCGAACCTAACCAGTATATTATGAAGTCTCACGTACCAGTAGATAGCAAGATGTAACGACACCAGTCACTACATAAATTAGTGAAACATCCAATCATACAAACTACTGTGTTCACTTTTCTATGTTTCAATAACCTTAACCTGAATCCAACTATTGAAATATACAAGCAGATATCAATAACCTCAAATGATATTTCACCAATAGATTTTTTTTAAAGATCAAAAAATCTAATCCCAACAAAAATGTGGAACGGTGTTTGGAATCAGGAACTTTTAGGTACTGCCTATTTCAAACAAGAAACATACTGGTAAGTAACGCATGCATTACAGGGAAGTCCCTATGTCTGTGTTGTACCTATATGATTTTGGTAAGATTGGCGAATCATGTTTTACTGGATATACCTTACCATTATAGCCCAACATAATTCCTCCGCCTCCCCCTTTCTCACGCACGACCATAATAAAGCGTAAATTTATTTTGCGAACACATTACGGAACGACAGATTCACATAAATAGATTGAAAATAACACAATATATTTGTAGCTGTAGTTCTACAGATAGAACCAACAAACATACCATCCGCAAACTCCTACTAGAGTGAGTGGAGACTCTCAGATGACCTAATTTCCCCAAATATCCACTATAGTGGGTTGGAGTTGTTTCACCATCCATTCTCGTGGCGGAAATCGAGCTAATGGAACTCTAACTTCAAGGAATCGAGTTAATTATAACTTTTGTCACCTAGATGGACTTGATGTCCTTGAACTGATGTGAAGCGTAGGTAGATGAGTTATTAGCTCTTGTTAAACAGAACGACTCATAAAGTTTAGGTGTTTTATTTACGCAAGATTTTATCAACGATTTCATATACGCTTATGGAGTTTTATTTATATTATCTACATAAATATATAATAGACTTAGTTTAATAATTATAGACAAGTATTCTGCGTAGAACGGTTACCAAATACAGATTGAATAAACCTTTGTGTAATAATTAGTACTTTTTCCTAATTAGTTTCTAGTGTAATAATTAATCGTCATCTGTTTTCCTTGTTATTTGTTAACTCTTCTTCTTCTCCTCCCTCACGAAATTTAAAATTAGCATTCTGCTTTGCAAAAGTTTTGTTGAAAAAAGTTCAATCTATGTTTCAATTTATCCATCGTTTCAATTTATGTTATTTTTTAAGCATACAAAAAAGAAGCCTTTCTGTCCTTAATTTAGTTAATTTATGATATACTCAAATTTTTCAAAATAATATCTTGATGTAATGATAATTTTGATGTTTTAGCAATTGTTTAGGACATCATACTTTACATCAAACGTTTTGAGGCAATGCTTCAACCAATTTTTTTTTTCGTTGACAATTTTTAATTTTTCTATCTTTATTTCATGGTAAGATTCTCTCAATAACATTTCATATATATTATGGTCAACGAAGTTTGAGAATTTCAAAATAAAATTTCGAATACTCTGTCCTGATTGATTTTACTGTGTTACCAACTCCAGCTATGGGATCGGAAGAACTATTTTTATACCCAATATGCACCCTCTAGCTCAATTTGTTCAAATGTGGCATTGGAGTCCACAATACAAATATATATATATATATATATATATATATATATATATATATATATATATATATATATATATATATATATATAAATCACCAAGCACGCTCACGTTGCAAATTACTATGGACTTGACGGTTTGTGGCTTATGCTTCAACATCCTTTATAATATAATAAGTAAATTATTGTTTATTAGCCTGACCATCTAGTTTGAGGGGAGTTCAAACACTTCGCTACCAGTATTACGAATATTCTGAGTGCCGGTTCCCAAAGGTCCCTGCATATAGGTATCTCTATCAGAACTCTAGTACAGTTACGAGTTGTGGCTTAACGTATCCACTAATGTCATTGTGCTCGTTTGTGAAAACATCACCCAACTGACATAAAAGCTGTTTTTTTTCCATTCTTTCAAACCTCGTGTTCCCATAGTCGGCTCTGATCAATGATTTATCTGAAAAGTGGTGGCTGAAAACTGTTTATTACTCGGACGCTCATCGTCCGGATAGACCGTTAGATCGAAGTCCGTTAGGCAAAAAGTGTACGAAGGACGTGGGAGCGAGGACTGTGTGCCGTGAGAGATCTTGCTCTCAACCCATTTTTTGGCCCAATTACCTGAAAAAAAATATATCGAACAGGTTTCGTCCAAGACAAGAAAATCTGTCCGCTCTTTGAACTCGTGATTGATTGGCTATTTGAAGAGATCATCTTTTGGTATGGTAGACAATATATTTGGATGTTATAATATGGATTTACTTGTTACTTATGTAGATGGTCACTGTATTACACACATACCTACGGGTTGGATTGATATTTGGATCACATAACTAAGTAAAAATATCTAAATCTTCAAGGACGGATTTCCAGAGACAAATAAATGACACGAAAGTAAGCTACCTATTCCATTATCTAACAAACCATGCAATCATTCCTACAAAATCTTTCAGTCTGGAACCTAGACAGCGAATCTTTGTGAGTGTACAAATTATTTTTGTGTATTTTTTTTTTTGTGAAATTTGATCTTATTGTATGCCCACAAATATTACCCACCCAAATTTAGTCTGTATTTTGTATTGATTTTTCAACATTATTGTAAATATTGTAGTGTAAGAACTACTACTACCTCTGTTATGTAAACATAATATGTAAGTGAATTGAATTCGTATCTACATTGTTTTTTACATTACATTAGTGACGAGGATGGGATGTATATGAATGAAAATTATACTCCAGGAATCAGGTTCCATTTCCAAAATCCAAAAAAGATTCTATTGAATAATATTTTTGTAAGTTTTAAAAGCCATATTGCTATGTAGGTTTATTTTCTTTGAAAAAAGCTTTAAAATTTTTTCCATATTAAACTTTAATCTACATTATACCAATAATTAAGGCGGTTAATTTCATTTTTTGTAAGTATTGACCTTTCTCAGTATTGTGGTCAAAAACAAGTTGTCCTCCATTTTGTCTGAATGGGTAGTAATATTAATCTTAGGAAACTTGTTACCTATCTCCTTGATTTACAATTAGGACGTTTCCATTTGTTTTCGTCACGTCACGGTGGGGTTTTCTATTGATTTTCACGTACAACCAATGCATTACTAGGGAAGTGTAACTCCCTTAGTTTTCATAGCAGGAAAATCGTTAGCCACTTTTTGGAATGCTCTCATTTTATCACAACATCTCATAATCCCTAAGCCTCTGTAGTGTCAAGGAAAGCTGATTTATTACGCTCACTTATAAACTAATACTGCTAAGTAACCATAATGAACTAATAATGTGTAAAATTAATCATTATTAAATGATCTGACTGTAGAACCGTAGGTCTACCGTTCGTTTTTTTAGTAAGCTAAAAAATCTACTCGATCATAGCTTTTGTAACGGTTCTTACTAAGAGAACGTATTCCAAGAGCTTGTCACCGTTGCTTTGCGATTCCTTAGTCTGCGTTAACAACGGGGGGAGGAAGTAAGTTCATTAACATTACTCCGAAGAACAGGTGAGCAGATGGGCTCGAACTGCTGATGCGGCAGCAGGTGGGCGAAGAGTCAAGAAACCGTGACATTGCCCCTCACCCCCTCCAGCCCCCTCACCCCCTCCAGCCACTCCCCCGATCACCGTCTTACCGTATTCTTTGCCTTGTGCAGCCCGCGGCTTCGCTTTCGTTCGTCCTCCCGAGGCCAACCACATCCCGCCGTAACGATCTTTTGGGGGGCAGTTCTCTGCTTTGTTTACCTAAGGATTAGGCCGATGAAACGGCCATTAATAATTTTCGATCCGAACCAACCCCAGATTGAATGGATATGTTGGTTTTAGGTAATCAATGAGCTCAATAAAAAGCTCACGTAATAGCGACACCTACCACCTATTAAATACACAAGTTAATCGACCCTTATTCGATCAGAAGATGTCCAAGCTCGTAATGTTAGGCTTCACTGTACTTTTCCAACATGTATGTATCCAACTTGTATGGATACTTCAAGTGATTTTCTACAAAATTCGTGAACTTTTACATAAATTGAGGATGCTGCATACCAAACATACTTACTGAACTCCAAAATTTCAATTTCGGCCTAATTGACATGGATATATCTTTTGGCTGGGGGTCAAGGAATTTTTAGCGACACTTTTTTTTCCCGACCGACACTTTTTAACATGTATCATGTTTTAGCCCTGGGGTCCTAGCGAATTTTGCGAGTCAATTTTTTTCCGCGCACGAAATTAATTACAGTGATTTCCGCCTACAACCGAGTCGTTGCTAGGGAAATGGTACTTCGTCGTTTTTCATCCCACAAAATTCGTTGACCATTCGTTCGAAAGCTCTCGATTTATCCAACAATATTATGTTAACTACGGCGAAGTGCGTGTCCAACAAACTGAGTTATGAGCATGGTTATAGAAATAATTGTTTACACACAGGTGATCATTCTCAATAATTGATATTGTGAACATGATTGCAACCGCTTGTTAATTTCTGATATTTTCATAGAATTTCGAATCAATATCGAGGAGAAAACATGATACATGGTTGAAATTTTTGGTTCTAGAACAGAAATAAGTTTATACGGCTTGACATAGTATAAAGTGAAAATATAACACGCCAATAGCAGTAACTTATATAGTTATTTTCAATGATACCCGTGTCGGTCACCATTTTCAATAATGTCAATGTAATCGATCCGGGGGGAAAAAACCTATTTTTCCTCAAAATTTTTCCCAACCGGCACATTTTCTATAGATTTTCACGTACAACCAAGGCGTTACTAGGGAAGAGTAACTTCCATAGTTTTCATAGTAGGAAAACCGTTCGCCACTTTTTGGAATGCTCTCATTTTACCACGACATTTCATGACCTCTAAGCCATTGTAGTGTCAAGGAATGCTGATTTATTACTTTATGTTAAAAACTAATAATTATTGTTTTGTAACCATAATGGAATAATCTTGTGAAAAGAAGGCACTACATGGTTGGTATACAATTGAGTAGTAGGTACCAACTGGTAAGCAGTAGGTACTTTACATATCCATGATCTTTTGTTTTTCCCATCAAGGGAGAAATTAAAATGCTTGATTTGTTTTTTTGGGGAGATTGGAGGACTGTTTCTTCACGAGAATGAAATATTCCTACTTAAAGAAATAATATTAAATATACCAATGAAATTACTCCCTCTCATTTTGTCCTTTGTAGTAGTTACTGAGAAAGTAATTCTGTGTGCCTGTTACGTCTACGTAAATCATTGTAGTGGGTCGGACTGCACTGAAAAACAGTTCGATTTTGATGAAATTTCGAAAATTGTGGAAAAATGAATTTCATTGGTACAGTCAAATCATTACTATTAGTAAATTTTACCAGTATCTACACAACCACGTTAGATATACGCAGAATAAACAGTACCACATCCGCTTGGTAGGCTATTGTTTTACTTTTTGCTTGCAAGTGAAAAATTTAATGAACTTCAAGAATATGAACCTCTGCTATCATAAGTGTCATTTTATGGTATTTATGAAAACGTTATTAACGTTAGTTATCGAGTTATCATTAATGAAAGGTGAAGTGGTTGTTCTTCTTCATTACTTTTTTCTCGAGGCAAATTGTTTTGTTTCAATATCACTTAGTAGTATTTCTAAGCGTTAACCCTCTAGTGGAAACATAATTTTTTCCGCTGCTTAGAGGAATATCTGCCTAGGAGGTGCATTTGTTTAAAAATGTTACAAAAGAAGAAATTACTCAATTTATTGTATTCTGTCTACCTAATAACATCATGTGGATATGTAAAAATGAAGAAATAATAGCTACTTCAAACCCTAGTGCACAATAAATGACTTGCTGAATTTCTACCTTTCAGGCAGCTAGTAATTGCTGTTTAAAAGGATAGGTAAAGCATACATTAGTGGGAATGAGGCAGGGTAGGTTCTAGGTAAACGTTAATGACGTGGAGATCAGAGATCCAATGACAAAATTCGACCCGTATCTACAGAGCTTGAACCCACACTGAAGCTGAGGTTAGGAACGTAAGGTCTGATAATGCCCCTTTGGCTGCAAAAGTAGAAACTAAAGGTCTACCAGCATCTACTCTTAATTTAGTACTGATTTTAGGTGTTTGAAGTTATTTTTGAAGCGAATTGAGTCAAAATTCTTCAAAATAAGGTTGTGATTCAGCCAGTTGTGATGTGTGCCACATTATTTGTTTACGAAAAATTCGATGACTGCCTCACCCTCTAGAAGCAGCATCATCACATCCATCACACAATGCAAATTCTTGATGCACCTCACGCCTACTAACTGTATATAACTTGCATGGGGTCCACCAGCGAAATCCTGAGATTTATAGTCACAAATATTAGTTGGAAAGCAGCCAGTCAGACTCATTCTGAAACCCCTCTGATGTCACAAGTTATTTTGAGGTTTTACTAGCGAACTCCTCATGCGTTTCTCATATTTATATTTAATTCCTCGAATGTATCGGATTGCCGAAAGATCATATAATTTAATCAAACATCAACGAACATTTTTCTTTATCACGTTCATTTGCTTAGCCCGGGCATTGGTTAAGCGCTATAATCCGTCAACATTAGTGTACCTATCATTCCAAAGAACTGCGGTAAAAAAAGCTGAAAAATACACAAATTTTGCCATTCGATCGTGGATTTGTGAATGGCATTTTTATTATGGAAACTGGGATCTTTGATTCATAACTCATGTGTTTTGGTATTGGTGTGATCACCTTCACCCATTCCTGAGGCTATACAAAATAGGTACTTTTCAAATCAGTAATACTGTCAAAACAGTGAACTATGTTATAAATTCGCCTTCGAGTTGCCTTTGAGTAGCTCACTTATGTCTATGGGAATTTGAATTTTCAGACTTTATTGAGTACCTACATACGAATATCATAAAAACTTTCCAGGAAAGTTCATCTATCTCATGATCCACTCGTCAGACGATATTTCAATTCCATTAGGCGGTACAAACACTTTTATTGACATAGATAAAAAAATACTACGCTCTAGTTCCGCTTACACGGAGCCATTCCTTGGAAAATATAACGCAGTCAGTTTTCATCGGACATGAATGATTCACCATTCGTTGGAAAGGTCTTAATTTTTGACAAAATGTTTTTTCGCTGAACCTATTCAAAATTAAAATCTAATCAGCACATTCAAAGAAAATAACTACAAACAAATCGCGAGGTTTAATAATGCGATTTTATAGTAACCAATCTTTCTACTCGTTTCATTTATCCAGTTGAAAATTATGGAGATGGTAACGCGGGATAAGGTTAGGAGGTATTGGTCATGGATGGACATGGGCATTTCTTAGCTCTTGGGGTCATTCCAAATTGTTCTCCGGGGGTAAAAAATATTACGCTTTAAATGAATAAATAATTTACGTATCGTTGCTAGGGGGGATATAACTTCCTGATTCCCCATCCCGCGAAAACCGTTCACCAATCGTCTAAAAGTTGTGAATTTATTACACATCATCCCACATTTTAATCGGCCAATTTTCCTCTCCATAACCCTTCTGAGAAGTCCTAGGCACACACTTCGTAACGTGCACAAACTAAGTAGCTCTATCACTGGACCAATCCATTACTCTACTGGGTTTGCTCTCTGGTTCAATGCACTGTTGTTTTTTCACTAGTGGTGGCCAATAACTAACGACAAGGTGGCTAATAACTAACAAAAATTGACTTTTCCAGTTTTTATGGGAAAACTTATTGAAATACCACTTATTTGACAAAAACTACTAGTGAATCGAGATGCCGGAATACTAAGCTCCCTAAAAACCCCAATAATAGCACCAAAAATCCAATAAATGGTGCCTTTACCTCAACATTGTTAAGTTTATACAGGAGAGTCGTCTCGAAAACAGCATGAAATGAGAACGGAATATCTCAGGTATCGAGAGAAGGGTTCGAAATTAGCCCCGTCGCTCTCTGACGTGGAACGTTCTCACGCCGGCCTCCACGGCCAATTAGTCCCGGAAACAACAACCTGGGTGACTGGGCTTTAAATGACGCTCGCAAAGGGAGGACGATAAAAATGAAGAAAAACGGAGTCGAAACTGCCACTGTGCTCTCGCTTTTCCAATATCCGCTGCCTCTGTCATCGGTACGTTCAGTCAGACACGCGGTGGGACGTTTCTGATCATCGATCGGTAGTTTTAAGGTTGCCAATCTGCTGTAAAATCTCGACGACACCAAGGGGAACTAAAAAACCCAATAGACGGGTGAGAATAAACACAATAACGGTGCAAAAAAGAACGCCAACACAAGGAATAAAAAGAAACGAGTTGGAATTCTCTACACGGTACGATGTCATCGCCAATTATACCTACCTACTATAAGCTATTGGGTACATTCTCAGGTCTGAATTATCTTTCTTAATACTCTTTCTCTTACTCATGAGTTTCAGTTTATTGTTTTCAATAAGAACCCTGAATGATTGACCAAGAAAATTTCTATCGAAATCAATAAATCACGGATATAGTTTTAGCTTGAATTTATTTTAAATTAGCTGAACCGGCGGACTTTGTCCCGCCTAACATATTATTCGTACAGTAATGGTTACGAATAACAATAATTTATTCATTAAATTTTTTTATCCAATAGAAGCGAAGAAAACGTTGAATATAGATAATAAAGTAGTACGTATAAAGGTGAATACGGGTATTTGAATTAGTTTATGTTGATGTATTGCCCAACCTTTCGGAGACGTTGAAAGATACGTCGGACACTGCAAGTGATGGTTCATGGAAAGAGACCATCATTTTGTTCGATCCTTGATGTTCGAGAGAGGCTCCTCATCAAATTTCAAATTTCTAGGGTGAATAGGAGAGAATTAAGCTGAGCCAGCTTATCTAGTGGGAACTTGTCATTACATTCAGCTCTTAATGTTCTGGAAAGGATCCCAGTCATTATTTTAAAGCTGAAAGAGGTGGGTGACGAAATTTCTATATAGCCTATATTTTTCTCAGGTGTTCAAAAGAAATTCTGTAGAATCCGCATCAAAATCGGTTCATAATTGTGGTCGCGCATAATGGACATACAAACAAACGTAATTTGATTTTTATAGATATAGGTAATTTTAATCGATAATTTTATTGAACCGTGATTAGTACTGTATGCCTCGCATTATCCTAGTGAAGCAACAAATTAACATACCTAGTACCCGTTGAAGTATCGAAATAACTTTCAATGAATTGAAGGGATGAAATAAGTGGTTATTTTTGGAAGTTAGCATTTCATAAGCTTTTGATTTATGGATAAATTAATTCTCTGTACTATCTATCTAATTCTATCTATGCTAATCTAATTGGTATGTGTTGTTTGATCATAATCATGTTGATGAATAGAATAGGATCATAATTACCTTGCACAAGATGCTAACAACTTTGTAAGTTGGTTGAATGGTATGATTTTTCATAAATTTCTAACTGATGATTATTGATGTTTAATTAAAAATTGTTAATAAAAACTAGGCAATGAAAGTTGGAGTTATTCATATTTATACGCACAGTTCCCTAATTCTGTTATCGGCAGCTGATCAGGGAGCTAAATCTATTCAGCTCATTCTGAAGTTATTTTTCGTCTCAGCTTTTTGGTCCTTTGTTAAACTAACTGATCCTTCAGTTCAACCTTGTATTCAGCTGATCCGACGGAGATATGTAAAGGCTCCGTTCAATTATGAAAGAAAAAACACATTACTCTGCTGATCGTAATAGTTCTTGTAAGTCTCAGTTACATTCTCTTTGTTACTGGGATTTAGATAGAACCCAGCCAAGCAGTTCACTCAGATGATCGGAGTAGTTCCAAGCAAACCTAAGAACCTAAGTCGGGCCCTTACGAGCATAAGGGAATGCATTTTAAATTACGAGTGTATTGAAAAAGTCTTAAAACTTGGTTTTTATTCTACTATAAAAGCTATTTGCGCTTGGAAGGATACCCACGAGCGAAGTTCCAAAGCATCTCAGGAAACGAAGTCAGGGTTTTACATTAATGATGATGCTTTACTCTGAAAATTGATTTTTCTTTCCATTTGAATAATTTCAGATTATGTTCTCCAAGCTTATGAAACAAAGCTTTTAACAAGTGGGTAAGAGCTGTAGTTGCCTTTATTTCCAAGGAAACATATCCATACTACCTGAAACGTTACCGCGAAGAACGCCCACTAGAAATGTTTGTGACAATCAAAGTACAATATTAGATCTATAGGTACAGTTATTGTGGGTAAGGGATAACATTAAATGAGATACTAAATTAATCACTTGAAATCTTTATATAACAATTTCTTCAAATGGCGCTCCAAGGAAAAGATAATGACGGAGGATTCTCTGACTATTATGAAGTCGAGATATTTATATTAAATGTAAGTCAACAATGGCAAAAAGATACCGGACGAGGGTGGGGATAGGTGATGATAACCATTGGGTTATATATGTAAATCAATGGGGTGTGAATAATAGTTAACTGCTATACGCACAAGAGAGTTCTTTCCTTAATGGAAGCACGATCTGGAATGAATGCGAGAGCTGACGACTTGGCGTTCTTTTGAGAACGTTCCAAAAACAGCTCCTTCTACCAGAACTGCTGTTACATGTAACACTTTGTTTTATCCTTCATGAAGATTTTTCCGCAATTCGCGATTGTTCTAGATCGTTCGCACTGTGTAGGTATATTGCTTCCAAGTCTGTAGGTATAAATAGCGGAACCTTTTTTGCTGGAATCAAAATTTTTACACGCATTTCACGTTTTATATCATTCTGAACAACTTATGTTTCGTGTCTTCCTTTGCGTCTGCAAAACCTACTGTTTCCAACAGATTTTGATGTAATTTTCAAGGAATGCTGCGTTATTAAAATCAATGTTTTCCTACCAGTTTCATTGCCCAAAAATCAATAATTCACTCCGCGCATGCGCTAACGTCATAGGAGCATCATTTGTAGATTTTGCGCAAGTGTGAACCTCATTCCTTTAATAAACATGACTTCTGCAGCTTTCTGCCAATTTCAATGGAAATAGCAGGGATCCAATCTTCTAAAATTAGGTATTAAATGCATTAATGTTACCTTTGTATCTGCACATCCATGTTACAGATACGAGGAATTTCCGTGCTACACCCATCCTTTTGTCTTCTCAAATAAAACAACTCTCCTGGGAAAAAAGTTAAATGACATTCGGAGAAATGTTAATAAAAATGCTTCACGTACCTAATAAGTGTTCTGAGACGGTTCAAAAGTGATGTCGTGCCTCCTGTTAGAAGCTACCTGCTCTGTAATTGTAGGTTTTACGTAGATACCCAGACAGCCACTCCTCCAAATCAAGACTTGGAGGGATTCAACATAATTTCACCCGACGAGTTTTTGTCGAGCGTCTCGTTTGTTAGTCCCGCCGCAGACAATCCTTTCTGGATGGCAAGAAATTCACTGGAAGAGTGAGAATTCCAACCCACCCTGTTGTTTTAGGTTGGTGGTCCTTGCTACTAGGGCGATCTCTCACAGACTTTCACTCTGGAGAATAGAACTTGATATGTAATATCTCGAACTTACTCGAATCGGTAGAGTAAAATTGAATTTAAATAAAACTTTTGTTAGTTTTTATTAATCAATTATTTTTTACAAACAAAGGGAGTAGCAGATTTGACTCGGCCGGCATTTGTACATCGGTATGTGCATTTTTATGCACACGTGTCTTGCTGTCTGTCTGTTGTGACAACGAGAGTTTATGGAATCGGAGTAATTTACTCCTTCAAAGGTATGGCGATTAATCTGTTGGTTGTATAAACCGTCAGGCATATCTTCAGATGCACCGTATTCAAGAATCGAGAAGGTGGAACTACTCCTATCCATCACATAGTTCTGCTCTACTGGCCGCTTTTTCCGGAGATAGCGATTGGAAATTGAAACTTGAAAATCTTCAGACAACCGGAATATGCTGCACAGTTTTTGCTACCAATTCGGCACGGGTTTCTGCCACCAATTCCCGCATGCGAAAGTCGGGAATCTACCAAGAATCTATATTCAGTTTTAAACAATATACCTACTCTTTTTCATACATACATATATATATATATATATATATATATATATATATATATATATATATACATATATATATATATATATATATATATATATATATATATATATATATATATATATATATACATATCTGTGTGTGTGTGTGTGTCATTCCAGACGATAATTCTCCTTAAGATTGAGATAAAAAATGCTCAAATCACTAAAAATGACTATTAACAGCCACAAATTATTAAATTTATATTTTTATCAGAATTTTTGTAAAAAAATAAAATTTCATCAACGATGAACTAGAACTTTAGAAAATTAATGAAATAAATCTTTCGATTAGATTTCTCAGTGATTTACAGTGATCGAAGGCTGTTGGTAACTAGTGGGATGTAGTAAGAACCTAGTTCACAAAGTATAGAAGACTCGGTAGCAAAAAAAAAAGAAAAACTACAAAAATATTATGCATACAATAAACAATAAATGCAATTATTTTGGTGCCTCATACAATAAAACCTCAGATGCTTCAATTCAAGAAGCACTTTCTTCAAGTTTTACAATAATTTCAGGATCCTCAGGACCCACAATTGAAATGAACGGCTATTCTAATGATACTTGTGTAGTTTCCTTCATTTCATACGCTATAAATACTGAATGATAGTATGATATGGTCAGGAATGGCGAAATGAAAGAAATAGGTCACACCACATTCGGGGCAGAATCTGAGAACAAAAATGCAATCAAGGCTTAGGGAGGTCGGCACTATAGAGGAGCGATGAAACTTTTAATTTCCAATTGGACGGTGGAAACTCGACAGTCTAATGAGAAGAAAATATTTTCAACCGAGTTTCACCCAATAAGCCGTGCCTAAAGAGAAAAATAGAGTCAGTGAAAAAGAACGAACTATATAATCAACTTAAAAAGTTGCATACGTTCGAGTTCTGGGGAAGATTGGATATGCAAACTGAATGGATGACTGAGCGACAAGAGGCGGACGACTAATTGAATTACCCATTCATCTGATGATCAGTTTGTCCAAGATATGGACGTCAAAAGTGTTGGTTGAAACAAGGAGTTAATTGGTTACCGATCCAATATGTCAGCACCATCCCAAGCTATTCCTATATTCACTAGTTATGCATAGTCAGGTTGATGGTTTGGATGAGATACAAAATTCAACTAGATTGGCTATTGGGATTTCACTATCAGAATGGGAGAGATTGGAATATTGCAAGGGTGTAATTCAAACCAATGGGAAATCGAGGTGCACTTTCTCGTCTAGGATCCGAACAGTAATGACATTGTTAGGAATACATCCAATCAATTTTACTCAAATAAGCGGACCTTCTAACCGAAAATGGTTTGGAACATATGTTTGGTCTGCTGCTTTGTGACTAGACTCACTAATTGACGTCAATTAGTGAAATCCATGGCAATAACCTTCTGCAGTAGAATAATAGAACCTGCATCATAATTGGAGTTAGGTGTGGAACGATTTTGCCCAACTGTAAGAACTTGAGGACAAATGATTTCGCTAGTAATTGAGTCTGCAAATAATGCATGAATGATGGATAATTCGATGAACTCAAGGTATATAACACTATATATAAAGTTATATTATACTGAAAATGCATTTTGGAAGCTTTCCGAATATGTAGGTACTGGAACGATGACAAAAATCAGAAGAAGTAGTTAAAATAAAATGTACACTATGAATGTACATGAATAAATGTACACTATATATATATATATATATATATATATATATATATATATATATATATATATATATATATATATATATACATACATATGAAAAAGCGTTAGACTCTAGGATTCGTTTCAGAATGTCTCAAAACGGATTTCAGTAAAGAAATTTTTCGAAAATTTTGGAGCCATTGCAACAGCTTCCTTTTCTACGAAAATTCGCTAAAATGCCTGGACAGATTTTTCGCTGGATCGGGGAAGTACAAATTTGTATAAAGGTGATCTTCATGGATTGTATTAAATTTTTGCTTGAGTAACATAATTTCATAACCCTGCTGTAAAGTTTTGTTCAATTGTAGCATGTAAACACCTCATCTGAAATACGTGTTTGTAATGGATGGATGGAAAGAAGCTGGGCATCAATTTTTATCAACCCTAAAGGGTAATTAAAGGGCTAAACATTAAAAAATGTGAGATCTCGAAAACTTTATAAGTAAAAGTTATAATTTTCTGCTTGTCAATGATAAATTTAATCCCAAAGAATCGATTAAAACCACCCGCAACGCTGTAGGTTGAATATTGTATGCTTGAACATCGAGAAAAAAAACCTTGGAATTTCTAAGCACAAGAAGATAGAGAAATCACGCGCTGCTAGCGGATCTATTGGATAGACGATCAAGCTCGAAATTCCATCAAAAATCGCTAGATAGTGGTACTGGAATACATAAAAATTGCCTAGTAAATATCTGCTGATGTAATGCCAATATTGGAGTAATCAGGTGATATAGTTCCAATGGAATTTACGTTGCAAATAATAACGTTTAATAACGTTGCGAAATCGAGTTTATTTAGCTTCATCTCTTAAATTGCTCCCAAGACTACCTATAGGTAGCGTGATCATTGTTTTCGCTTTTGAGAGATTTAAAAGTTGTAGTCTCCACTTAAATCAAACGGCTGTTGTTTTTTTCCAGTGGTAAAATTTTCACTCGCATTCTTTGTTTTACACTATTCTGAACAAAATTCGTTCCGTGTCTTTCTTTCTCTATCTCTGTGAGTGTATTTGTGTGTGTATGTCCGCAAATCCTTGTAACAATAATAATAATAAATGGGGCCTAATTTCCACAATATTCAACCGGTTCTTATGAAATTTTCACGATATGTGCTTCATGGAATGTGGCTATGGCTATGGCTCAATTCGTACTCAGAAAGTATTTGTCTACCATAATCGTATTTTTCTTTGTGGTAGTACAAGATGGAAAGTCGAAAAGATAGTAAGTAATTGCCATAGAAAGGGAACTAATATGAATGAATAAAGATAAAAATGAATTAGATAATGAAAAATTAGTAATATTAAATAAAATAAATTGATTTTCATCTGAGTGAAGAAACTTTACGTTCTCTGGTGTACTTTATACTTTACCTCATCGAGAATTTAGTTGCAAATGTTTTTCTGCGGCGGGTTATATGTATTATAGATGCTTTGTCGTTAGTCCAGACCTTCCCACCTTGTGCCTGCTAGATCAAAACTAATGAGTTGCGTTTGCTCGTTTGCTCTTCGGAAAGCTTGATCCTCTCTGAACAATGGAAGTAAACCACCGTAGACCGCGTCACGGCTAAACCTCAACCTCAAGTTATTCACCCCTCTGACCGTGAACTTCGGTAAACAATGCAGTGCTACACCGACTGTTGAGCTCACCAATTACAATGCACTGACAATAGTAAACTGGTATAGGCCATACGAGCTGGATCATACGCAATCCTTGAGACTTCAAAATCTATCCGATTCTTTAATAAATTTTATGTACGTTGGCTGCCAGAGGAAAAATTGCGGATTCTTCCAGCAGGCCATTTTTTTAAAAATATAACTATTGCAATGACTCAAAAAGCTTTAAAATCAAAAATTTTGAAAAATTTCTTTATTGAAATCCGTTTTGAGGCATTCTGAAACAAATCCTAGAGTTTTGTGTTCTTTCTCTTTGAGTGTTCTTCAACATTAAAACATATTTTTCTCCGCTAGTTAGCAAATTAAAAGTAAAATTGACTAAATCGCTGAAAAGGTGAGATTTTGGCCTAGTTTTTACCGTTTTTGTGTCATGAAAAAATATTGGTTCTCATAGTTCAATTCCTGATTGAAAAAACTCGAGGTTCCCCAAATTAGGTAACATTTTCTTTTTAGAGGGCTTTTTAGTGTCTCAAACCATCTATTTGTAAGGCACCTATCCAATACTAAACTCAGAGCTCTTTCCAACGGTATCCTCAAATTTGAATTTACACAACAAATTAAGGGATTAATGATCCGTTTTAGAGACAAAAGGTCAAAAACACGAAAAAAATCTTGAAAATCGAATTACTCGAAAACTAAGCGTTTAGAAGAAATTCTCAAGGATGGACTTTCGATCAGAAATGAGCTCTAAAATTTATCCCTGAAGTTACGGGAGCTAATGTTGAGACACCCTGTTGAATATAGATCAATTACATACATGTGAGAAAAACAGTGATTTGACAGCAGTTAACAATGGGATAACATAACAATACACAATATAAATATCACAGCTACAGTTCAGAGATGGGGAATGTCCTAGAGTTGAGTGATGATAGTTCTGGTGACGAGTTCTGGTGAATTTACAATAGTAGTTCCTTTGCGCATATCCTTGAAGCAGATGTAACTTACTCAATATTGGTGGTTCTCGTACTATTGAGCGTGGTAAATTTGGGATGAACCCATACAAATTTTATTCATAGAACGATGTATAAAACTGTTTGGTAGATAATGTTATGAGTATTTTCAAAAGTATCATCATCCACCTTCCGTCACTGGAGGACACCTTACCTATTCAGTCTCACACGGTACCTTAGCTGTAAAAATGTGCTTTCCTATCGTCCTCTAGTGCTTACCTCCTTCAACTCGTGTTATTTTTGTTTGTACGTTTTTTACCCCAAAAAAACGCAGCTATTTTATTATATACTTTGGCAGGGTTAACGTTCGATAAAAAAATATATATTGACTTTCTTTCTTCTAAAAGGCTGTACCGTTGAGGGTGGAAAAGTGCCGATAAATATTTATGCTAGAGTCCAGAGATGGGAACCAATATAAAAACATGCGATAAATAAATAAAGAAGAAATAGGAGAGGTGATGCTCTGTAGCAAAGGTCCAGAGGGATTTTCTGTTGGGCTATATTTTGCTCCTCCTTGGCTGGTCTGGTAAGGAAGTTTTGAGATTTGCTGCTTGGTTACTGCCTCTCCTCATCCGTCTCGTTCGTGGATTATATTCGAATCAGGTTCTTCTCCTACCCTCTGCGCGAAAAGAGGAAACGCATATTTCAGACGTTTTATTATTTTTCATACTTTTATCTCTCGTGAGGGTTTTCCCGGACGTGAATATGAAATTGGTTAAGCTGATGGAGGAGGAGTTTTTTTTTTCCTTTTTGCCTGATAAAAAGGGTGAGCGAACGTGAGTTGGAACCTCTTGAACTTGTCATATCTCGATAATGTTGGGTGCATTTGGTTTTCTGATCGTTATTTTGACTCCCAGGCAATCGTGGTCTGTTGAATCAATACCAGACAGTGGTGGCTGTGATTCTAATAACAGCTCCCGAATGGCGCGCGATCTACGAAAAGACTTGTAATTTCCTTGTGTCTCACTGGGTTACATGTTAGGGAACTCCTCCTGGATTCTCACAGAGATTTCAATCACAGTATTATTGATCTTGAATAATAGTAAACTTCATTCTACTATCACACTGTGCAGAAATTTAAAATTAAACAAACATAAAATGAGGAGCTCACATGGAAAAGCAGTTAAGTCCAAATATCAAATTTCATAGGAACTCCCTTGAACTCTTATCAGATTTGTTGGACATAATCTCTCCTCCATGCAAAGGTCACACAGTTATTCACGGTGCCATCTAGCCAGGACGGGAGGACCTAAGGCTTTTCCCATGCCGTTGGCGTGACTGTTTACTTGCACTTACCTATACGAAAAAAATTGTCTTTCGATTTTTGGACTTAACTGCTTTTCGATGTCAGCTCCTCAAATATCCTAGACACATTACATTATTTCATGGAAACAAGAAGTTGCAATTGGAAAAATAGTCTATTACACAAAATGGGAAATCATATCGTAACGTCACTGATATTGAATAACAAAATTAAAGGTACCTAACTATTATCTTTTCTTCAGGTAAACTAGAAAAGGGGAGATTCTAAGCGTTTTGTCTAGAAAAATTCATTCGCGGTTAACTTTAAAACCATCTTCTCTGTCGATTATCAATTCGTAAGACGATACATGACATTCTTGAATACAATGAACACTGTAAGTGGTGCGAGCGAAGCGAGCAACATCCCCTAATAAACTTTTCGTGGGAATTTCCAACAGAAAAAAAGTCTGCCAAGTTGGGTGGGCAGTATAACTTCCTCAAGCGAGCGGAGCGAGCAACATCCCCTACAGAAGTTAAAACTACCCTTGGTCCGAGTATACAGCCACACTTTGCGAGCGAAGCGAGCAACATTCCCTACATATTTTTGGGTACAAAAAGTCCGCCGAAAAACTTGGTTTTTTCCCATTAAAATATACCCCATAAAGGTACGTTTTTCGGAACGGTTTTCGCGGGCGAAATACAGCTTTGATCCCGCCGAATCTGAATCCGAAGTCGGATATCGAAAAAAGTGACGGAAAGTAGGTCAAATTGGGAGGGGAATTGCGAGGGAACCGTTTAACATCAGAAATTAATCGACCACGGGCCGCCGTTACACAACGTTGCTTACCTGAAGGGACCCTCACAGGGGGGTTCCCATTTGCACTTCTACGCAATACCTTGCGAGCGAAGCGAGAGCCATTTCAAATAATAAATACGGACTTTGTCCTACACATATACAGGTATACCTTGCGAGCGAAGCGAGCAACATCCCCGAATAAACTTTACGTGGTTCCACGTAGTTTCTAAGATTTAATTTGTTTGTAAGAATTCCCAACTGAAAAAAACGTCTGCCAAGTTGGGTGGGCAGTACAACATTCCCTAATAAACTTTTCGTGGTTCCACGTAGTTTTATAAGAATTAATTTGTTTGTAAGAATTTCCAACAGAAAAAAACGTCTGCCAAGTTGGGTGGGCAGTATAACTTCCATACGGTTAAGTCGGTCAAATTGCGAGCGGAAGCGAGAAGAAGCGTTTAACATCAGAAATTAATTTTGCCGTGTTCGCGAGAAGGCTCTACGAAGTCAGGGGTTCGATGAGGCGGGGCTTGCACCTTACGGGAACGGGTTGCGAGCAGGTACACGCACTTACGTCTTGAAGGGTATACAGATCCCCCCCCCCCCCCCCCCCTATAATATTGGATTGGAAGCCAAAAGAGGACAAATTTAAAAATAAAAGCGATTTATTAAATATGGAAACTTCCAGTATTCCAATAGTCGAATGACCTTGAGGTTACAGGTTTCCTATGAGTGGAGCAGATAGTGAATAACACGATGTGACCGATGAGATGTCAAGTGTAATGAGCCCTGCCGGGGGCACCCCCATCTGTCAGGCGCCCCAAGCGGGCGCATGGTTTGCACGCGCCTAGGACCGGCTCTGGTAAGTGCCTCAAAACACTGTAAGTGTTGTTTTGAAGAACATTCAGGCCAGTCAGGCAAGTTCGAGATGTGAAATACCTGGTCCATAAAACGTGCGAATCCGTCAAAATCTCCGTGCATCCGTCAACATTTCGAAAATAATGTGAAATAAGGGGAAACGTGGGTTGTCTGGCACTTATAGGCTGTCAATAACTAATAACAGTATGACTGTCTACACCATTCATGACTATACCATGTATAACAATGAATTTTATGACTACACCATGTAGGACTGCGTTTCCAAAAAAGTTGGAAACTCGTTTCATAGAACAGCATAAGTTACTCGTAGAGACAGAACATCGTTTTTTTTTTTTTTTTTTTATTATTTTTTTTTTTTTTTTTTTATTTTTTTAATAAGGAGAAGCCAATCAGCGTTGGATATGAATAAAACTCTTGTGAATATGATAAACAAGAAAGCTTTCCTACAAAGAAGCATACAAAAAAGTTACGAACGACTTGCTATTGGGAATACCTACGCTTTAATACTAAACTATAAAATCCGATTACATTTCTAGATGATTATGCTTCCCTATGTGTCTATAAGTATATATATGTAAGTTTTCATTGTTGCTCAATCGCTCTCAAGAAAAGCGTCAGTTAGGGGAAGAAAACGAAAGGGCTAAACGTTTTGCCGCGAAGGAGTCATTCAGCGTTGTCTTCAAAACTCGGCGACTCTAGCGAATATAAATACAAGATGAAAGCGTCCTCTCCGGAGTCAGCATCATTATCCACCCCCAGTTGAGGAGGAATGATAAAGCACGGAAGAATTCCCAAGCCTTTTGTCCTAGTTCCACCCGCGGAATGGTCGTAACCGCTTGATACACGGGCTGCAGGCGTCTCAACCGTTTCGCACTGGGAACGGCCGCGAATAAAACTGGCAACAATGCAAAGAAAGGGAAGACGCTGAAGCGGCCCTGTTTCCATCGATTTCTGACGAGTCACAACTTTTCTTCCTTTTTTCTTTTTTTTCCATCTTGGACAAGTGTAGCGTAGGTACTTGGAAAGAAGTGCCGCTGTTGTTCGTGCGCATTGTTGCTCGTTCCGTTTTCCGTATTCGATCTTGCCCTTCCAATGAAGCTGAAAAATTATGCTCCAGTTGTGATGTTTTTGGGGCAAGTTGTGGGAGGTCTCCTAATGCATGGTCACCTCCTTGAAATACGTTTTCGTATGTCAGTTCCGCATTGTAGATTAGGTATCTATAGACGTATACATTAAACACAACACTGAATTTGTAGACATGCATAACTAATTAAATTGCTAAGCAATTGATCTATTAATTTATCACTTTGAACATGCAACTAGGCAGTGTACCTTCCCAAGCTATCATCCCCTTACTTATGTTATGAGAACATCATAATAATTTTGGACTAATTTATTTTTTGCAGTTTGCTCAAGACATAAAGAGCCACCATTTTTGAACGAGATCAAGAAACCATTCTTAAAACAAAAGCAAATAGTTATACCAAAATTTCCATTTATCCCAATCATTCATGATATATAAGATAAACCAATTATAAGGTGTAAGTACTGTCATATATTCCCCAGGAAGACGCATTTTGTCGACTTGATCTCGTTTTCCTAAATGCTCCATTCGGTGTCCATTTATGAAGTCAATTTATTTCATATATTTCCTGTTAGTTCGCTGATGTTCTCGATGTTTTGTGTTCCATGCATGATTTTTAGAAATACATCATCAAGAGATTGAATCACTGTTACAGTGATTACTACTACGTGTGACAGTAATGAAAATACTATGGGTGAATTTAAGTACTATGTATGTACCAACCTTTCACGACAGGAAATAATATACCAGTAGGCACCGATTTATTTTGTTTTAATAGCTTCAATAGTCTAGTTATTGTGTTTTAAAGTGTGGAGTGTGCTTGTATATCTTTCTTTGCTTGCTCATGTCTTTTTTACTTATTTTGGCGATATTATATCTAAGAACTTAACTTAATGCTCGAGTAAAGAATTTGTATTTCTACCGTTAGGTAGGTACATGAAGCCGAGCGGGAGGAATTTTCGCACTGCTAATACGCTCCTGCTCCGACCCCGACAGGCAATTTGGGATTCTTCACTGCCTCAGGCTTCCCAATAAAACGTTCCTCAAGAGGGGTTGATCTGAATGACCGAAAGAGGGGAACCCCCGCTTGCGGTCGTCCGAAGTGGGAACTGAATTCGGGCAGAAAATGTCAAGCCCAGAGAAGAGAAAGGCGCCTATAAATTAGGGTGAAGTAGTGGGATGGAAAGCGAGCAAAAGTGGGAGCGGGAAGGTGGCGGGAAGGGTTTGTCTTGATATATTAGCGGAGGGGTGGGTAATGATCGGAGGTGGTTAGTTAGCGCCTCCCTCTAACTTGAGACCTTACTCCATTTCTCCCAAGGAACTCGCCGTTCGGATCCCGGAACCGGCTTGAGATCCTCCTCCCCCCCCCCCCCCCCCCCCCCCCCCCCCCCCAGCACCGCGTCTTATTACACCTGATCACACTTGAGCTCAAAAGTCGGTATAATCCAATCCTAAGTTTAACGCGTTGTGGCGTTCACTTTGAGAGAGTTATAATCCGTTGGGGAGGGACGAGTTATAAATGGAAATTACTTTCTGAAAGGTGTGAGCGATATGAGGTGTTCCTGTCACGTGCTTCTTACTTCCAAATACATCCTTCGAAACATGCATTCAATTTCAGTTTTCGACCCTCTAAACTTTGTTCATATAGCGTTATTACTTCGTGATGTTCCTTGTATGTATGCAGTAGGGAATGAACCTTATGAGTAAGTACATAAGAGTGTGAAACCATGAGTCTGGGTTACACCGTCTTACTTATACGATTGTTTGAGAACATACGTATTTCGATTTGAGGGGCTTATCGGATAAGGCTCCTGGTACGTGTCAGACCCCTTTTGTAGTATTTTAGGAAATCAATGTACAAAATGAAGGTATAGCGATGAATTCAATAATTATTTGTGAAAAATATTGCAATCCCATTTTTTTGGTATAGGTATCATTTTCACTAATGAAACTATGTCGACCATGACGCCTTCGAGACCTTTTCTTTCAAAGTATATGAAACTTGGTTGTAAAATCACATTATTTATGGGCTCTACTTAGTGAAATCTTGCAATCACATTTGATCAACCGTAAAGAGCAAAATTAAGGAATGATGTGCAACAAAATCAGGGTATAGGCAACTTTCACAATAGTGTGTTGTTATTTTTGTTATCCGTAGAGTTAATTTCAATAAATCGAATGAAATTATCTAGATTGCTGTACAATCATCCATTCGGTCTCCCTTTGGGATAAACCTTTGGCAAGGAGGAAGAACGTGAACATTAATGTTATTGAGAACACTCAGTAATGATACCCAACTATAATATGTTTTCTTTATTTTTCTAACTGGAAGGTACAGTAGAGCCTCGATTATCCGCGAAATTGGCTGGCAATAGCACCGCGGATAGCGAGAATTGCGGATATCCCGAAAAAAATACCAAAAATAAGAAAACATGAACAAAATGTTTCAGCATAAAAACTATGTTTTATTGTACAAAAGACATGTAAAAAAAACCATTGCTCTACATCCAAATCACTAAAATAAAGAACGGTAAACGAAAAACAAGGCCGTTAAGGTCAAGGTTCGTAATTTTAAAAAATCCGTGGAACTCGCGGATAATCGGGGCTCTTCTGTATTAGAATGATTAATGCATATTTACAGTGGTCTGCGTGTATACTGTAAAATTGCATTAGAATTCTACGAAATTATGACCTACCTATTTGCAGGGGGTTCGTCGACTTCTCGAAGAATCTCGTCCTACCCGCCTGTGATCGGGGTGCGTCATGAATGTAACCATCACCGTGTATTGAAACTTTAAAATCAAGCCCAAAATGAAATATAACAGACTAAATAAAAATCACCAGGTGGCCAAAACGCTACCACCTACGTCCTGCATTATTGTTTCCAATGGGTTTCGTTGCTGGCTTCTTATTTTCTGCCTACACATAACATTTATTTCCAAAAGACGCACCTGCACAAGTGAAAACGATCGAGTGCCAAAAACGACTGAACCAAATAATTTACCTTTTTTTGTTGACTATATTTTGAATAACATCATGCGACCTGTGTCTAATAAACTAGGTTTTTTCAATTATGCTACACTATGAGGGTCAGCTACGAATTATGTTGTAACCTACCACGTAGATACATCAATAAATAAATAGATAAGTAATGAGGGTAAGATTAGATAATAAAGATAACGATTGGTGGTCGTATGCTATCTATACATCTATAGGCAGCGCTGGAGTAGCACTGGCTGTCGAATAACAGGAAAGGTCTGAGTTAGACTTATTTACTTGATTTTAACCACTTTTAATGTGAGTTACTTATTCTTAACGGTACCTAACCTATTATGTAGCAGGCAAATTCATCATTTGTTATTTTCAGTTCAAATTGGAATCACATTGTTGTCCGACAGTCAGTAGCTTCCTTGTTTCTGGAGTGTGCCAACTTTAAAAAAAAAAAAAAAAAAAAAAATCTGTCTTCTACCCACGATTGACCCATCAGAGCCTCCACTGGTTTTTACTTCATATATCAGTAAATTCTTGAACAAGGTTCAGTTCCTAGACAGTTATTTGATGGGTGTTTAATTCTAAAGAGGGGTTTCAGTTGCACTTTTTCGTCCCCAGTTCAAATGTATCCATTCTTCTCATTGTCCATAATGGTTTGATCGGATTGTTCGGAGGCTTAGCAAACTAGAGTAGGAATCGCCATATCATAAACATCCTAATGTTTTACAATAAACAATTCTCAATCAATACTAAGCATGTTACTCCTACTTGTCTTGAAAGATTTCGTTACACCATTCCATTAGGACGGTTAACAAGAGACAAGAGGATTTTTCGTTATAGATAGTCAGTCTAAACCAGAGCTCTTCTGTTCTCGGGTTGTGGTATTCCCACAGGTTTAATTGGGTGGGAATCAACTGACTTCAAACGCTTTCGAAAGAAACGCTTCTCTATTTCTTGTGGCGTGGAAATAAAAAAGGGGAAAACCGTGTAGATGGCGCTACCTCAGCTACACTGATCTGGAATTCCCAGTGAAATTTTATCAGTAGTACTCAGGTTCATCCAAATAAAGCTTAAATGCATTCCTTGAAGTATGTCTGTACAAGAAACTCGAAGATCCTACATTAATTATATTCATTTACGGTTACCGTAAGACTAACTTGAATTTAAATTATTCTATTTTTTATTTTTGAGGTTCATAATTTTTCAATTATTAACAAATTAACCGCTGTAATCTAACAATAACGAAAAGGATGTCTTTCCCCAAGAGTCGCCTGAAGCTTTTCTCCTTGACTATACAGGACACAAGTTCACGATACTCGACTGCGCGTGATATATTTGCATCAGTTTGTCCGTTTCGCGCTCCACAAGGACATGATAGTTGAAATAGAAAAAATAAATAATAAACATGACCGTGAATGGCAATGCGGCTTTCGGACGCACTTGATGAAGTTTTGCTGCATTAGATTGTTCCTATTAGAATTTCCTGTTTAAAATGTTAATGGAAATGTAATATTTATGGCTATTTTCAGTTTTGTTTATTCACCTTCCTATTCTATTTAAGAACTGTAATGTATCGGTGATCTGTATGTGAGTCAGTATTTACTCTCGTGCGGAGATAAGTATACTAAACGCAAAACATGTTAAGAGTAATATTAATGCATATATTAGTTACTTCCTAAACGGATTATTTTCCCCACGCTACGAAACGTTAAGAAGAAGCAATGTAACCGAACAAAATCTGTTATTGGAACTTCGTCAGCTAACTAATTACATGTTAGTTTAGGTTTATTTATGTTAATCTAAGTTTCGAGGGTTTAAAACAGGAGTGCTGCGGCTTTCATTTTAGTCATATTCTGAAGTCCATGGTCAACTTGGGAGACTCGTGACAAGAACTCCCGAAGTTCATCGTGAAAAGTTTCTTCGTCGCTCAAGAACATGTAAGTTGGAGGAAAGTTAAACGGCCCCTCTGGTCATAGTACTGAATAAGGGGATTCCTAATTATGAAGGTAGCGACACTAGTACTACCTACTAGTACCACCTTTTCCCAGATAGTCCACTCTCTTGGAATTGGAAAACTTGTAACCGGCTGGTCGTCCCTCATATGAGTGATTGGGTCGTGAGGTGGTGGCCAAGTGACCTTTCGCCACTTACGCTACCTACTCGTCCTCTGCGCTACTATTAACCCCCGATCACAATCCTGTTTCACTCCCCCGACTACATAGAACGTGATTAACCTCAAAGTTTAGGTACTCAGATGATCAAATGGATATAATATATACGATGTTATAATCTACCTATCCATAAATCGCACTTATGGTTTATTATTTTCAAAGATAAACCTTTGTAATCGACCATTTAAGAAAAAGTTTAACACCCCTTCCCTTCAAATTTGTTGATATATTTCTTTAATAAATAGATTTCAAGAATCAAATATGAAAAAAATCCGTCTGCCAGCCGCACAGTGGGTGAACATGACCAAAAATGCGAGAGAAAAAAAATCCGTATCTTGTAAACGCTGGAGAAAGGGTTCATTCGATTCAAGAAGAAAAAATACATTAGAAAAGAAATTAAAAAAAAAAAAAAAAAAATACTCAATCTAGCAGCATATGTAGATAATTGAATTTTCTTAAGAAGACGTCCTCAAATAACTCTAAAAAATGTGCTAAAAGCGGCAAAAACTGAAAATTTCATCACGAAACCTGAAACCTAGGCCCAATAATACATTCAGACCATAAATTGGATCATGATAAGTACATAGTTTCATCTGATCAGCTGAATGATTTGAGGTCTATTATGTTTTATGTTCTATCATTTTAGCCGTTAGGCTCTAAAACCTTTTTTTCCAGTTTGTAGAAAGTAGGTAGTTTCCACGTGAACTAATGTTTTGCCGTCTTCCTTGCTTTCACCGTTCCATCGATTTGGTATTTACCGGTCCAGTGATTGTTTTGGATTTTCAATAGGATTTTCGTGAGAAGTTTCATCCCTGGGAAAAGCCGAAATAGAGTATTAATTGTCAGGGATGTAAGCACTCGAGGCCTCTTAAGGCATAAATTTATTATCCCCTCAACATTTCCTGGCTCGCCAATATTACAAAGTTTGACTTGACTCCCCCTAACTCCTCATTCAACTTTGTGCACCTATACGTAAAACCCTGAACGCAGAGACAACTTCTCAACAAAGCATTTCAGTGTTTTGAAACCTGTTATGGAAATGTGTTCTCTTGGGTTGTAGAAGGACTAATACTCGAAGTTATAAAATTGAAAAGTTGTTCCCTCCGCAACGCCTCTGTTCCGTACCAGTCGAGCCATGGTGTTACGCGATGGCAAGAGTTTGTATGGAAACCCTAATCACGAGCTTTTGAAAACCAAGTCTTAATAAAGAACTCTCTTTCCTACATTCCTAAATGAGGATCGCGTGATTCGCTGGCTCAAAACAATTGCTCCTCCCTCTACATTATGACGTTCATCAAAAACGAAATTTGTCATTAGGACATTCGCAATTCCTTCTTGTCGGCTCTGAGACCTTCCTTTAATCTTACCTTCTGTACTCCATTTTTAATTAATGACGTTCTCCGCTGTAAATGAATTTTACGATGGGTGGCAAGAGGAAATTAAAATCACAAACTTGAAGTGACTGTTGGAAAGGTTTTATATTTTTAGTTTCAATAACATAATCTTGTGTACAGTTTTATTTTCAACTAACTGTAAAATTTCAGTTATGTCCAATGAGCAATTTCAAAAATTTGATTTTTTACAAGAGATTAAAATTTTGACTGGAGCTATACATGAAGGTGCGATATGGATTGTACCTACCTATTGAATGATTGAACGGACCCCAAATTGTCAAGAGTCTATGTGCGAAAGAACGGGTTTTTAAGTCAATTCTTAGGCTTTTTATGGCCCGGACGGCGGACGGACATTTCAAATTTGGATTCTACGCACCTTGAAACGTAAAGTGACAAAGTTTGAGGGGGGGTTATAAAAATTTTTTGCTATACGATCACATAGGCTCATTATTGGAAATAGTAAACCAAAATGATAAATTCCAATACAAAAAGTCCCCCATTAATATAAACAGCATCCATTTCATTAGAATAAATCCATATTATTTATTCACACATGACGTATTATTATTCCTCCATTTTTATTCAATTGGTCCTATTGGGGTGCGTTTTTAGGATAACAGGAACTAATATGCGTATATGTATTTTGCATATATGGGGGTTTTGATTATTTTGATTTATTTATTATAATTGTTTATTTTATTTTAATAATTTATTTAATCTTATTGGGGTAATGGAACCTTCACATTTTATTCTGATTATTTTGATGTACAACGCCAAATGGTTGTCTCAAAGGAAACTGACAAAAATGGTCGATGTGCATAACTGGGGCACTAAGCTGCTCTCGTGTTGGCGCTGGAATGCTGTTTATATGAATGGCAACTCGGAGGAAAAAAAATCATCGAGAAACGTGTATAATAGCACAGTAAATTGTTCTGCTTTGGATAGTAGTTTAATATATGGATGATTAACGGTAAACTATCCATGGATTAGAAGAATGTAAGTCCCTTTTTTACTAGGTCTGTACATGAAATTTAGATAATAGCAACGTATTGATGAAAATAATTTATAGTTAATTACATATACTTATTTCAGAAGACGTGTCACGCGCTTGTGAAATGCATGGACGTTTGAATGGTTCTCCGTTACATTGTTGGTTCTAGTGAGAGTGAAATTATTATCGAATAAGGCTTGAAATTAACATTTGAATAGGTACGTTTGAGTAGGTTGACATTGAGCAAGATTTTGCAGTCCTTACCATGTCTTATAAATATCTTTTAGCGTATCTTTCCGGTCTGCAGAGTGTAGATAATTATGACCCGAAACCGTCCAAGGATGGTCTCAGATACAACCTTCTCTAATAAATCGCAACGCTACATAAGAATGTGAACTCAATGGTGTATTGAGTAATGCGCACATCATGTTGATTGCAAATACCAAAATCAAACCGATTTTATTGATTTTTTTACGTCTCCGATATTGATCATCGTAAACCTGTCGAATCATAATATTTCATCAAAATATTATCAAGAATGAATACTTTCAATTTAATATTGAACTACTTGTAGGGGCCACAAATTTCTAACTTTCATCGATTATTTATTAAACTGGCAAAATTGCCCAGTTTACAAAATGAAGTATAAAAACATCGACAGTTTCATGTAATCCAGACTGACTAGAACTAGATAACAATAAGATTATAATTCAAAGACTCTGATCTAGAAATTAGAGAATGATATTTACGTACACATTATTGATCAGAACAGGAAAAACAGAAAATTTAAAATAGCTATATCTTTTTAGAACGTCTCTTGAATGAATGGTCACTTATAAAGAGGAGACATTGATCCGCTGACAACTCTGCTCAACAATTGTACTCTCGCTGGCTTCCGATCAGGAGCCCACCGTGTAAATAATTCGTTGCCGATTGGAGGAAAAAAAGCTTATGTTTGACGAGTTGAGTGAGGTGGCACACAAAAATTGAGCTGTGGCAAAAAGGCCGAAAAGTACACCCCACCAATAACCAGTTTATGTAGAAACATCACATCTGCTAATTCTCGACTTTTCTTATATAAGAGTATCAAGGCCTGTCGAATCCAGCATTTCAGAAGAGCTGAACTTATCCCAACTGTTGCCCGATTTGTACGAGATATACCTAAAAAAACGGTGTTGTACACGTTCAATCATTTCTGTGCAATTCTGATAGTAAGGGACCACACTTTAGATGCATTCTATAGTATTGGGTGAATCAAGGAGGTGTAAAGAATCTTCAGGCAGACGGATCAGAAAATTCCCTAGTGTTCGTCTACGAAGCCGAGTACCTTCCAGCCCTCGCACACATGTCCTCAATATGTCGGAGGAGATGAGACGAATATCGAACAGGACACACATAAGTACTCAAATTTCATTTAGGATTCCAAGACCTGCCCGTCAATAGAATATTTTATGATGATTGGCGAGGACAAGCGGGTAGAAGATACTACGGAGCAATTACTCATATTTATAGCCAAACTGTTATCTCTACACCATTGATCAAGAGCCTTTAATGATGACTGGAGTTCAAATCATCCATAAATATTAGAAATATCCATGGTCCCAAGTGAGATCCCTTTCGAAGATTTCCCGGAAGTAATTTGATATTGGTGGGACCTATGAGTAGTTCATGTAAGGTTTCAATAATATTTTAGTGCAATAACATAATTTTTAAAACGAATGTTTCAAGATAACCAATTTCAGAGACGTAAAGAAAAATCAATAAAATTGCTAAGCTTTGATACCCTAGGACTCTGATGATATAGGATCTGATTCCCGCAAATTACCGGCGTGGGTTAAAACTGGTCCACTGGTCCGAGCTAGTGAATTCGCATCTGTCATTCTTCAACTCAGATAAGTTATTATACAATCCCAAATAATTATCTATATCTAGCATCGACTGCTATCTCAAGAGCGGCCAATGGTATATGCATACTTTTGAAGATAAATTGCCATTTATTATACTGCTGCATTGGATACACAGTTATATCAGTGGTACTGTAATGAGTTCGACAGTAATTCAAATCTTATCTAGAATATTTGTAATAACCTTTGAAATCGATAAATTTTATAATGTAATATTCATAGCAAAGACTGATAGAAATGTCGACGATACTTCATCTCGTATAAAGTTTTTGTTTGAAAAACACTACATGAGCAAACATTCAAATGTATAGAAACCGTTTGTTACGATGGCGTACGGTTAAAAAGAGTTTTATCTCCCTCTACTTGAATTATGAGAGTGTATTTTTCAGGAAAATCCTCCCGTCGAATCTCCCACTTTATCATAAGTGCTCGATACCTCGTCTCGCCTGTTTTATATGCGTCACTCATGTAGCTCCCCTTGGGTCTCAAAGAGGGTAACTACACTTCTTGAGATTACGTACTCACTATACATCTAGTACTTACCCCTTAAATCACCTGCAAGTCTCCTCATCGGCGGTAGAACTCGGGGGAAGAAACCTTTATTATTATTATTCCTCCGAAGTTCAAAGTCATAAAAGATTTTATTCCTCTCCTACCATCTCCATTCGTTTGTCTCAAGGTCTTAATTAAAGTGGACTGCGCAATGATTAATCTTAGAGGCAAACTCGCTTCGCGTATAGTAAGTCTTCCTTTGGAATTTTCTCGGGTGTCCTCATCTTCATCGGATGAAATAATTTTAATAACTCTTCCACTCCCACAGTCCTTCGAACGCTTTGTATTCATCTCCTCTGTGTATTTCGCCGATGATAAAACTTATCGTGTAATTCCGGCGAAATACTTCGTTTTCTCTCCCCATCTCCTGTTCAGAAATTCAAATGGATAGCACTGATTAAATTATTACGCTGCTTCGCTATACAACTCCCATTATTTAATTATTTTCATTTCTCATGAATCAAATTTCTTGAAGATCAGCCAGATTTCTACGATAAAATTACCCAAATTATTATACGTGATTTAGCCCCGAAATACATTCGATGAATTGAAATGAGCGGAAAATAACTGGGCAGAACTGAAGTATCAATTCTATCATGTAGAATATACTAAGACCTTTGCGCCTTAAACAGTTTTTTGCACATTCGCACCAGTAATTCTCAGAAGAAATAGAAGTTGGAAGTTAGTGGCATGAGATGAGGTATTATTGTTCGTTATTATTTATTCAAGTTGTTCTGTATGTGAGAAATTTTAGTCACATATTATTTATATCTGAGTGACGGTTCAGTGTTGTGTTGGTGCTCCGTACGTCGACCAATAGGAATGCGCCAGCAAAAGGAAGGGACCTGCCACATATTCATCGTTCAAACCTATATCCCGAATGCTATCATCCCACCAACGTACCTCTCTATTCTTTTACATCTTTCTTTTAAATAATCAGTTTACCATCTACCGTTTTGGTTTATGAGTTTTGTAGGAGACTTGTCAGTGTCTCAAGCTGGTTATTGTGTATCTATTTCTCTAGTGATTTTCTGCCCAATTAACGTTATTAGACCCGGACCGGACCTTGAATTACTGACCTACCATAACTTCCATCAACGACGACCGTTGACGGATATCCAAGGAGTTCCGTGCAGAAGTTGGACAGACCATATCCAGAGAAGAAGAGGAGACGTTTTGGAGGTACTATCCGCCAAAAGTCAAGGTGAATCGACGTGTAAGGTAACAGCTAACCCATATCCAATATTCAAGTTCTTTGTCTGCCTACGACGTACCTATTTTTATACCTGCCACGTCACTGCTACCTATTCGCCCAGCGGATTCGCATCAATTCATCAACCCATTAGATTCTCTTCGAGAGTTTCAGCATTCATCATCCAATCCGACGAACTATCATAAATATAACGATTAGTTTACCTACTGTTCATATAGATAGTTCATAGTGGCCACTAGCTTAACCATATAAACTTGCACCTTTTTTATAATTATACATTTGTGCGTACCAACTACCTACATATCTCTTATCATTTACTATTTACCGTCACCTATTTATCTCTTTTCTCCCGTTTTAAGGGAGTGGTCCTTCGAGTTAAAAACATCCACAATCAATTCTTTTAGATCTAGGATTTTTGGTAATTGGTGTTCATACACCCCACTGATATCCACCATATGGTCCGAAATCGAGCCGGATTTATTAATACTAGTGCTTATAAATTCTAGTCCATATTTGTAGTGGTGATAATTTATTTATAAATACCTAAATATTATTTTTGTTGCAATTGTAACATTATTCCATTTCTTGATCTGCATTTGATTTCTATTGACTTTTTGAATATCTATTGCACTTGTTTGAGTATATTGAACGTAAATATGTCTACTGGTGGTGATGCTAATGTCACTGTGAGGGGAATCAACAAGTTGAAACGCCAGACACTTGCGCTGGGTAGGAGATTCTATCGATTCGCAGTAAAGGGTTTGCTGCCGTTACTGCTCTTTCTGAGCGTAATTTATTCCGAGGTATGTACAATTCTCTAGACAAACTTTATGAAAGATTTAATGAAAAATGGGATGCTACCTTGGATTATGCTGAAGAACATAACATTCCCTTTCCATCAACAGAGGATAATCCCTATTTAGAACAAGTTAGGAGCAACTACTATGATGCTATTGGTTATGGTGCACAATTATTTTCTCAATCTTTACCATCCAGTTCTACTCAAAATGTGAACACCTCGCATTCTGGTATCAACACTACTCGTGCTATTCTTCCAAAAATACAAATCAAGCAATTCAAGGGTGATATTTCTCTTTGGCCTACATTCAAGCAAATGTTTGAAACTCTGATTAAGGACGACGTTAATTTAACCAATGCTGAACGCTTTCATTATTTAATTTCGTTTTTGGATGGTCCCGCTTTGGACTCCATAAAACATATACCTGTTCTTGACGTTAATTTTGTTCAAGCATGGGAAGGGTTATGTAAAATATACGACAACAAAAGAAAGTTAGCCTGCAATCATCTGGAGAAACTTTTGTCATTTAAACATGTCAGTGGAAGGTCTTCCTCTGAGTCTTTACAACTTTATCTTTCTAATGTGACAGAGACTGTCGTATCTTTACAGAATCTTAATATACCTAACTTTGAGGAGTACTTATTGTGTGAATTGGCTTTACGTGGTCTTGACCCTCGTTCCAGAGAAGCATTTGAACTATCAATCACGAATACCACATTTCCTACCTTCAGTATGCTTCGTGACTTTGTCCAGAGTAGGTGCCATGCTTTGCGAATGACTGAGGATGCTGTAAAATCACAGTCAAAACCAGCCTCGTCATCACCACGTCATAATATTCCTATCAAATCTCCGAATAGGTTTTCCAACCATTCTAGTCAAGCTTTACTTACCACCAATGACACCTTACCGAAACATCCCCTCCCAGCCAAGAAAATTCCTAGTCAGCAATCCAACAATTTATCTTGTTATATATGTAAACAATCTCATATTATTGCCGACTGTAGACGTTTTAAACAAGCTACACCTTCTCAACGGCTAGAACTGCTTAGAGGCTTCACAGGTTGTAGAAATTGCTTACATTTGTACCACAAAACTAAGGAGTGCACTTCAAATTACAACTGTAGAGTATGTAAAGGTCGTCACCATTCTGATCTTCATCTTTTACCGAGAAATCAAAATGTAGAACCACGTCCTCTTACCAACAGACCAACCTACCAATCCCTCATCTTCTGAATCATCCTTTGTTGGGGCTAGTACCTCTTCCTGTTCACAACAAGGTGTCCTTTTGGGAACAGTACAAGCCAGTATTATCGATTCTAAGGGTCAACCTCAGCAATTCAGAGGTCTCTTGGATCCAGGTAGTCAATTTACCTTCATCACTCAAGATTGCGCCAAGAGATTGGGAAAAACAACCCGCCCTTATCGCGGAACCATCTCTGGGGTCAATTCTTCTCATCTTCGCAATATTTCTGGGAAAGCCAGTGTTTCCTTTTTATCATCATCTGCTTCTACCATGTTGGAGACTGATGCGATTGTCATTCCAACCATAACTCCACCATTACCTCAAGTACCCTTGCCTTCCAAAATGTGGCAAAATTATAAATCATATAAACTCAGTGATCCCGCATTCAACAACCCACTTCCTATCTCGTTCCTCATTGGTGCGGATTTGTACACTGATGTGGTTACAGGTGTTCCGATTGTAATTCACGAGAATGGTCCTCGTATCATGGATACCGTTTTTGGTTTTACAGTGATGGGCCGATTTTCCTGCAATGATAATTCAGAACATGCCTTTGCCTTGTTGTCCTTGTCTACAACTACTGATCTGATTGAACAATTTTGGAAAGTGGAAGAGCAGCATATCAAACCTATCATTGCTCCTGAAGACGAAGCAGCTGATAAACATTTTGTTGATCATCACTATTGTACCCCTTCTGGTAGATATGTTCTATCTTTACCGTTTAAATCTTCATCTACCATCATTCCTAATGTAAACAAAGCCATTAGTCGATTTCACGCTTTGGAAGCCAAGTTTCTGAAGAATCCAAAGTTGCAACTTGAATATTCAGCATTCATGCAAGAATATTTAGATCTAGGACATATGAGTATTGCTAATACAGTGCCATCATACGTTATACCACATCATCCTGTATATAAATCTGATAATGTAGGTAACCAGAAACTGAGAGTTGTTTTCGATGCCAGTTTTCGTACAGCATCAGGTTCATTAAATGAACACCTGCTTACTGGACCTAAATTACAAGCAGATCTTGGCAACATCATTTTAAATTTTCGTCGTTACAAGTATGTTCTTGTATGTGACATTGTAAAAAATGTTCAGACAGATTTTAATTTGTCCTGAAGACCGCAAATACCAACATATTGTATGGCGCTTTAAGCCCACTGACCCATTGTTATTCTATGAACTGAATACCGTGACATATGGACTCACCTGTTCACCTTTTCAGGCACAACGTGTACTGCTTCAACTTGCCATGGATGAGTGCGATTGTTGTCCTGCTGCTGCAAACATATTACGTGAGAATACATATATCGATGACCTCGCCTTTGGTGCAGACTCTGTCCAGGAAATTCTGTCTTTGAAATCTGAGTTAGTGAATTTACTCTCCAAGGGTGGCTTCGAGTTGAGTAAGTGGAAAACCAATCATCTATCTTTACTTACTACAGAGACTACTTCTCAGCAACCTATGTCCTTGTGTATTGACGAGGGTGTTACCACCAAAATCTTGGAATGAGCTGGAACCCAGTTACTGATACCTTTGTTTATGAAGTTGCACAACCTCAATGTGGGTTCACAAAGCGGAGTATTCTTTCTAATATTGCAAGATTGTTTGACCCGCTTGGGTATTTGGCTCCTGTAGTGTTTCATGCTAAGAAAATCTTACAAGACACCTGGAAATCTGGGATTGGATGGGACGACTGTGTTCCAGACGTTATCAAGCATCATTGGTCGGAGTTTTTAGATGATTTCTCTTCTCTTACCAACATATCTATACCTCGTGCTTTTCCCAGCACTACCACAACTTATGAACTCGTGTGCTTCTGCGATGCTTCCGAAAGTGGTTATTGTGCGGTTTGCTTATCTTCGATCCACACAAGGTTCCGTTTCATCTCTATCTCTCTTGAAAGCCAAAACTAGGCTTGCACCTCTTAAAACCTTAACTGTACCACGATTGGAACTTTGTGGCGCCGTATTGCTGTCTCAGCTGATAAAGTCGCTTGAACCAATCATCAATAAATTAAATATAAATAATACTGTCTGTTTCACAGATTCTATGGTAGTTTTGGCATGGTTGAGAACCCCACCGTATCAATTAATGACTTTTATTGCAAATAGAGTGCAGCAAGTGCTTGACATTACCAAACTCGAGTGGTGGTTCCATGTTAAGGGCATAGATAATCCCGCAGATGTTGGGTCTAGGGGTGTATTACCATCCTCCTTAGTAAACCATAATCTTTGGTGGTCAGGTCCAGTTTGGTGCACTCATCCTATAGGAGAGTGGCCTCTGTCACAAGATTCTGTACCAGTCGAGATACCAGAATTGAAACCAATTAAGCAAGTAACTTTAGCTACCACTTATCAACATCAAGAATTTATCACATTCACCGAGCGCTTTTCTTCATTTCCTAAGCTCATTAGAGTGTTAGCCTATGTTCGAAGATTCATACATAATTCTCGTATTCCAAGACGCAGGAGGAAGAAACGTCGTGTTGAAATAATACGATCTTCAGAGTTCGAGCAATCTAGGGAACAGTGCATAAGGATGGTTCAACGTCACTACTACCCAGAGGCGTTCAAGAGTGACCCTAACTCTCTCCTTCAGATTTGAAGAAGCTCAGCATCTTTACTGACCATAAAGGTCTGCTCCGTGTTGGTGGCCGTTTGGTCAACGCACCTTTATCATTCGAACTTAAACACCCAATCATCTTACCATCCCGATCTCTTCAACCAACAATCCTCATCATCATCATCTCGTACTACCAACGATCCTTGTATGGGAAATCTTATCGTTCAATCGTTAATATCGTTACCTTAAATTTAACTTCTTAAAATCAACTGCAGATCATGTTTTCTTCTGAGTTTTTTTTTTTGTACCTTATCTATGTATACCTACATGTTTCTTTTTGATCTTTTTTGTGATGGGGCTTTGGGTCAAAACGGGGGGAGTATGGTTACGCCACCGTCAGTTTTGACCCAGAGGAGCCTTTGAGACCGCTTGTTAGGGGTGACGGCTAGGCCCTCCCGAGCGTCATGGATCGCTCCATGATGATTATTGTTTTCATTACCTTTTCCATGTTTCAAGCTTATTTATTCCCCATTTATTGTTATTTATCATCTAATAGCATTTATTATTGTTCGTTATTATTTATTCAAGTTGTTCTGTATGTGAGAAATTTTAGTCACATATTATTTATATCTGAGTGACGGTTCAGTGTTGTGTTGGTGCTCCGTACGTCGACCAATAGGAATGCGCCAGCAAAAGGAAGGGACCTGCCACATATTCATCGTTCAAAACTATATCCCGAATGCTATCAACCAACCAACGTACCTCTCTATTCTTTTTACATCTTTCTTTTAAATAATCAGTTTACCATCTACCGTTTTGGTTTATGAGTTTTGTAGGAGACTTGTCAGTGTCTCAAGCTGGTTATTGTGTATCTATTTCTCTAGTGATTTTCTGCCCAATTAACGTTATTAGACCCGGACCGGACCTTGAATTACTGACCTACCAATAACTTCCATCAACGACGACCGTTGACGGATATCCAAGGAGTTCCGTGCAGAAGTTGGACAGACCATATCCAGAGAAGAAGAGGAGACGTTTTGGAGGTACTATCCGCCAAAAGTCAAGGTGAATCGACGTGTAAGGTAACAGCTAACCCATATCCAATATTCAAGTTCTTTGTCTGCCTACGACGTACCTATTTTTATACCTGCCACGTCACTGCTACCTATTCGCCCAGCGGATTCGCATCAATTCATCAACCCATTAGATTCTCTTCGAGAGTTTCAACATTCATCATCCAATCAGACGAACTATCACAAATAATAACGATTAGTTTACCTACTGTTCATATAGATAGTTCATAGTGGCCACTAGCTTAACCATATAAACTTGCACCTTTTATGAGACGTGAGTGAATTTGGATATTTCCAAGGAGCGGTGAACGATTTTGGTTTATCATTTTTAATAATTAACCATTGTAATCGACAGAGAACCCCCCCCCCCCCCAAATTAGTTGGTTTACGTTTCAAGAATACGTTTTTACGAATTAAAAAAAAATCCGTCTGTCCGTCATATACCGCACGCCGTCCAGAGCATTCCACTCAAACTACTGGACCAAAGTTTATGAAATTTAGCTCAAAAATCATACAATGGCATGTCATCAATCCTAAAGGGTACTAATTAAGGTCTGAATTATTGAAAAATCTAGTTCTCCAAAATTTTCAAGGATTCTCAATGATTTTTTGTTCTTCTCTTTTTTGTCTCACCTTGGACACTGTTATATTTAAAATTCAAGAAAAAAAATTTGGAATGAATCTTGAAATAAATTTGAAAGCGAAACGTTGGGGGCGAAGCGCAGTAGTGGAATGCGGGGGGGGGGGGGGGGGGGGTCCTCTGTTTAAATCGGGTACGAATTTTCCCGACTTATTCCGGTAGGCGTCTTGCTGATGTATTTAAATACGTTCCTAATATGTACTTAATTGAATAATTATAAAAAAGGAGGACTATCCAATACAGAAATAATAAACCTTTGGGTAATAATTTGTGCCAGTGATAACGGCATCCCGTTGATCAACCCTAAAGGGTAATATCGAGCTATAAAGGTCATTAAAGGGGATTACGAACCCAGATGTACGTTGGATAATGAGACTCTTCACGCAGCACATCACGTTGTAACTGGTTTATCATAATATATGTAGCTTAGAGACGATTAGCCTATTATTTATAGATAATTACCTACTAAGTTTATTGGAGCCTTCTTTTTATATTATTTATCTTCGATTCTGCGCTATAGCAACTAAGAATTATATTCGGTCATCCCATCTTTACGCCCATATTGTTGAAATTCGTTTCTTACACTATAAGTTTGTTGTTGTATTATAAATAGTTTTCTTATTTTCTATCTATTTCTAGACTGTCTAGACTTAAGTAAGACACGTGAAGGCTTGGGATTGGGGTTCGTTGACGGGTCGACGGTCCTCAAAGGAATGATTGGGCAAATCATCTCCAAACCATGTGCGAACACCCAAGAGGGATCACCCGGTGACAACCCGCCCGGCAATAAGAACTTCGCAGATGACCACACTTCTAGGCGGACTCTTATTAAACTGCAAACGCGTTGCGACGTTCGTTATTGTTTCCTCCAGATGTCAGAAACGCACGGTTCTTAACAATTAGCGCGTGTGCGTTATTTTCACGTTCCAACTGAAGTTTGTAGTCATGTAGTCTACAACATAGTGCGATTAGTGTAGGAGCTATACATCTGTTAATCTCTCTATATGCTTCCATCGGAGTACTCCAAATCACACTAAGATTTTCAATTTAGATCACAAGATTTTCCATTTCAATTCAGTAAGTTACTCGCAATTCACTAAAATGAAAGCCGATATCTTTACTCCAAAACTGATAAACTTTTTAGATGACGTTGGAAAAAACTAGTAAAGTTTAGAAGACTATTTGACTCTTCATCTCCGGGGTTACACTAATATTTCATTAAAAAACGCCCATATAAATCATAAGATCGTCAAGGTTCTCTAATTTTACATAATAGATTATATCGTGGATGTTTCTAGTAAATGAAGGGTAATATCCATTTTTAATTGTTTTTCTGCGAAATTGTGTGTTGCTATTTTTAATAGCCTAGTACAAATGAAGAAGTTTATAAAATTTCAAGTTTTTCGTTTGAAATTCGAGGGTCTTTATTTCAAACGGTTTTTTTCTTATTACTCGGAGATTTTACACATCAGTTTGGAGGATGATGGACATTTAGTAAAATATACATGACTCAATTCTAGAGGAGCAATTATCAAATTAACACGTGAAACTAATAGTGATAGTTGGCGAATACATATAAAGATAATGAAGCTGATAAAGAAGATATGAAGATGAACTATAGGAATAAGGGGTTTCCAAAATCATAACTTCACGTTTGAACTAAAATTATAATGATTAAATATAAAGTGTACGGAAGCGGAATATATGTTCATTTATGTTGTACTTAAATTACTTTCAACGTGAACATTACACAACAACAGCTGTTGTCTGCTCTACCATAATTTTCCTCTGAATGTACCTACCATAAGGGAGGGAACCTAACGTTTTATAAATGGGGTATAAATGCTAGTGTCGTTCGTAATCATCCATCAGTTTGATCTAAAACCTCAAATTCGACGTGCTAATGCTATCGCCATAGATGTATATTATACATGAGTTATTATACAGTACATAATCATACATGAGCGCACAGGAGTGCAGTCCATTCATAAACGCTATCCAAATAGACAACTACTTAGCTTTCTACGTAGCTACATCATTGGCTATACTACAGTATTGATCTATAGCAATAGTTCAATCAACTTAAGTAGATATTTATGATGGTGGATCTACACGAATATAATTTTCGTTGAATTCGGTACGGTTTCAAGCCATCTCCAAGTAACCGCCATAGATTGTTTTTCCAAGTTGTTATAGTATATAACTATATAGTTGTACTCAGTAGCCACATTTTTAGGTAGTAACCTCATACCGCCTATCAGTTGTTGGTTCAATAAAATCGTGGTGTAAATTTAAATCTTATTCCCAGGGCCAAAACTTGTCTACCTATGTCAAAATTGATGTGAAGTAAAAGCGTTCACATGAAATCGTTGTAAAGTTAAAACGTTTCTGTATCTGTAAAACTGAAAACTTGCTACTAAAACGATACTTTTATCATTTCATTTGAGGAAGAAAGCAATTCGCTTTTGGATGAAACACATAAGATGTATTTATGAGATAGGTTACCCTCATGTTCAGGTCGTGTGTTACGCAGATGGGAGGGTTCGGAGTGACGCATGTGGGTGTGGGGCGCCCTACAGATTACGTGTTGATCTCATCATCTGCATCTATCAGCAAATTCCCCCTAGTCGTTATTATATACCCTTAGCGACCCCGGCAATTTCCCTGGCTCTGACCGCTGGGCATATCCCTACAATCTTGGCCTCGGAATGGAAGGTGGGGCCAGTGCTAATGGCAATTGCAGAAGGGCTTTCTCCCTTCCTTGATGTACGGCCATCTTATCACGGGAGGAAACAGCGATAACTCAACGTGTCTTTAAATCACAATCCCCCCATCCGCTTTTGGGCCTAAAATGTCTTCTAGATTCATGTTATCCACCTTAGAATATTCGAAGATGTATGCGAACATACAGATTGTTGTTCAAAGATAGATCTCTGTTCAACGAGAGCACATGGGCAGAGTAGTAGCAAACAAATGAATTTAAACAGTCTTAATTTAGTTGAAAGAAGACTGTAGGGTGTGACACATACGTTCTCGTATCCATAAAATGATTGAGTTTATCAGTGGAGTGTATTTGATAATAAGCAAGAGCATTACTAAGAGAAATTGTGAATAGTTAGTTTATAAGCAGTCACATTGAGATTATGTAAAAGCAACGAGATTATAGAGGATTCAGTACAGAGTCGAAAAGGTGGCCACCAGAATAAACGTTACGTATTACTTTATTTTACGTCTACCTGTGGTAATGCAATACCTACCCCATTGAAATTCCGAAATTTACAGAATGGGTCAATATGAGGATGGGATGGGATGGGGATGATGGGGGGGAGGGGGGGGGGGGGTTGGTATGGGTTGGATTTCATGTTAGTGCGAACCAAGACTTACTCCAGCCGGTGGGTTGCCATCCATATTCCATGGTAGGAGGGGTTTGAGGGGATGCTTGATTTGTGTGGGTTTCCTTATCATAGCTTATTGGTTGATGAAACCCGAGTACTTTCGTCAAATAGGCCTCATCAAGGATATAAAAGTTGAATTACAATAGGCTATTCTTAGTACTGTCATTGCGTATCTATGGTTCATGATTTATTTTTGTGTATGTATCTAGAATTACACTTCAAAGGTGAAATGCTTGGGTAGGTAGTTAATACCACCCACAAAGCCAACACTATTACCCAGGCAAATACAAAATGAAAGACAGGTAAACGCTACCTCTCACACTTCAAATGCTGGCCCAAAAAGTGTGCTAGCCCCGTGTGCTCTTTTCTTGATCTTTCCATCAGAAATTTCATACTACACAATTATTTATATCAGGTTTTTTACTACTACCTATGTATTATGTACCTTAACCTATAACAATATCAAACATGGTTAGAATAAAAATTATACAACCCCCAAGCAGTGGTGAGTAGAAGTTTGCTCAACCCTACTAAGTCTTGAACCCTTGAAATATTTCATTTTTTCAAATTTCATTTTCATTTTACCTAACAACTTTTTAACCCAAAATCATCAAAATTGCAAACTGTGAATCGCAAACAGACATGAAGATCAGCAATAGGCATGACTCACATGACTCAGATCGATTCTATTTGGCTTTCTCACTTTCACTTGCTAATGACAACATTGTGTATGTATGCGCTGATAAACATTCTCGGCAACGTATATAAAAACATACATAATTCATTGATCCATTACCTGCGGCTGTGGCACATAGTTCTAGGTATTAACTCTGAAGGAATTACTGTACTTAATGCAAAATAAAGTGTTTTGTCTAGGAAAAAATCTGGTCACGATTAGGTTAGCTTTGGACAATTTTTAATCAACATGTTTTCATTGATGGGGGGGGATATTGATGACATCTTTTCGATCCCAACTAAATCTTTTGAAAACTACTTAGGCCTCTATCCTCGACCGGTTAAAGTTGTAATTTAATTTGTACTTTAGACTGTAGACATCTGGTTGTACTCTACTAGATTTCTAGTAGATATTGTAGTACTATTTTGCGTTGTGAGAGGTGAACTCAGAGGCTAGTGCTGAAAAGTCGCTATTTCTCTATCGAATTTTGTGTGCTTCACTCAGGCAAATCGTCAGCTTTTTTTGAGTTACCAACGAGGCGCAGTAATACTAAGTTACCTGCAAAAATTGTTCATTTGAGTTCTTCCCGGAAATGTTGTTTATGACGTTGAAATTAGCGTTACCACAGGGCATCTGTCCTTGATAACGGGTGCGTTCGAGTGTTAACGATAAACAAAACCTCGTTATGACGGCACGTCTGCCGGCTTTTCCTTTCAACATGCTCGGTAAACCAGAAAAACGACGTACCGGTAAAAACCATAGCGTTTCACGTAGAGAAGAGGCACGTGATGGGCTGTGAAGCGGCCTCTGGCCCAGGAGTGGGATGCGCTCAGCCTTCAGGCTGGGTAGGATGGCGGCCTGTCTGGGCTCCTGAAGGTAAAGGCGAAGAGGTTGTGGGAACCGACGGAACCACGGTCGGCTGCCTCCCAGCCACGCAGTGTCCGCTCCCACATCACATGACTACTCCACTTTAGAGAGGGGAAAACTTCTCGGATAGTTGTTATTCTCCCTTCAGGTTTATCTCGTGACCCTTCTCAATATCAAGGGCTTGGCTCAATCGATTGTCCACAGTGGTGCCTCGAGGAAACTACTAGATTCACGAATTCAATATAACTGCTGTCTGAAAGAATAGATTAATTAATGAAAGGAATGGAGGCTAATCCACTCCCAAGCTCGCTCTTTCGGGCGATTGCATAAATATTTCACTTTGATACCCCGAACCTGCTGATAGGGGGCTAATTTATATCCTATCGCGGTTCTGATGCTCCTAACTCTTAGACTAGTAACTCTACTATTATTGATCTTGTTCTATACGTGTACTAATGAAGAAACGGGAATGAGTGAAGAACGTTGCCTATTTCTTCGAGAAAATAAATAGTCACAATGCTATTATTATTAATTGATATCCATTTCTAGTGATACGCATTTTATCCGTTCCACTGAATAATATTTTCAATCAAGTTTCAATTCAAGAAATTTTGTTTAAATTTTTTATGATATTTTAAATATATATGTTTGCACCGATATTTCATACAGCAGGCACCTAATTAATCATCTCATTAATGATGATCCCTACAAGTACTGATTTCATATTGGAAGACTGAAGAACAACCGTGTGTATAATCATTACTCCTATTCATCATATAGATCAAGAAGTAGAGTTAAATGAGGTTGAAATTTGAACGTATACTTCCAATTTAAACTTTGTGATTAATAATGTGGATTTTTGTCTAATTTAAACCAATAGCAGCTAAAAATATTTAATTTTTAGTTTTATTGATTCATTAAGACTCACAGTCATGAAAAATGTTGAGAAAGAGTAAATACAGAGACAAATGGAGAAAAATAAGAAAATACTAATTAACTTAGATGTTGCAAGAACTTTTATAAAATAGCTACCATTTGATGCAATTAATATGCTACGTAGGCAGAAAACATTCGAGATAAACGGTAACTTGGAATTTTCGACAAAAAAAAAAAAAAAAAAAAAAAAAAAAAAAAATCACGACATAAGTCTAGAAGTACTATATTACGATTTTTTCTCATATTTAAAGATTATTCATTTACGTCTAAAACTAAAATTGGTGTGAATTGGTGGGAGATTTAGTAGATAAATCTGATGTGTCTAGTTCCTGTTGTCGTACCCTACTACGTGCTCTACTACGAACTGCGATACATGATCTGTGATATATTTTTGTACAATCTAGTCATAGTTTTATTTCCTTTGCAGATGAAACAAAGTGACATATATTTATATTAACATATTCTTGATCTAGTCTGAGTTGTATTATTTTATATTTGAGGTTTTTTATCCGCTTTAGGGGCTAAACAGTGGCCATCACTGTACTCCTCGTTCGTTCCCCTCCGATTTGCCAGTTGAGTCCGCTGACACTCCGTTTTGTGACAGAGAGCAGGATGGCCCCCCTCAGAATCGTGCCATTTGCAGCGTCATTTGGACACCATGTCAAGTGCCGCTAAAAATAAAAATCCTGATATATGATCCTGATATACTGATGAGAACCAGCATAGTACTGGTAGCTATGTGGAAAGAGGTTTATAGAGATGTGCTGACCTTTCGAACTAGGTGAATTTTGTTCTATACGAGATAAGGTAGGTTAGTGATCGTGCCTTGTCGTTTGTGGGTTGCCTGCATTATAGACCCGTCGAAGGCTGTGTTTTAATTAGATAAAGATAAGACCAATCGATGTTAATTGACCCATGTGTTGTATGTAGTTGCTGCCTTTTCACCCTCGCTAATAGCTGCCTTTACCCGGAACCTGCCGATACCCACCGCATTATTCACGAGTCACGAGGCGGTCGGAGGGTATCTAGTGATTTGTGAAAGAAGAGGTGATTTAATTCCCTGATGATCATCAAGTATCGAGTTGATATCATTCTAATATAATACCTCTTGGAACGAGCGCCTCTCTTATTTCAATAATGAATCTAGTTTTCTGGAACTAACCCAAGCAAACGTGACTGACATTACTAATACTATACCACGGCTCCCTGAATGGTGACTTGACGACTTGCGCCTGTATCATATAGGTTCAGGGGCGGTTAACGTCATGTTGGATTTGTTCACCATTGGGATTGGGAGAGGTAGTGTATGTGTAAGTCTGTAAAATAGTAAATAGTAAACTTGGAAGAACATGGAAAAACCTAGTGACTTTGAAGTTGGGGCTCCATAGAGCAGGGTAACTTCAGGATCGACGCACCTGACGGGAGACTGTCGGGCTAGTACGGAAGGCCCCAGTAGACAAACGTAGACCCTTGTTTAATAAAGGTTCCTACTTATAGTCACAAATGAAGCTCAACGGAAAATAATTATCTACTATGAGTCATTATTACAGACAACACAGTTGAAATAAGAAATAAAAGTGAAATGATGATTTCACGGCAGCTTGGATTTCCATTCAATAAGCTCTCCCGGCGTTGTCGACGTTTTCAGCTGGCCTCTCAAGAGGATCAGAATTCGATCTAGTAATTTTGCTTTAAGCTACCCCAATTCCTCACGAAGATCTGATAACTACTTGGACGTGACACGCTTTAGTCCAGGAACCCACAGTAAAACGTGGACTTATTTTAGCGTCGCAAATAGCGTCACATCCCTAAGTCACTATGTCCTTTCTTAGGTGACTTCTCTACCCCAAACTTTGGTGCCACATATTGAGAAAAAAATCGAAACTCTTCAGCTCCATAATCAATTGTGAAGTTTGCGACCTTTCGTACGTACCAAATTTGATCATTTTAATAGAGAAGTTTAAAATCCTGGGGTTCCTTTAAAAAATAGTACCTAGTTTTATGTTTCTTGAATTCAAATCACGTTGTTAGCGCATTTTCTTTCAACAAAGGAAAAATGAGCTATTGTGTTCACTTTGTCCGTTGATGTATGTATGTACTCTTAAAATTGTTTTAAATGTCACTTCCCGACAAGCGGTTTTGATGAAATTTGGTATGGATGTAATCTGTAAGATTGCGAAGATGAAGATGTATCAAGGGCCGCTGATGCATGAGAGGTCATTGATCAGCGTAGTGAACTCCAAAGCCATTTTGTTTCCTGTTCGACGCAGGATCTGAAATTTCAGAGGGAGGCTGAAGGGAGAATGCTGAATACGACTGAGGGGTCATTGATCAGCTGAGTGAGCTCCAAAGCCATTTTCTTTTCCATTCGACGCAGGAAACTGAAATTTGAGAGGGAGGATCAAGGGAGAATGCTGAAGACGACTGAGAGGTCATTGATCAGCTGAGTGAGCTCCAAAACCATTTTGTCCCCTATTCAACGCAAGAAGCGTCTATTTCTCGAGGTTCTCCTTAAAAGAAAATGCGCTATCATGTGACTCACTTCGTGAGTACCCTGATCTACTTGTTTTGAATTGTGTCACAGATAAACTCTGTTTTTAGTAATGAGAGATTTTTTTCCCGTTGGTATACATTAGTTCTTAGCACTTCGCAAAGAGCTATTTTCACTCCATCATTGTGCCATATTCAGACAAATTAAAATTAAACCTGAATGAAATGCTTGCGTATGAGTCCGCAACAAAGTGAAACAATTTCCAAATGAACGAGCGCCACCCTGTGTGTTTGTTTGGGAAATTTCATATGACGAATGGAATCGTCATCGCTTTCACGACGAATCATGGATATGTTTTCAGGCGACTAAAAGACGAATCCATGATTAAGTTAAAGCCTTGACTGTGAAAAGGGGTAAGTGCCAAAATTAAAGTTTTACAGTAGAAGTTTAAAAAGTTTTGGTGACCCAAAAAAGATAGATTACACAAATTTTTAGTTGGGAAAGCGATTCATACGTGAGATAAAATATATATTAACGAGGACATGACTTGAAAACATATTTGTCAAGTTTTGAAGCAAAAAAATTGCAAGAAATCATTTATTTTGTCCATCGCTCGAGAGCTCCATTTGCTTGTTTTCCTCCAGGAGTTACCCCTCGCACCATCTTCCGTCACCCGCCTGAACTAAACGAAACGCGAACTTGCCTGTTTTTCCATGCCATTGGCGATTTTAGACTTAGATTATTTTCAGTACAAAAAGCGTTTTCGGAAATGTTAGCACGTACCTCATTTTTATTGTCAAGGCCTCGAAATGTGTTTCTCCGTGATTACATTAGTGAACGTTGACACTATCTTATTCGTATTCTTAAATACCACCACTCTAATAAGGGGATAAGGGGGTGGTTGACGAAACATAGGAAGCTGTAACTTTAAACATGGTTCCTTAGCGACCAAGCACCAAACCTTAACATCATTCCTCAGCTACCAAGCTCGCTTTGTTTATCGGTAGCGTAACGGATTTTCGTTACGTGACGATTTTTGAGTTTATGTGGCAAAGCAATGACATTAAAATGCCAAAAATTTGTCTCCAAAATCGAAACTGCCTCTGTTTGGCCACTTTGAGAAAAGGAAGTTGATGCTGAGATGTTTATAAGTATCGGATCCCTATACCTCCCACTCCCATAACAAGCTGAATCGGGAAAATTCTAACATCGTCGTCCATAATTTGAGGAGTTGCTTACCTATACTCTCAGTTGTTGCTGCTTCATAACTGTAGTTAACCAGGTTGCACCACACAATACACACGAGAAGTTTGTGAAGCCAACACCATGAACTTACAGTTAATTTAAAACGGGATGGCAGTTCGAAATTTGCCTGATTCACTACTCAACTCACAGGACCCGTTGCACAGTGCTTCGAGTACTATACGGTCAGGATGGACAAAATTCCGTTTTCTACTGATTCTTATAGGAAATGCGACGCTGATCACGAATATACCATGTAATAGGGGTCCCTGAATGGCCTTCATGAATATTTATCAGAAAAACCGCTTTTTAAACACTTTTTAAAAACGTTTTTTCGGCCAAAACGCTATACAGAAGGCTGAAAATCAAGAACCAACTCGAAAGAAACATTGAAGAAATTTATTTACAATACAAGAAATAAAAAACAAAGAGGAAAAATAAACTTTCATTCATCATAACAAACTAAACTCATAAAAATCAATAATAGAACTCATCAAATCTTCATAAAGTTGATTTGAAATATAAACATCACAGCACTAAAAGCTGAAAATGTAGAAACTCTTCTTGGGTAGACAAATATTTATTATTACAATCATTATGGAGTAGAGCCTAGGTGCTTATGAATGTTCAAAAACTTAATCAAATTCAGAGAAATCGGAACATAGTGAATCTGATTATATTTTGAACTCCTCAAAAGATTTCCTCCGTCGCCCGGGCCACCTTGACAGCTTTGTCAATAAATTCGATGAGGTAGTTGGGAAAAATAAGAGATTTATTCATATATGTCTGATTTTTTGTTAGAAATGAGCTTCGATATCCTTTACAGGCATCCCTCACCCTTCTGAGGGTTAAGGTGGTCAATTTTGACCATTTATTCAGGGAATTGTCTTTGTTACCGTCTAAATGATGCGTTTCTGTAATAAAATTTGATAGGACTTCATAATTTTTCTTCTCAATGTATTTTTCTTATATGAGGATTTTTGAGTTACCTATCTTCTGAAAAAAATTACAAAAGGGCCTTTGTGGAAAGTTTTTGAGAATTTTTTTTCTTTTGATTCTGGAGGGTTTAATGTACATTTTTAAAACCAAATCCCAGGAACGATTTTAGCTTTTTGGAGAAAATGCTTTTTGAAGTTGACTACTCGTGTTTTCGTAAGCTAGTTTGACATCTGCTTATTGCACATTTGAAAAATTCAATGATAACGGCTTAAATTTCATCAAATATGATTGTACTCTCACAGGTCCGGCCATAGTTTTTAAACGTGGAGAACCGTACCCCATGCGAGAGAACACTACTGTCTTTCGACTGTACCTTTATCTCCCTCAGCATCCTTCTGTTTACAGGTATCACCGTGATTAGGTGACCAATGTAGGTTCAACTAGTGATATTTTTCTCACCTTTAGACCTCTCTGATTTAGACCAAATAGGTAGTTTCGGTTAACTAAAATGTTGATTTTTTCATTTAGTCCATTATTCGAAGCACTGTGCGATGGCGCATGAAGGGGTCAAGCGACTACCTAAGCTCAGGCTTTCCTCGTAGCACGTTGATTTTTTCAGTGTAGAAGTGAACCTGGTAACTTTCGAACTGCCATCCCGTTTTGAACAAACTATAATCTAACTTCGAAAGGTTAAGTAACAAGAAACTATGCTACGCGCGTGTAATTAGTATACCTAATTATCCATAGACCCCGACCAGCGCAACGGCCGGGTAATCTGCTTGTGTATTACCTACATATTTAGGAAACTAATTAATGTTGTACTCAATTAATTTACTTACTGCAACTACATCGGACAAATCTCGTTTCATTGTACGGTTTGTATACATACGTATTTGATTTATGTATAGTGAATTATACCAATTCCAAGGTACGAGAGCCCTGTACTGACAGATTGAGTAAATATTTGCAGCAGAGGTTTGTATGACTAAGGTACACTCACAAAAGTAAATTCGGCCGCATGTGTATAGCCGCATATCGATTCCCGTAATTCCGTCTCAGGTGAATACTGTTGTCCGGCTCTACATGTTGTTGAAGGAGCCTCGCGACTAATGGCCCATCCGCCCGGGTGTACTTTATGACGTCCCATCTCAATTTAGGATTTCGATTCCGTAGGCAGTAGAACGTGCACCTACCCCCGAGCTGCCGTTATTGACTCTGAGGGTGGCTGCTATCGTTCTGTCAAATCCAGACGTATGATAAGGCCACTCCACCCCCTCCATCCTATCACAGAGCAGATAACATCGTATTCCCTCTAACCTACTAACAACTCCATTACCCGGTACAATACGAGAGGGAGGTCTGCCTTGTTTGTTTGATCCCTTTCCCTCCCCCGCGCCACCCTAAAGGTAAGTAATTGGACTCCATAACCCTTCAGCCTGTGAAACCAACTCTACTTTTGTTCTCTAAGTCGTAAACGATACTGGTTCAATTGTAGCTTTCCGTCTTTGTTATCTTCATCCGATGGTACATCGTTTGAACTTCCATACATACAAGTTGAAGACTCGGATGAATATTTATATACGTACAGTGCCGTCCCTATGATGTCAAGCCAATATCTCTAACTCGCTGTTATTAACGGAATATTAATTAAACTGTTACCACTCACGAATATTGATTTTTGTTTATTCATCACCATAGCTTAATTTTCTTAGAAAATTGGCTAAAACGTTCCGACCTTGGTAGACTCGGAAGCAATTGACCTTCTGTTGTTGGAATAATAATTTAAAAAATAATAATTCAATTAAGAGTAGTTCCTAAGTATTTACTAATCAATCATTTAATAGATTAATGTAATTATTGAAGTAGATGATTGGCTACCTACGCTGCACAAGCCCAATAGGATATAGAAGACCTAATCATCTCGATTTCTGGAAGTCAGGATTCCATTTGAATTACATTATCAGCTGATACAATTGTCATAGTTTTCAAGGCGATTTTTTATATTCTTGTTTTACTGATTACAATTCACTTCCATGGTTTTTTTTTCTCCCTTGTCGATGCTTTAGCCCTAAGGGCAAGCAGCCGAATAAATGCCTTGCGGCTGGGGTGGTTTCGTTCGATTCTTTGGGCAGATACCTATAAATGAAACTCAAAAAATCATTACTGTTACATAGAATGATTTCAAGATCTCGAATTTTGAATATTTCAGCCTTTAGGTTCTACCCTTTAGTGTTGATCAAACGCGATGCCGATTTTACTGGCTCATCCCCGGCCGATAAATGATCGTTAAGCCTAATTTCTTCAAGTTTGGTCCAATACTTTTTGAGAAAAGATTCGGACGGCGTACGGCGGACGGACGGATTTTTTCACTTTATTCAATTTTTAGATTCTACGTATCTTTAAACGTAAACCAATAAATTTTGAAGGGGGTTAAAAAAGTTTTTTCTTGGTCGATTACAAAGGTTCAGTATTGAAAATAATAAACCAAATTACTTTGAATATCAAGAGATGTAGGCTTTGATGAAACATGGTTTTCTTTGACTAAATATATTAATTCAGTGCTTGATAAGGGAAGGAAGGGCAATTTGGTTCTGTTTGATATGACAAAAGCCTTTGATTCAGTCAACTGCACTCAGATGTTGGAAGCTCCGATTTATAGTGGAGTCAGATCAGGCGAGCATCAATGGTTCAAGAGTTATTCTGACCAGAAGCACCGAATAATAAAAACAGATGGAGTAGATAGTAGGTACTTTGGAACAGCTAAATTGTGGAGTCGAAAAGGGCAGCACTCTTGGTCCCCTCTTATTTTTAATTTTGATGAACAGGATAGGAAATCTCTCCTTGTACGTTCAGACATTCCTTTTCGCTGATGGCTCGACACTCTTTTGTGACACAAATATATGGAAAGATCTATTTTCTTCTTCCAACCGTGATCTGAAACTGTTGTTTGGTTGGTTTTCAGCTAATCCACTTAGATAAAACCTATCTAAAACTTATTACCTTGTTTTCTCAAAATCAAAAGCAAAAATCATCTCCAACACCGTGTAAAACTGAATATCTGTGGCGGTATGCTTGCGGTAGGGTGTTCGTGCCATAACTTGAACGAGTTTCTTGCGCTATGTATTGAGTGTATTAATAGAGAAAGTATGATGGGATACCCATATTCCCACATTAAGTACACGAGTTACAAAATGTATTTATTTGTTTTATAAGTTGGAGAAAGCTACTAATCATGTACAAGTCTCTGGTACAAAGTCTCATAAAATAACGGCAAGGGTATAGAAATTACAAGGTATTTTTCCATTAGACAATGCACTTATGAACTTATGGTATTATCATGTTTCATTTTTGTCCATATCAGTCAGATATAAATTATCAGTTCCTGCAAAATTCTACCAATGATCATGTCTGAATTTTACTTCGTGATCTATATATTATGTGTATGGAATGTATTATGATTGTTCCTTTCCTATTTCGGTGCACCACACTGAACATAATTCATCCGTTTTTTCTTTCAGCGAATTTTAGAAAAAAAAAGAAGTTATTGCAATGGCTCGGCAAATTTTAAAATCTCAGACGGATCGTGGAGTTAAACATTTTTCATATGTGTGTGTGTGTGTGAATCCTTCCGGACGATAACTCTCCTTAGGATTAAGATAAAAATTCCCTTCTTGCGCCAAAAAATCAAGCTTTCCCAACGAAAGGATGATTTCGTTGGCCAGCATTTTTTAGCATGTTAAATTGGTCAAATTTCAAGAAATGTGCTAAACAAATCACTCAAATGGCTAAAAATGACAGAAAATTGTTAAATTCATATTTTTAGTAGAATGTTAGCCAAGAGAAGTTTATTAACGATCGTCTAGAACATTAAGAAATTTATTTAGAAATTCAAGCTGGAAAATGTACTTAAATTAACATTTGCCGAAAAATATATATAAACTGCAAAAAAGCTAAAAATCCAAATTCTTTTTGTAATTGCAATGAGTGATTTAGAACGAGGTTAATTTCCATAAAATTGGTAGTTAACAAATTCTTTTCCCTTGAATTTCTGGACTTTCAAAACAATTCATAGTATCTTAGGATAATTTACGAAAATTCGCTCATACGATTATGCTGCATGACTGAAACTTTTTTTATGTTTCTCATTCCCACCACCCTGCATGTTATTTTGCGCTTTTTAATGTTATTATACACACCAAACAAGATAAGTCAGTTTAAATGAGGTTTAGTGATCTGTTTTCAAACACCTACAAAAAACTGTAGAATCTTGAGCACCGCGTAAGCAGATGAGCGAAGGAACTTTCAAGATTGAGTTTTCACCTGAGTAGGAAATGAAAGTAATAAAGGAGCGAGTAGGTGAGTGGGTGTGCGCCAAGTCGTGGAAGAAGTAAAGCTACAGATCCGCTCCTCGCCCGGCAGCCGCCTTCAAGTCGAACCGGGTGGTAGAAGGTTCGCTTATTTATTTGCCGAGAGGGGTTGGATCAACTTTAACAAGCTTCCTAACCAACCTCCCCACGCTCGAGTAACATGGCAACTTTCGCCGCAATACCGTTTTCATCCTCCGGGAAACTACGTTTTTCACGGCAGCTAACATCTGACTACTCGTCACCATAAGCCCTTGGGTAAGGGAGAAATATGTGGAAAATAGCGAGCATTGAGTGTAATATCGTTCGAGCGATTGCACTCTCGCGATAACTGAAATGCTAGGGAGGAGTTACGCACTCATCCTGGACATTTCTGGATTCAAAGTGGGACAATATAGCTCATTTGGAATAATTTGTTTTGACATTATTTCCCGATTGGCATTTGAGTAGCTACATATCTTTTCCCTTCACATTGCCTACATTGCAATGATTATTGGCCAATGGTATTTTCATTCCTTGTCCTATAAGCTGAGTGTCGGTTACCTACTTGTTTTCCGTTATACTTGAACGCTTCTGCTTAACGCTCAATATTATAGAAAACAACTTCTTTTTACATTAATATACTATCATGTTTTCTTCAATAATGATCATTTGCAATTGACCTACATGAACAATTTATACTCACCAGCAAAATTAATGTTTGATTTACGTTTCGACATATGTAGACTGCAAAAATCAAATTAAAAAAGTGGAAACATTCGTCCGGTTTTATCGTACGAGGTACGCCAACCGAAGATTTCTACGAAACTACTACACCACGGTTTACAAAATGTGACTCAAAAATTGTACGTGTGGCAAGGTTGTGCCTGAAATCTTGACATCAATTTTAATCAACCAGAAGAAAATTAAATAAGCAGGAGTTGAAAACCTACATACACTATTTACAATGGTTAATTTTGAAAATAGCAAGCCAAAACCATGAAGTGAGTAAGATACATTTTACGTATAATAAGTATCAGAATTTAGGTTGTTAATTGGTTGGAAAAGTGATGTTCCCCATAACGTGATGCTATGTCTACTGAGCTAATATCAATCTGTCCCTTAGACATGCAATATGAACGAATGAATGTTTTAAATGGTCTAATCCGGGTAAGGAACACGACTGAGGATCGAGAAGGATCTCAGATTAGAGCTCGGAGCAGCCTCACATAACGGCGCCCACTGATGTGATAGTGAATGGGAGTTGTTCCCAGTTCACACAAAGGAGAGAATCACAACCATTCGTTACACCGTCAGTCACTGAGCAGTTATCTTGTCTGGGTCTTAACCCGTTATCGTCCGTGGTGTACAAGCGAACACCTACATGAGTCAAACGAGTATCAGCTAGAATGGAATGCGTTTGCGGTACGTTGAATCTTTTAGTAATTACACGTTTCATCTTCCAAAAACATGGGTTTCAAATGGACTTGATGTATTAGAATTGAGCGAAACTGTCAAAATTGTATCATCGATATGTTTCTAACAGAATTCAACAAATGGGAATGTGATTCACTTGGTGAGGCGGTGTATTTTAAAATCAATATAATCGGTCATTATTTCAATATTCTTGGCACCGTTGACTGTTTCACTGTAATTACGTTACAACAGATGAATGAAATTAGATGTTTGAGTCACATTCTATACAGTAATAATTATTGTAATTACAGGTTTCTCTTTATTTGAGGCTAGCAATAACATTAAATTCACTGGTCTCCCAATACTTGATGATGACTTGACGAATACAAGATGATTTTCCGTATAACCTGAGTGTAGAATATCGGTGCCATTCCAAGAAGATGAGATTGAAATAGTTTTTGTTGTCACGCAATCGTTAGTTTGGAGAGGATGCTTGATCGATTCTATATAGATATTCACTGCACATTGTATGTTCAGATAGTTTTGAAAAATCGCTTGAGTTTGGGTGAGGAAGTTTCAGTGAACAATGGTTTTCTTTTTAGGGTCTGAAATGGAGCTCTGTAATGGTTATTGCCGTAGTTGTTGCTGAATTCGTGTTGTAAGCTACTGTCTATAGCTGTTTCCATCTTTGTATATCAGTTTCTCACAGAAAATTGCGGTCCAGAGATTAACCAGATTCTAGTTCTTTTATCATTCACTATTGGTTGACACCACCTTTCGCGAAATTTCCTAAACAACTCGAAATGATTTTGATGCCGTCACTTAATTCTTCTCTCTAATTCATCCTAGAGCGCTACATTTGGTACACATTCTTATTTTTCTCCCAGAGTGCTGTTCAAACTGAGTAAGCATACCTGGTACTTGTTCCAAGAATACTGGATTTTCCTGTTGACCCCGCATTGATCGTGATACGTATATTAGGTACGTCACCATCAGTGAACAGCTAGGATCTAGAAGGACTTTGGGCTTCCAAAAGCAATCAAGCTTATCATGCTCTCCCCAGTTCATTCTAGAGTGCTGAAATTTGGTATATAGCCTCTTGGAGACCAGTAGAAGTGATTAAAAGGAAACTAGAAAAGCAAGCCAAGCGGTATAATAATCGAATGACTGCAATTTAGAAAGAATTAGATGAAGATGCTGGAGATTCGACATATTATTCAGCAATACCAATTGCATTTTTAACGGCGGCCTAAATTTTGACTTGCGAAAAATTGAAAATCAGAGTTCATCAAAGAAGCTTGAGTCACTATCAGCCACGACCATCAACTTTGCCACACTATACTTGTAATAGCGTATTTGAAACACGAAAACTGTCACTGCTAAGCCACTTCTGCAATGTTCGAAGTTGTTATAACGCTTATTTTTGTCGAAACTAAAAATTGTTGTGATGATACATCAATCGTTTTAGTCAATGCTCTGAATGCAAGCTTCGTTTTTTCGTTAACATTTTCAACTGCTCTCATATTGACGAGAATTTTTGAGTGGCCTTCTATCAACTTTTTCGCATAGAATATCCAGAGTTGTCACAATGGTCCAGTTTCGTTAAATATTTTATGTTCTCAATGTCCCGGACACTATATAGAGAGTCGGTCAGTATAGTCAGCATTTTCCATTTGCTCATCTTATGCTGCATGAATTAAAAATTGAAGAGCCTTCTTAAATGCGCATAGTTTCACAACAAAATGAGTCCGCTGGATTCCAAAGTCTGTCAGTGGCCCCTCAGCTGATCAGTACGCCTCCGTAACTCGTAATTGTTTTCGAGGTGTCCAAACGGATTTCTATCTAAATTTCAGCACCGTAAGTCGTTTAGAAAAGAAATTCGCCTCAGAGCTTCTACGGTTGATCAAAAGCCCTCCGTACTTTGTATTCTAGTTTGTCCCCAAAAAGCTGCATTGCAAGTTTTAGCACCTTAAGTCGATTAATAAACATATTAGGATCAGAGGTCCCTCAGCTGATCAGTGTGCCTACATAACTATTCTAGATGTCCCAAAGGAGCTCCATTTCAAACTTTAGATTCGCAGGTTGATTTAGAAAGAAATTAAATTCACGGGACCTTCACCGTAACGCAACTTTGTAAGCGATTTGCGTAAAGCAATTTCGTGGTGGTCAAGCAAGAGGCTGACTTTGCCATTAAAACGCCTATTTAGATGACATTACGTGAAATAATTAATTATGTAATAACTTAAGTTTAATTAATTAATACATGTATACTTTACTATTCCGCCTGACCTAAGTATATTGACATTAAATGTCAGGCGGAGTAGTAAAGTATACATGTATTAATTAATTGAACTTAATTCATTACATACTTAATTTAAAAGTTCAATTTTAACTGTGTACCTACCAACTGAAAATTTATGAGATAAAATAAAAAACACATACCAACCTCCCACTAGTCCGTTCGTAGAGACAATAGTTATATTGAACTCGATTTCGCCAAGTCCTTTGGAATCGTATCAGCTGAATTGACTAGGAAAATTTTATATGTCACAATTTTATAAATAATACACTTTCTAGATGTCATTAATGTAATTTAGCGATTAGTCCACTGATTCGAAAATGTCACTACCAGCGACACCATACCAGATTTCACTCTCTCAGTTTCTCTAAGTTCTAGCCCTTGGGGAGAGCAAACGAATTACGAAGAGCGTTGAGGGTGGTTTCATTTGGTTCATTGGCGTATTGTCTGTTATTGACTTCCAAAAAATAATTACTGTTACCTTGAGAGTTTTTCGGATATCAATGTTTGATCCCTCAAATGCTTCTCTTGAAAGTTGATACACATTGATGCCGACCTTTTATGATGACCATACACCCCCAATGTGATTTATAACCCGAATTTCATAAACTTTGCTCATTAGTTTCGGAAAAAAGCTCTAGACGGCGGACGGAGGGATTTTTTAATGGTTAATCAGATTTTTGTAATCTAAGCTTCTGAAAACGCAAACCAACAAATTTTGAGGGGGGGGGGGGGGGGTTTAAAAATATTGTTTCTTGGTCCATCACAAATGTTCATTATTAAAAATATTAGACTAAAACAATAGAACATACTAGAATCAGCTGAAGTTAGCCTACTTGTGTTTGAAAATCGGATTGCGATAGATTGATAAGTTTTTTCAACATTATGGCACTTTTGGAACGTGATTGGTTGATCCCATCCGATTCATTGAAGTGGAATCCATCCAAAATTAATCATTTATATTCAATGATTTGAATGATAATTATTTTAATTCAACTATAAAAATTCCTAGAATGATTTTCAAAATTGCTATCCTTAAATTGATTGATTATGAACCCTTTTGAGGGTTATTGACAGTGACGTCGATTTCAGCTACATTTCTTTTGATGCGTGATTTTTGTAAATTTCGTAAATTACATTACTGTGTACGGCTAACGGAGGAATTTGATTTCTTCATTTTGTTTTGAAATATTGAAACATAAACCAACGCATTTTGAAGAGGGTAGGAAAGTTTCGTTTCTTGGTCATTCACCAACGTATTTCATCAATATCAAATCGAAACTGGTGTAATTTAACTACATAGGTACGTTATGTATCTATAATTTTGGATGTGTACGTTCATTAGTTTAGGGTTTCTCCCCAATGTATTGGCCGATTTTATCATTCCACCGCTGAGTTTCAAATTATACAAAGAATATACGCTTGTGAATGATCACTTTATCAAAGACCTCGTCTTCGGCTGAAAAAAGGAGCCGCCGCACTCAGACTGTATTTCACCTCGCATTCAGTGTTGGCGAAAATTACCGCCCTTTCTTCAATCAGCGCTCGACTCCTAAAGCAGTTTATTGGCTCCCATGAATACAGAACCACATTACCCCAGAAACCCTTTCAGTGTATGGTAATTAATAGTTCATCAGAGCTATTAATTACAGAAATGCGGCCCATATTATTTGAAAGCTCCCTCGCGAGGCATTCGGGAGAAGGCGGGAGGTCGATGGCGGCTTGGAATTTAATTGCTTCGGATTGGAGAGAGAATTATTTAGGTATTGCCGAGTCTCCCTAACTAACATGCTGGATGATCAAAGTCCTTCCTCCGACAATAGGGATGGGTTTTGGAACTTTCCAATACATGTGCTACGGATGTCACTTTTTTCATCAGGGTCCAATAATTTCCTGGCTTTGACGTTTTTCACAGAAGTGACCCTAGCAACGGACAGATGTGGCTCAATCTACATTTTATCGATCAGACCAGAACATCGAGCTTACAATAGTTCGTGTTCAGTGGAAAAGCTCTACGCAGTTAGTATTCATCTCTATTAGTGAACATTTAGACTATTTCTGAAGTGCATGGTATAGATATCTAATAGATTAAACCAAGCTTGGTATCTCCTTCAGAGTGGAGAATAGCTCGTAAGACAACGAGAATGGGGAAACCGTCTTGATTATGTCTAGAGCCTCTCCATAGCTCACAGTTTATATTTATTCATTACATAATAAGATATTGGCCAGCGAGAATCATGTTCCTTCCCAGAATCATAAGAACTATGTGGAAATCCACAGAGGAAGCAAGAACTGGACTTCCATTGGTCTGATGAAGGGTGGGAATGATATGGTTAACTGATATAGGATTGGTGGTGTCTACCAACGCAAGTAAGTAGTGTTCGGAGGTTGTGCAAAGGGGTATAGAGGATTCTCTTTACTGATTTTAATGGAAAAGAGGGAGCTGGTATGGGGCAGAGCACCAGGAGAATCTTGGTACATTGGCTTCTTAAACATTGAGAATTTATATTCTTATTTAGTAAGGGCTGTGCGTGCTGTGATTATTTAAATTACCCCAGGAAGATTTTTATGTAAACATCCAATCATTTGTCATACGTACGTATAGAAAAGTATTGGTTTTGTGTTGAGATTTAATGATGTGACGTATGACACATTCAACTTTTCTAAACAATACAGAAACTGTAGAAGATAATGTACAAGATTTTTAGCTAATTTACCTCCGGTATTAGACACATCTACAGAGATTTTTTGTGATAAACTTAGTACTTGAAATTTAAGCAGGTCTGGGACGTACGAAAATCATGAAATCCTATTTCAACTATTGTTGTGTAGGTAGTAGAACATTTTCTTCACAGTTATACCCTGACATCCAAGAAATTGGTATATAGTATTTGTTGTTTCATGAAACCCCGCCATTTCCCCAAAGTTCAATTTCGCTCTGTCCTGTTTTCTCTAGATTCCTAGACTTAAAAAGGAAGTCAGCATGAAAAAATGCATTTGGAGGCTAGCCTTTCCAAGAGAAATAAAAAGTTTACTACCCCTTTCATGGCCGTCTGGCATACCTCGGTTTTATATGCTTTCTTCTCTAAATTACTGGGCCGTCATTCTTTGGGCTGTAATTCTTAGTATCCGGAATAGAGTGCGAGGGCATCCAGAAAACTTCTTCTTGTACTTATTCTGAGTTCAAATTTTCTCTGGTTCTCGGAAAAAGGAAATGTATGCATACGTTTGGCTTATAGAGTCTGAATTCTTCCAGGAAGGTAAAGGTGGTGTATATTTCATATTTTTCTTCGAAGGGTGGTTTCGCAACTTCAATCGTTATGTTCTTTCTTTTGAGAGGTTTCATTAGAGCTGTACTCATGAATAATGTAAATATACACGTCTTAAATTTCATTTGTTTATGTAATCATATAAAATCAGGTAGAAGGCAGAACCTAATTATTACATGTTATCCATTAATTACATAATAGATATGTAAAACGTTACTCAAAAGTAATAACTTATTACCATTATTAAGAAGGAAAAATTACAACCTGGATGAAATTGCAGTTTTTAGAGTAACATATTGTAGGTGAATTAATTTTTAAAGATAGGTGAGGAAATCAGAGAATATTTCATCCTCGATTATATCTGGCGATTTTTCTTTTAGGCAAAGCGGTTTTTCGTAGAAAATGAAGTTATTGCAATGGGTTAAAAAATTTTAATATCAACTCTTCCCACAAATTTCTTCGTGGAAATTTGTTTTGAGGCCCTCTGAAACGATTCCTGAAATTTGCCTTTTTTTTCAGATGTATAGCATTTCCGAATTGAGTTAAACTTTTTCCATTTAGGTTTAGTCCTTTTCCATTTAGGTTTAGTCCTTTTCCATTTTGGTTTAAACCTTTTCCATTTAGGTTTAGACCTTTTCCATTTAGATTTAAACCTTTTCCATTTAGATTTAGACCTTTTCCACTTAGATTTAAACCTTTTCCATTTGGATTTAAACCCAGGAAATTATCGTGGAGTTAGAGGTAAAAGTACCCAAGTCACAAATTCAACACGTGGGAAAATCAAATGGAGAATATTATGATTATTTAACTGTTGTTATTATTGGTGATCAATATCATCAAACTATGTATCCAACCTAAGAAAATAATCATATTTACCAAACTAACTTTTGAAATTTTAATTTGATTTTGGCACAATATGGATTTACCTCTTCGATACTTTTACCTCTAACCCGACGTTATTAAGCCACAACTTGAAAATTAAATCATGCAAGTGTTTTTTTATGCACAAAAATGTAATATATATAATAATGAATAAATGTTTTTTGAACACAAGAATTTCTCATGAACGGAAGTTATAAATTAAGTTATAACTATCCGTTTCCTTTTTTTTACTTCTAGCCTAATGAAATTATAGTAGGTAGGCACTTACTTACTATGATGGGGCTAACTACTGACGTTTTGATGGAGTTTAAATCCAAATGGAAAAGGTTTATATCTAAATGGAAAAGGTTTAAATCTAAATGGAAAAGGTTTAAATCTAAATGAAAAAGGTCTAAATCCAAATGGAAAAGGTTTAAATCTAAATGGAAAAGGTCTAAACCTAAGTGGAAAAGGTTTAAACCTAAATGGAAAAGGACTAAACCTAAATGGAAAAAGTTTAACTCAATTAGGAAATGCTATATACAATTTCAACTTTTATTTAAATAGTCAATGATTATTTTGATTAAATTTTTTTCGCCGTGAAATGTATAGTTAACCGCTTATTTGCAATCAAAGTGCTAAACTTTCAGAGCAGTTTAGTATAAATATAGTACGATAATTTACTAAAATTCGCTCATTCGATCATACATCATGACTGGAATTTTTTTTATTAGTTTTAATATTTTAATTGAGAGAAAAACCAACCATCTACTCAACATTAAGTTTAGTTTAAGTTAGTTTAAGTTTAACGATACTTGGAATTCTAAAGTCGTTAAAGCCAGAGAAAAAAAATTCTTGGTACTAACTTGTATTTATAAGTGTATAAGTTTCAGGAAAAAAAAAAAAAAGATACAGATCTATTCATAATAATTGTTACTGACCTGGAAATAGTTATATATCTGGGAAAGTAGGTTCATACGAGATGTGTACATACATGGGTACAAATGTTTTGCGTGGTCGGTTCCAATACAAACACCCAAGAGAGATGAAAGCTCAGTAAAGTGAAACATTAAACTTTTCCCTTCTGAATATTAAATGTTGAATCATGCAGGAAAAATATTTGATTCTATCTTAAAATTTGTGAAAAACAAAAATTGTTTTGTCGACCCGTGTATCTAATTTGGAAAGTGCTGAATTCGATTCCGAAAAGCAAAATAATAAAAGTAACTGAACGAGACCATTCCCATCGCTTTAAGAATTCCCGCTAATCCAATTGTGATCGTTTTATAAACCAACAATATTGATTACATTCCCTTGGCCATGGTATGGATATAAAGTATTTAGGGTCATGATTTTGTAATTTTTCATGAGCTCTCCCAAAGACCTCTTAAAACCTTACAGGTAAACTTATACCTGATATTAGCGTTGGGGATGTTGAGAGGAGAAGTTCGTGTACTACGGTGAGCCAATAAATACTGAAACAAGAGCCATTTTGGGTGAGGCACACCGTAGCTTCCTTGCACCCATAATATGAATTCATGAATCTATAGAATGTTTCACAAAATAGTAATTGAAAAATCCATTAAAGGTTCCGTTGGAGTTGGAAAGAAACCTGTAAATTACAAAATGAGAGGTTTATGCTTCACAGATGATACATTTGCGCATGCGTGAAGCTACCAGAGAGCCGTAGGCGTTGCAGTTCTCAAAGATACACAGACACAAAACCAAAGTTTTTCAGAATGCTCTAGAACGTTTGATAAGCTACGGATGTCACGTTTGATAAGCTTTTTACAGCTTACGACGCGACGCCTTTCCGAGCCTTCAACCTATACGTCTTACAGGCTTGCCTATTGTCAGTTAGACAGGAGGCATGCCGTTGAGTCCATACCGGACTGGTCTGACAGCTATATGGCTCACTACCACCCCATATACACTCTTATTGACTACCACAATTCAGCTGATGTCCAGGCCCGCTTCTATTTCAGTGACATTAACAATATTTTAGAATCTCAAGGGCTACATTAGACGTTTTTGAACGAAATTGAGAAGTTTTGTATAATTTTTACTCAATATCGTAGGTACTCTATAACGGCAATCTATTCATCATCTTATTACGATTATAACGTGCTATCATAATTTACTATACATAATTTTTCTCTTATCCTATGTGCTTGGAGACTAAATAGTGTCAGGTTGGGTATGAAATGACGACATTTCTACTTAAATCCAGAGCTCGTTGTACTAAACTATAACAACTAGGTTTGTTTTCATTATGTGGTGAAAAAATTCCATGGACTGCAATAGGAGGAGCGGGTATGTCTCTATAGAGACAACCTACCACATCGAATACATACCACAAAATCTTAGGTACGTACCTAATAATTATATGCAATACGTATTAATTTTCAAACAATTATAATTAATTCTAAATCTCATTTCCAACATCGCCTTCCCTTCTCGACGAGTCAAATACTATGGCCAATGTCAACTTTATAAGTCAAAATCACAACCGCACTCAAAAGCAACGCGGCCATGTTGATATCACGACTAACGGAGTTTAGCGAGTTTAATTTGTCGGATTTTGGACGTTTAAACTCGAGTCGCCCTGATGGGAGCTTAAACTCACTTAGTGCTTTGGTGAAAAACAGTGGACCAGTAATCTCCGTTAATTTTTAAAGAGCCATACCTATTGTTTTATCGTGGAAGCCGAACTTTTTGGTCCCTGGAATAGGAAAAACTACTAGACTAAAACTACTACTACTACTAGAAGATTCAAGGACTTTGTTTGTTAGGATAACATAGCTCACTTCGTTATCTCTTCAAAATTTCGTTCTTTCAGCACATTGCAAATAAACTTTGATGAACGATCGCATAGGTTATTAACTGCTTTGCGTTTTAAGGTACTTACTCGTAATATACGTTGTCGTTCAACCTGTGCCAAATTTTTGGTTGGATGATTGTGGACCTCAATTTTTCCACATCACTTGTATTTCCCACAGATACTATTTTTAGGAAACACTTGAAACCCTTGACAGTGCACACCCACCGTGCCATACCACTTTTTAGGATCTTCTGAAATCTAAATTTTAATCCGCCCGAACTATCAATTTTTGTTTTTATAATATGCATCGTTTCACTCGACTTTCGTACGTCCAAATGTATGACTGATGGCAGATCCCAAGGCTAAACTAATGGCTTTCCATCTGCATAAAAAATGTCATTATACAATTAAATATGCATAAACGGTCAACCAACACCGGGAGGCTCGGCGTGTGATCTAAATTTAGTTTATACCTTTGAACGAAAGGGGCACGGAAAACAGCTTTTTATTCCTTGATGATTCGGTAAGGATATGGAGACAAACCCATCTGAAGCACCGATTTCCTAAGATTTTAATTTCGATATTTCGACCCGTAATTATCAATTCCTCAAATAATTGTTTATTCCTCCAAATTAAACAAAGAGTGGAAGCCTACCTACCCAACTTGTCTTACAGTTTTTAACCTCACAACACACATTTTGACGGCATGTACCTAAATAACGTAGCTGGAGTAGAGATGTATCGTCTTTCGGTTCGATATTTCAGAGGTCAGGGTTTTGTTCATCCGGACGCCCATCTCATTCGATATATTTCATGATCCCGACTTCTCCTTCTCACCTGTATCACTTACAGATCACTTTTCACGATCCTTCCGACCGTTGCGTTCCCCTCCCTTTTGATCCGCGTGTAGTCAATGTTTAATATTACCCTCGCCTCAGAAACGTAGGTTCACGTTAAAATGTTGGAGCGTAGTTGGTAATCACACTCCACTTCATTTTAGCGAATTTTAGAAGAAAACACCGAGATAGAACACCGATGAAAAGAACTAAAATTGGTAAACATTTGGAGATGCCCAAGTTTTTCAACAGGTTGTTGCCTGAATGACTGTATCTGATTTTTCCAACAGTACCGAATATCTATTTGAAAAAAAGCTCATAAATCAGCTTTTATTTTTATTTGCTAATTAGGGGAGAAAATGATATTTTATTGTTGAACAACGATACATTGGGTTTCCTTGAAACGTTACGCTCCATGAACCTAAAAGCGAGTTCTTGAGAATTTTCCGAACTGAATCGAACGGCAACACTTGCTAATCTCCTCAACTTGTATATAATTTGACACGTTAATTATCTAGTTTTTAGTGTATTTTTATTTTAATTTATTTATTTATTTATTAATTTATTTTTTGTTCTCGAATTCATAAGTTTTCGGTGGTTTTAATTTTTGATTTGACATAATGTCGGAAACACGAACGAAATTTGAAAATTGCTATCTCTAGGGAAGGGGTATCAAGGAAATGTTCATGAAGCTCTTTTTGGATCGTGAATAGCACATCTTACCTCAGAAAACAAATTTTTGTATGTTTTTTGAAATTTTTTTTAAGCCATGCCTCAAGTAGAAGGATCATTAATGGCATTTAACAAGGTGCTAAAAGGGACACAGCAAGAAGGACGATTCTAAGGGGAGCCATGTTGCCCTCCGTTACTAAATGAAGTGCCATCGTCGGCTCCACAGGCAGATCGGAGGTGGGGAAATCGAAAATACGACATTCCTAGAACGCTAATTGAAATGAAAAAGTTGTACTTTCGCCAAGAATTGAATGTTCCAAAAGAAATACCTTTTGGGCGCATTGAATTGGTCAACTTGAAGAAAGTGCTACTGAAAAAAAAGAAAGAAATTTTAATTGAAATCATTACATTATAGTTTCATATTTACTCGTAGTAGATTGAAAAAGGGGAGCTATCGAGAAGTTCATCAATTTAGGAAGCAAAATATCGTGCTGAAAATTATAGTTCCTATAAGTCATAAAAATGTGCGAAAAATCCATAAAATCTGCAAATTGTGTTATAGATACCTACTATATTATTACTGAAGTAAACTGAAGAAAATTGCTGAGTAACTTTTTCTTGGAAGATCCCGCAAAATTGTACAATTTCAACGCGAGGAGGTAGTTGCCACATTCCTTCCCGAGGTAGGGCGTTCCCCCAGGCGTTTCAATCTTACTTTTATAAATTTCTATGAGTGAAAGTACTTTTCGTCCAAACTTCGGCTTGAAGCTGAATCAAATATAATGGACAATCAAATCTAAACAACTTTTTTTTATCAAAGAAAAGGGGTGATGTGAATTCTACTTCCTCACATGATGGTTGTGAAAAATTGAATGCGATAAATGAAGTGCTTGGTCTCGAAAAGTATTGGACTTAGAAATGTGATTTTGCAAGGGAAAGCTGACAAAAATGGTCGTTTTTGAATCATAAACTTAAGATAGTTCTGAAATGTCTCTTTAACTTAAGCGCACTTCAGCCCAATTTTGAGGATTCCCTACCAAGGAGCTTATTTCATTTTTGTGGGATTTTATTAAGATTTGTGGTAGGCTCATTTTAAAAATACGACCTACCTACGAATTTCAATTCAGTATGATAAATATCAGAAACAATAAGTTCCAGTCATGCAGTATGTCCACATGAGCCACTTTTCGTAATTTTCACGCATTTAAGTCAATAGCTCCAAAAATATTAAAAGCCCATGTATTGGATTATTCTCAAAATATATATTCACGTTTACGTAGATTTTCTGGACTATTTGAGTTGATTTGAGCGTGAGTAAAACCTTCATTTCGCAGAATAAATATCTGAGGTGTTGCGAATTTCGATTCATCCCGGAGCACCTTCGCATCGCTATTATGCAGATTATATCTCATATTCCCATCATTATTATACTTTTTCAGGGTTATGAGCGCCATGATGCTGCTCCCAGGAGTAATACTCCAGGGTGGATATTGCCCCATTATCACAGAGCGCGGGGGCCAAGCGATGGCCCACCTATTTACTTTCTTTCCCAAGCTATTAACGAAGGTTGACGGAGTGGGAAAGGTGGAGGGGGGGATATTAGCCGGATGAGAAGTAAAACCCCTGGTGGGGGGTTTAGAAGGGAGCGGAGATGCGTCCAAGTCTGCGGCAATCTTTCACGGTTAATTTGTTCTACCCCGCCCGTCTCGTAGTCTTTCATCCACCGCCCTCCACCTTCTTTATCACCCCATTCCTTCTATCGTCATTCTCCCCCACCCCTCTTCTCCCTCCTCGTCCCTCCTCGTCGCTCCACAACTCCACCGATCTTCCCTTGTCATACCGCAACTTCCCAAACCTTTATCCCATGGGGTGGTAAACTAAGATTTCAACTTTTTTCTGAAAAATCCAATAAAACTTTGTCGGATTGCCATTCCCGCTATAAAGTTCTATTCTGGCCCTAATCGATCAAATGTTTCTTTTTACCTATCCTTCCCGTTTTTTCTATTTTATTCTGGAGATGAAATTGAATTCCGAACAACGTATAGTTTGTACTACAAGTTTTAATATTAGGCTTTGTTGAAGTTTAAAAAACCTGTTTGTTAGAAGGCTGTCTTGTTTCTCCTAAATAGTTTCCACTCTACGGTGTGGTTAATAAAAACAAAGGTGATTGCAGTTGAACGATATCCATTCTTATTGTGTCCTACGGCTCCATAATATCCTTCTTTTTTTTTCAGGTTGAACAATATCCAATAGAATGGTGATACTTATAATGAATATTGGAGACTACCTTATTCATTTATTATGATAATTTGAATACCATAATATGATGTTAATTTGAAAACGTAAGAGTTGTTCATTTCTAAAATATTATCAATTTATCAGCTTGAAACTGGTATGGGTGGTTTCAGGGGTCAACAATGGAGTAAGCAGTTCCCCAACATAATAACAAAATTTTGCGTAAATTTAAACAAACCCATAAAATTACATAACTTGGAATGGTGTGGTTGGATGGTGAGGAGAGCGGGGGACATATTGTAAAAGGAGGCAGGAGAAATTTGCCTTATCAGTTTAATCAATCCACCACCTCTTGATAATTATAGAAATGACTTGTTAACAACTATTCTATGATATGTGTTTCTAGTTTGAAGCAAGCCTCGTAAAAACCAGGTTGTTTATTCATTAATTTATCAGAAAATGACACTGACAAGCGGATGAAATCAAAATGCAATTTGAAAAGCTGGGGAACAGAGACTATAATTCATAAAACATTATAGAAAAATACCGAAACTTAATAAATAAATGGTGAATTTTCGGGTGTCCATAAACTACTACTGAAGCTACTGAAGAATATTGAAGCCATAAATTATGATTAAATTGATGTCAATATAGGTATGATATCAAATTGGCGAGGTTCAGAATTTAGAGTTTCGGACACTTGGCCGGTGACGGTGTAATTGATGACTTCAGAGATGATAATGAAAGGGCGAAGAAATCAAAACTGGATAGAATTCAAGAAGCAAGTTTGCTGATTTAAGGATTCTGTAGATATAACAATAAAGATGATTAGTTTGTGTAAGGGGGAATGAAGAAGATCGCGCCAAAAACTGGGAACGTTGACATGCGATATCAGCGTGAACGAAGTAATCGAATAGTCATCGTGTATCGGTGGGCTACTGCATCGTTCGTGTTGCAAATGAATCGCTATTGGATACGGCCAGGACAAGTGATCCTGGATATGAACAAGTTCATCCGAACGTAACAACCGCCCGTGAGCCGCAGCGACCAGTTGAATGATAACAACCGCGGAATACAAATTAATCCCTCAAGCTCCGTGTAAACTCCGAATACGGAATCTCAGAGAGAAGTTTGTTAGCGGGAAACCCGTGATGAAGAAGGTGGCAAAGGTCCACAATATTTGTTAGGAATATGAATATTCATAGCAGTGAAGGGAGTTGAGCCGCGCAGCTCTCCGCCGTGGAACAAAGGAAAACGTCTTGCACTGAATTGAATAGGCTTCGCGTTTTATTGTGCGGCAGATGCGAGAATCCAGGGTTGTTAGTTGCCCCTTGAACCCATCAAGGTGGGATCTGGAAGTTGAGTTTAAACATTATTGTTAGCACCCGCAATGAGCATCTCGGGTTTTTCAGAGCCGACGGGAGTTAATCATCTTGAGATATCCTCTCCGAAGAAAGAAATGTTTCTTACGTTCTTGAATTCCCTTCATTACCAAGCTTGTTTTCAAAGCTACAAAAGAAATACCGTTGAAAAGGTTTGGTTTGTTCCTTTCCCTTGGTGCCTTATTTGTCGTCCTTCAAAGACATCTGTCGGAAATATGCCATTCATCGCTCTCAACAAATTCACGATGTTTTTGACGACGCCGATAAATTGCTAATTTCGAGCGTCACAGTGAAATATGAAAAAGGGCTCTCCTGTGAACTTTGCGTTGGTACTTTTGATTACGCTTTTATATTATGTTTTTGATACTATTAAGAGGAAAAGGTATAACTGATAAATGAGTACCCGACAACGGTTTCAAGGACAATCTAAATGTTACTATACAGACCTCAAAGTTTTTGAAAATATTTATCCGAGCTTGAATTTAGGGACATGATAGTTGTACGCGAATTATGTAAATTACTCTATTTATTATCGGAATACTCAAAATAAGAAAAACTGAGCGCTTTAAATAATTAAGGAATTCGCGTAAGTTTCCTTAAATGGGTTTGCAGAACACGTGATAGTTCCCGGGGGAATTAAAGCCCTCACCTACCATAAAGTTTATGAAAAGTTTTATAGGCAGCAGTTGTGGAATGATTCGACCTTGATTCACCGGAAGAAAAAACTCTTGGCCTGCGTTCTGAAAGGCAATTTTTCCAGTCCCAAATAGTTTCGCGCATGCTCATTTGACTTTTTCGAACTCGCAGTTCTGGAATTAGAGTTCTGTGTTCACAGCAATTTGCGGAAGAAGTTCTGATCAACTCACACACTCTTCCGTTTTTTTAAATTTTTTTATTATTTATTTATTTATGTATTTTTCAACTATCTGAACCCGAATGCCAGCTTCCTCATTTCTGAATTTTATGGATCTGGTAAGAATAACTTGCAACACCACACTCTTATTGCTCACTTTTTATGAAAATGTCAACTTCCATAGAGATCATGAAAATGATTCTTCGAACATTTTACGTTTGGGGCATGCGCATATGCTAAGCTGCTCAGCTCCTAAAAATTTAAAAGAAATCGAATGAAAAATGTAGAAATTATGCTTGTCACAACGATTTGAGGTTCGCACAGGCGCAACCCCTAATAATGGTACAAACGTGATGAAACTCATACGGGGTAATCATATTGTCCCCAACTACCCTCGGAGTTTGAGCGAGTTCGGATGAGTAGACCACGAGAAAATGACGCTTGACGGATCTTACGCTTGCACATGTGAGGAGCCAACGGTTGACTTTTGACTGATGAAATTTATAGGAAACTATCCTCTTTAATTAATTAACCCCAACAAATCTGGTGAAAATCGAATGAAAGCTGTAGAAGTAATGTTTGCTACAAAGATTTTTCATTTGCGCATGCGAGGGAGCTAATAATATCGCTGGTCCAGAAAAACACTATGATAACTCGAAAAATGACGTTTTTCAGTTTTAATGGTGAACTAACTCAAAATCGGGTGGAGAATCATGTGTAATACTAGCTGAACCCATCTTGGCGTTCCAAGCGCGAGAATGCGCTGACGCAGACTATTACAACTTCTCATCTCCCAACAGTGTTGCCAACCGGACTATGACATGTCAGTTTCTTTGAACTGTCACTGAATGTACCTCGTTTGTCCGGTTCAAGACTATTACAATTCAAAATTTCAACTCAAAACTGTTTGATTAGTGAATAGATCGATAAAATAGATAGTCAGATAGTGATCTTCGTAGAGGTGCTATAAAATACAGAAATAATAAATCGTTCTGTAACAATTTCCAGCGTTTACGTTTGTGCTCACGCAGAGTGAAGCAATAGAACTGAGCAATGGAACTGGCAGGTGACCATCTGCAGCCTAACCCACAGGTTCTCTGAAAATTTCATCGAGATGGGATGCAAACTGTGAAAATTAAGCTTGTTACAATGATTTGCGGATTCACAACCGACACACAGACATGTAGAGATGAAATGTGTGTTTTTCAGAATTTTAAGAAGAGTAAAAATTTTGATTTTGACGAAACTATTGTTCTCATCTCCCGAAAGTTGAAACAACAGTTCTCCTATCTATAGGATGGAATGAATGAATGAATGCCTTTATTTTCTAAACAATTTAGACATTTTAACAATACAAAAGCAGTAGACACACGGTTCATACATTAGGAATACCTTATTATAAACTATATATTAGTTGTGTTAGTTTAACCGCATAAGCTATTAAAGAAGGTACGGGTACATTTTATTCTAACAAAAGGCTGTTAAGGCATGGCCGATTTGGCCGTCCGCCTTTGGAGCCGGTTCACCTTTTAACTTTCGTTTACAATGTTTACGTTCAAAACAGAAATATATATATATATTTTTTTTTCAAATTCTCTTAACTCATTAACATTCCTTGATATCTTTGTCATTAAAAAAAATACAGCACATTTTTAAAATAGTTTTTCTATTTACTTAACTCTTTAAATTTTTTCATTGTTATTATTGTTAAATGTTGTTATTGTTATTAAAGTAAACTTTTGTTATTGTCGTCATCAAACATTTCTCTACATAGTTATTTATAGTTATACATATAAATTATTGGGGTTCACTAAATATTTCATATTATTTTATTAATTATAGTTAAATTCTCTTATCAAAAATTTCCTGTATTTCCAAGCAGTTAAATTCTCTTATCAAAAATTTCCTGTATTTCCATTACAGTACCCTGCCAGCTTAGGCCAATATTCTTTTTGTTTTAATATATTGATTAGGTGGTTAACGGAAAATTCTGCCATCCCGAACCACTGAGTTCGAAATTCACTCAGTACAGGGCATTGTGCAACAAAATGACATGCATCCTCTACTTCCCTACGATTGCACATCGAACATAATTCTATTCTTCCCTCTATGCAGGGTTTATAATTGAGATTTAACAGTTCTGAACGAAGTTTTAACACCCATCTGACCAACCCCAATCCCACATCTTGATTCATATCGGCACATACTACATCGTGGTTCAGCCGCCAATACAAGAGGTAGTGAGTAGTATTAGCTGCTCTTTCAATCCATTTCTGCTTCCAATCAACGATTATATTCTCAATAAGGGTTTTAACTGTGTCACCGGCAAGATTCTCCACCACCAAGTCCACGCCATACCTTGCTCCAAGCTCCCTAAGATCTGCGAAACCAGTGGTGTCCATACGGGTCGCCATGGCTGCCACTCTCCTCGGAAATCTGTTTTCATGCATCCTAAATACAGGGGTGCCCAAAGGGGGGGGGGGGGGGGTCACGACGCAAACTGCGTCGTTAAAATTTGGGGGGGGGGGGGGGGTTAGAAAAATTAGTATTTTTTTAATTTTTTTATGAACAAGTAATAAGATTTATACTAACAATTTGCTAGCGTCAGCTGTTTTCAATTCGAATTACTTTATTGGATAATATGTTGTAGAAACAGGTGTTGTGCGCATGCGTTGTGAGTGCCATAATGACAGTTGTAAGTAATTGATTGTATTGATAGAGACCTTTACTGTATTTATAGTAAGAAAATGACGAACCTCTTCATTAATTGCAAGATGGTTGAAAGCCACCTTTGAAAACCACTGGAATCCATTCAGATTTGACATAATTTCTGCAATATTTGGAATAGGGTGGTATAATTTTTCTAGGTTGGTTGTTAATTGTGACTTTATAGTCACCAAAAAGCCTAATGGTTCCGTCACCTTTCAAAAATGGTTCTACCGGGGTTGCAAAGTCAGAATATTGTACCTTACTGGTTATTCCTTTTTTTTTTTTTTTTTTTTTTTTTTTGAAAATAGGGCGAAAATTGGGTTTTAGGTGGATACGAGCCTTAGCTTCTCTTATTTTGCCATCACCAGGTTGAAAAACATCCTGATATTTGTTAAGAATATATTCTAAACAAATTTTTATGACTTTCTAATCGAAATATAGCGCCTACATTAGACAAGAGATCTGATACATTAATGTTCAGCACCTTCAACCAATCAAGCTCAAGGATATTAGAAAAATCTCCTGCAATCACATATAAATCTAAGATAATTATGTTCGTTTGCAGCTTTAATCTTGGCTCGACCTCTGATTGGTACTTTTTCTCCGGTGCAGAACCGCTGACTGAGTGATGTAGGTTTTAAGGATTTGTCCGGGAATGTTCTTGAGAATAAATCATAATTTAAAATAGTTACCGATGATCCTGTATCCACTTGGAACTCGACATCTACGCCATCAAGATTCACAGTGGTAAACATTTTTGAGGCCTGGTTAGTATGACCTAACTTGAAAACGTCAAGGTTTAATCTTGAAACGACTGCTGTTGTCTTGTCTTCTGATATCTGGTTATGGGATTGTTTATTGTAATTTGTGTTCTTGGATTCTCGAATATAAGGACAAGATTGTTTTATACGACCCTTTTTGGAACAAAATCGCAAATCGCAATTACGTATTTACAAAAGCTCGAATCGTGATTTCGGTAAGAACAATGTCTACATGGTTTTCGGGAATTTTGTGGAAATCTTTTTTCCTTGATTTTGTTGATAGACGTATTGGGAGGCGTATTTTCTCCAAGTTTTGCGTGAATACTCGCGAATTCTAGAGCTTTTTTAAAGTGCACCTACCTAAGTTCAAGGATTTTCAGTTTCAGATAGTGGTCGGAGAGACCGTAGACAAATTGTGTAGATAGAACTTCCTCGAACCAATCTACAGGAAACTTTGAAAATCTCGCGCATTTTTCAATATTATGCAGCAAAATCTTTTAGGGACTCGTGCTCCCGCTGTACCTAGTCGGTTTTGAACGTTGATGCGTTCAATTAGCACGTTTGGTTCGGGTGAAAAAAATTTCGATAATATAGTTGTTAGTTCAGTGAACCATTTGCTTTCGGGATGTGATGGCTCACGTATTTCGCAAAGGCGTTCGTATGCTTGGTTCCCGATTGCATTAAGTAAATATAGGGATTGTTTACTCTCTGAAACGTTATATAACTAAAACTTAATTTCTGAACGCTTCAAATAGAAATTCCAGTTGGATTTAGTAGGATTTAGAAATTTCAGTTGGAAGAAATACAACATTCTTTATCACATCAGTGTATCATTTACATTAGGTACCTATTTAATAAATATTAAAGTTGGGGTTGGGGGGGGGGGGCTCGAGTCGTTGCGCTTGGGGGGGTGGGGGTGGGCACCCCTGCTAAATACTTTTTGGAGGTATTCAAGGTGCAACTTTAAGCAGTACAGGAATAAAGGTGAAAGACCCGTCTCCAAATACAAAATGTAATGGGGAGCACCTCCGAAAATTTCATCGAGATGGGATGCAAACTGTGAAAATTAAGCTTGTTACAATGATTTGCGGATTCACAACCGACACACAGACATGTAGAGATGAAATGTGTGTTTTTCAGAATTTTAAGAAGAGTAAAAATTTTGATTTTGACGAAACTATTGTTCTCATCTCCCGAAAGTTGAAACAACAGTTCTCCTATCTATAGGATGGACTCGTAAGCAAAAAAATGTTGAATTCAAAGTAAAAGGATTCCGTTTATTGTAAAATTATTTCAGAAAATAATGTACTTACCTCTTGAGAATTATAGTGATGGGATCCAAGGGATAGAGATCGAAACGCATTTCAATAACCTTCCAGTGAACCTTCGTCCCGCTATAAATATTTTGGTTCCCTCGCGAAATATTCCTGAGAAGTCGACGCCGCGCGGGATCTCTCAGTAATGCAATTCTCTAATAAATATGGTAATTCTAAATCTACTTCTTGGGAAGGGCTCGGAGACCCTCTCTGACCTCGACGGATAATTGCAGGAGTCGGAAAAATAAATTTACTCGGTTGTTTGTGACGTCTCCTTAGCATCTCCTCTCTCACCCTGCAAAACCACGGGTTCCATTCGGTCCCTTGAAAAATTTGCTTTATTTCAATCTCACTTTTTAAAAATAATCTGTTAGTCCATTTTACTAAATTAGAGAGGGAGTGAATAAGAATTTAATCAACTGTTTATCAAAAAGTTACTGTACGACGCACAGTGGGCGGAAACGGCCTTTTTTGTTGAAAAACCTAGCTAACCAAATTAGTCGAACTTGATATAGATTGGGGCACTGAATCGATTGTGCCTAGATGGTGTCGTAGGCTGATGTCATTGAAGTGATGGGAGATACAAACATAAAAATACCTAGTTATGCAACTTGATGGATTTATAAAAAAAGCTTGAATCCTTTTTATGAACGGTAGAAATGTCGGCGCATGTATACGTGCTCAAATTAAAACAAAATTACTACCTACCGATCCCTTTTTACCTAAATCGGAAAAATAAAAATAAACGTAAAATTTTGACTGAATATTATCTCAATATTCTTTAAATTTAAGTGTCATCATCGCGTCTTACATGTGAACTGTAAACATATTAGCATTCATAAACTTGTTCAAATTTGAACTTTTACATTTGATATAGAGTTGAAATATCCTCGAAAGTCGTTGTTTCGCACATAACTTAGCTCATAAGGTCATGCTGGATTACCATAATATTAACTACCAGCAGTTTACAAGGGTTCTCTGTGATCAAAACATATTTAGAACAATTGGGGCAAGAGTGCAGAATTCATATTTGTTTAATGCTTCTCTAAAGTTTCGAACATTCAAATAGAAACAAATAGGTACACACTGAACTCTATTTGAGCAACTCGTAATAGTTTTATTGTAAGACAAGAATCAAGAATAAATTAAAAAACTCGACATCACATCAAAACAACTGTTCAAAGAAAAAACAAAAGAACGAGAAGCACAGGTGACGAGGTGACGCGTCAGCTGCCATGAGGTTGAAGGCAGGAGCTCCACTAGTGTTTCGGTGAAGACCGAACAATATTTATAGGTACTTATGTTATGGCATGTCTAGTCACATAGGTAATATCCTACCTATTTAATCCATGTACTAAAATTCAGAATCTTAATGGAATCTCTTTGTGAAATAATCCAACACTCGAAGTTTTGAGTTCGCATAAACGCCAAAAGAGCGCAACTTGTGAAATATCGAGTTTTTGGAGATGTGCAATTGCCCCATGTGATACATGATTTTGGGACATTTGTTCACAATTAATTTCGTAGTTATATTCATTTATTGATATTTGAAATACCAACATAGGAAATGAAATTTTTTTACGCTTTGCCCTGTGAGAAAATGAGTGAGGAAATTCGCATTTATGGCGGACTCTGGCTGAGTTAATACATTTGAATTTGACTGACTGCTTTGATTCTGAGCATTTTTCACAACTCTTATGCGAATTTTCTGTGGCTTTCTTTATGACCTATAATATATGCTCTCTAATTGATTGTATGTAAATATAGAATGAGTAGATTGAATACAAGTTAGTGATGCTCTCTCAAATTCGCATCATTATTCATTCACAATACTGTCATTGGTTCAACTCTGGGTTGTATCCTACAAACTTTTGAATTGTATCATTTGAGTATAAATATTTACTGAACTGTTTCAATTTCAGGTATGTAACTGAGCCGTCTGCCTCCTTTGCCTGTAGATCCGTCTTGTAGAAACGGTAAGACGAAGCGGAAGAGGGATCAAACGAGGTGGGTTTGCCCGCAGTGCTTAGCTACTGCTCGCCACAACTTCACGGACCAGAGGTAAATATTTATCAAGCTTCAAAACGGTGCAGCTCAAATAAATATTGGTACTGGCCTTTAGAGGAGCCCCGGATCCCTTAACCACTGCCTTTGGTTGTAAAGGCAAGTCGAGCAGGGTTTTCCATTGAAGGATGGCTGGATCCATGAAACCTTTGAGATCCACTTGAAATGGAGGTATCATATCCCCTGAATTTATTAATAAATATCATCGATTAATAGGATTTACTGTACAAAGGCGGTTGAATGGTAGTGCAGTTCCAACCATTTTCCTTCTACAGAACTATGGTAATACTAAGTAAATTCTCATCTCAGTAATCAACAGATGTGGATAAATCTTTATTTGTTTGAACGGTAGAATAAGAATTATAGATAAAAACGAAATTAAACAACTTACTATTAATCATAGATAACACGTAAAATGTTTTGGGTTTCTTGAGGGCTGGTCAATGAAAGTCTATCTTCTAGGCCGACGTTTCAAAATATTTATATTTCATCTTCGGGGCTTGGAAATCCGTACTTTGACGCTTATTTCATATCGATCCTCGTCATACAGCATTATAATGATGGTATCTGCATAAACAATATCTTTGTGGTACACTATGATAAGTGAACATTATATAAGTCGTACAGGTACATAACTTGAAATTTTTTTTTAATTTTCATTGAAAGTTACCTCAAGAAACCCAAAAAATTTTACATTTAACTCAGTGTTCTAGAAAACCCAGCCTGAACACAAATAGCACTATCACTTGGAGTAAATGGAATTTTGTCACCTTTCCTCTATGGTATTCTTTGGTGTAACATATACAGGGTGTCTACAGAAATTTCGGGTCAACACAAGGATTTTAAAGCTCATTTCTGATCGAAAGTTACTCCAAGAGATATCTTTTTAAACGATTTGTTTTCAAGTTATTCAATTTTTAAGATCGTTTTCGTATTTTGTACCTTATAAAATTAAAGCGGCCCCCTAAAAATCATTGTAAATTCAAAAATAAGAAAACCTTTGGAAAGACCGTTAAATTTTCTATAACCCTAATATAATGTAAAGTTGTTTTAGTTAGTTTTAATTGCTTAAAAAAAGGCCAAAGTGCAAAATTAGACAAAATATTTCAAATTGAACTTTTTCTGCTACCGGTTTGGGAATTTATTGGCGTGCGCTCTTTGGGAAAACTTTCTCAAACTCTCAGCTTTTGACGAGTATAGTCGAGTTCACTTTTACTTCGCTAATTGGGTGAGAAATGTATGTTCGTAAGCTGAAAAGCATGTGTTTTTTGCTGCGAAATTGAAGTTCTTAGTGAAAAATGACCCTCTATGAAAATGCGAGTTTGGGGCCAGTTTCTAAGTATTTTTTCACGCTGAATCGAATGGTAACACTTGCAAATCTCCCCAACTCCGTTACTACCGAGTTTTACACTTTAACTCACGAATTTTTAGTTTATTTTTCACGCTAAATTACATATTTTCAAGGGTGAAAATATTTAGTTAAAGTGTAAAACTCGGTTACAACGGAGTTTGGGAGATTTGCAAGTAGTGTTACCATTCGATTAAGCGTGAAAAAATACGTAAAAACCGGCCCCAAATACCTACTTTCATAGAGGGTCATTTTTCACTAAGACCCTCGATTTTGTAGAAAAACTTGTTTTTCAACATAAGAACAAGATTTTCCCCCCAAATTAGCAAAGTGAAAGTGAAATTGAAATCATTGAAACCATTCAAAAGCTGACAGTTTGAGGAAGTTTTTTCCGAACAGTGCACGCCGATAAATTCCAAACCCGGTAGCAGAAAAACGGGAGGAAAAAAGTCGATTTGAAATAGTTTTTCTAATTATATACTTTGGCCTTTTTTGAACCAATTTGAAACTAATTTAACTGAATTTAAAGGTCTTTCTAAAGGTGTTCTTAGTTTTGAGTTTACTGTGATTCTAGGAAGAGTTATGTCCGCTTCAATGTTATAAGGTACAAAACTCGAAAAAAATCTTAAAAATTGAATAAATTGAAAACAAAGCGTTTAAAAATAAATCTCTAGGAGTAACTTACGATCAGAAATGAGCTCCGAAATCAATTCCTCGAGTTTGTTCCAAAATGTCTGTTGACATCCTATGTATAATATAGACCCTTGAGATATAAGATTTCGAATAAAATAGGATTCAAGATGATGTACTATGGAAACCTAAAGAAACGCGACATTTACATGCCTCATACCTTCCTCACATCACAAAAGTGGATTGAGCATTTCTTTGAGGAAGAGATAGACGAAGCGGGGAGTCAGGGTTGAAATGTTGAAATTTAACATTCAAAATACCGTGTTTCTAAGCTTTTTGTTGGTAATCGTTTTGAAGACAAAAAGAAAATAATTTTGGCAAAACATTTTGTGTTATGGTTAATTTTAAGAGTTTTGCATGTTGTTTGCCATGTGGATTGATTTTGCATGAGTTTGCGGACTCACCAGTTTACCTGATGTATATTTTGTAAACCAGATGAAAATGATAGGAGTATATTTTTTAATAGAATTTTAGTCAATAAAAAGTTTATTTTTATTCAACTAGGATAAACATTTTTTGCACAAATTCATGCTGAAAAAATTACTCAAATGTCATTAATTTTTGCTATAAATCGTTAAAAACTCAACAAAATATAGCTAAACATCCAAAATCTCTCTATTCCTAGCAGGATATTATTTGAAACTAGTGATTTGCCATAAAACTGATAGGTATCAATTTCTTTGCATTCAAAGATCTCAAATTTCATTACAATAAAAACTAATATATTACGATAATTCATAAAAATTCATTGATTCGATCATGCTGCATGACTGGAACGTTTTTTGTTTTGTTTCAAAATATTTAGCTTTAATATTCTAATGATCTAACTTCCATTATGTTTTCTAAGTTGCAATGTGCAAGATAATAATATATGTACAGTAAGCCAAGATTCGGATAAATTGGTACTACAGATCGAATGTTCGTTGTTAATATTTGATTTTGATGATTACGGTTTTTCGTAACAAATCTGGCGCGCTAATAATATTCCTTTATGTACTTGGTAGTTGGTTAAGTAATTAGGTACTTTAGTTTTCACCCCACGAAAATCTTTCACCGCTCGTTTGAAAGCTCTCAACTTACTTGAAAACATCACGCTGTCGAATTTCCTCTCCCTTTTCTCCCTATTCCATATAACATGTAAACAATATAGCATGAGAACACCCGCATGCTTGATTAAATTATTACAAATCATATAATTATTCCCCTGACAACTCGTATATACCATCTCAGCGTAGAGTTCAATACCTAAAATACTTACTTGCTTGACATGTTACGCGAGAGTTCATCATATTTTCATAGTATTTATTTATATTTTATGAAAAATCGTAGTATTTGTTTTAAATTATGACGAGAAGACGTCAACGGATGGAGATGAAAACGTATTTATCTTTCCTCGGACTCTGGTTTATTTTACAACATATGTATTCGACTATAAGATGATGCAGGTATCTACTAATTTCTCCTATAAGTGATAGAAAAAATTAGATTGACATGGATATTTTATTTCATATACTTTCCTTTAAGAAATAAACTCTTTGCAACAGCAAACAAAAACTGTAGCTGTCTAGTCTTTTTAAGCTAGCTCACGAAACAATCGAAAATGGGTGTGAAAGGCAATAATATTACTATGCGGAATTAAAATATGTAATGTATTTATGTATTCATGAGACAATTTTATACATTATTATCATTATTTATTCATATTTAATTGGTAGAAACCAAAGTTAAGTTAACAAAATAGAGTATATTGGGAAACACTCATTCACCCCTCATTTCCCACGCCGAGATGAAAAATTCAGGCGTTGGGAAAAGACCTACAAAATGAATTACATGAATTTTTCACAAGTTCTGTGATGTATCATTTTCACCTCCCTGAGCCACTTGCTCTGAGGAGCGTAATTATTTTTACCTCAGTTCTAAACTCAATTTGTGGCTCGGTGTACAATTTTTTCTCCAGTGTTTATTCTCTTTTTTTGTACACCTCCTTGAGCTATTTGGTAATTTAATTAAACGAGTATGGTAAATAAATGTTTTTTTTAGACGGTACCAGTTAAACGAAAAGCCTAAAAATTACAGTCACTTATGTGTCTTTTGGCAGTATATTTATTTATTGTTCAAGTTTTATTGAATAGATGAGAGTCAAAAATACGGCTTTGGATTATATAGCTGTACAGTGTTGTTCAGATCAGCGGTGTCAAGAGTTGAACGCTCTGAGAGGTCAGTTAAAATTAATTTATCGTAACAGCTGTACATCGGCAATATAAAGGGTTTTGAATCAGTTGAGAGGATTACACAGACAAGCTGGAAAGAAAATACAGCCAGATCATTATTTAATAATGATTAATATTACACATTATTAGTTCATTATGGTTACTTAGCAATATGAGTTTATAACTTAGCGTAATGAATCAGCTTTCCTTGAATACGTGAAAATCAATATTTTTTCCGTGACGTGACGGTAAAAAAAAGGAACATTATGTTAATCATTATTAAATGATAAAATAGATAGAGGAAGGGATATTTAGAAGTAGTTGTAAGGTAGAGTTAACCAAACTGATTGCATATTGTTTGATAAAATTCATGTTTGCGTATGCCCGCGCTCTGCTGATATTCAGGCAATGTTTAGTTTGCTTTTTGAACGGCACCATGTATAAGCCCTTAAAATTTAATGAAAATCAAGCAGCCTTTTTGCAAGTTTTGATAATGACGAGAAATGACCAGATACCAGAAGCTCGTGAAAATTACGGTTTTGGTAGGCAAACAGTAGTAGCAGTAGTAGCATTTCTAACTCTCCAACCGCACGAAGAAGAAAAAATCGCATGTTTCTTCAAAATCACCCGAGGAATGATATTGGCAAAAGAGAAATTTTGTACACTATATTATCGACAAACTTAGATCACCTTGCTAGATATTTTACAATACGTTCTATAAAAATGGATATTTTTTGTTTTATTTTTCCCAGAGTCCCTCAGACTGTAATGCATTGAATCAAGAGTTTACGAAATTAATTAATTCATTCGCCAGTTCTGTTCGTTATTCTCCGTGTGTACGACTACTTAAATTATAATGTACTTCCAACAATGAATGTTCTCTTAGTCTGATCACAGAGGTTATGCTGTATGGAAAAAGAACAAGGCAAAATCACGTCAGCTTTTCCACAGCAGCGTCCCTAGCTATTGCGAGTGCGAGTAAGTCAGTGGTTGGCTGACCTAGACTAGCAATGTTGTGGGAGAAGACAACCCAAAACTCACAACCCAAAACACTCACCCAATACCAGTAACCTTAAAAGAAAAGAAAAACAAAGAGAAAAAACCGCACATCACTATCTACTTCTGATTTCAGCATAGTGCACATGTGAAGAGTGTGATGTGAATGGACCCGAAGTTGGCCGGCAACTCTCGGTCATCTTCAGTTCAACACACATAATATGTACCTACAATCAATGCACATTTCTCCACCTTCACCTGTTTTGGGGATGGTTATGCCAGTAGTATAGGGGGAGGTCAGCGTTTTTATTTTTTTTTTTTTTTTTTATTTTTTTATTTGTCAGTCATTGGGAAATGATTATATTAATTATTATTTTCCCACATTAACAAATCCAAAAAGACTTATCTCTTTCCTATTATGAAAAATGTCAAATAGGGAGATGTTGGTTGTATTCAGTTCTCTCTCAAAGGGTACTAGTTTTCTACACTCCATCACCATCTCCCAGGCCGAATATAAAGGTCCCTGATGAGAAACTACTCATTCTAATTGCTCCAATGTTATGTTTAATGATCTGCACACTGCCAGACCAATATTTATCACCAAGAATCTCCTTGTACTGCATCATACCAGAAACCCTTTTCCCGATTGCATATAAATACCCCACAAACCTCTTTGCCCAACCTCTAAACTGACAAGAATGTAGAAGAACTTACCTTCACAGTCCTTTAGACTAATACGTAAGTAGGGAACAGATAGTTGCTACCCTTCAGTTGAGGGACACCTAATTTCGACTGGAAACCCTGAAAGAGTACACGTTCCAATGAATGAATGAATGAATCGTTCAAGAATGAAGGTAAACAGAACTATATGATTATCCAATAGAGCTCTAGATGTGCCAGCAACCCTTCCGAGACAACATAACTCGACGTAACAATATAATTGGTGAAATACCACTGTGAGTTGACACAAGTTAACCTATAGGTAGGAATCGAAAAAGACTAAATTACCATTATATGTTACAAAATTACTGCTCAAATGTATTCAGCATCACTGATCCATGTTAAATGTTAAAATACCCAAAAAACTGATCTACCTCATAAAAATAGTAATAAAATAATCTACATACACATACATTTATGAAATACTGTTGGGGCTCGATCTAAGAATTATTGATACAAACCAGTCTCTTCCAGTTCGACCAATTCCAACAGCTTAGTTTTTCATACGAATTTATTTGTGATTGCATTCAGATCCGTTCATATTCGTAATAAGATTTTAAGACAAGTCATTTTGATCGCTCTTTATTTTGTACAATCCACCGTTTTCTTTTCAAAAGTTTTTACTTTGCCAGCAGCTTTCCCCCCGTCATAATTATGGCTTAGGTCGCTGCCTAAGCGACCCTGAAAAAAGACGATGAATTAAATTCGGTTTTCGCTGACAGCTCTTCAAAGCGCCTTTCTTCATTTAATTAACCCAAACGCTACTAAATTATTCTCCGAGACGTCTTTTCAAATCACGAGGTCTTCAAGTTTAATTTCTTCGTTGTTACGGTTAATCGTAGGTGACAAATTGCAGCGAAATGAAAGTTCAGAATGGCTCAGCACACTACAAGTAAAATATACTGCCAAAACTTGTAATAAATTTACTACACCAAGATATTGTAACTCTGACATCGAAAGAGTTTATTATATTGTGCGGTATCGATGAATATAAATATGATAACATTCAAGAGGATTGTTCGGATCAGCTTTAAGAAAAATCCTATACGTTTCATTGTCATCAAAATCAGGTGCAATTATGGTTTTCATGAATCTTCCATTCCTTACAATCAACTAGTTTTTACTGGTTCACTCTTTGAGGTTAGTTATAAGTTGGTTTTCGATATTGATGTATGTTAAATGTAATCGCCATTGCATCAGAAATGGCTGTTGTCGCAAATACGTGAACTTGGATTTATTTTGATTCAAGATTATTTTTTGTTATATGATTCAATCTGAATGTATGTATTTAAAGCTACTCCATGAATTATTAATGTCATAATTGTCAGACTGAAATGAATCTAGGTTCCGAGTTCGAAAAAAAATTTCTCCCTTGATGGGAAAAACAAAAGATCATGGATATGTCTAGTACCTACTGCTTACCAGTTGTTACCTACTACTCAATTGTATACCAATAGTATACCATGTAGTGCCTTCTTTTCACAAGATTATTTCATTATGGTTACAAAACAATATTAGTTTTCAACTTAGAGTAATAAATCAGCATTCCTTGACACTACAATGGCTTACAGGTCATGGAATGTCGTGGTAAAATGAGAGCATTCCAAAAAGTGGCGAACGATTTTCCTACTATGAAAACTATGGGAGTTACTCTTCCCTAGTAACGCCTTGGTTGTACGTGAAAATCAATAGAAAATGTGCCGGTCGGGAAAAAAAGTGTCGGTCGAGAAAAAAAAGTGTCGCGAAAAATTCCTTGACCCCCAGCCAAAAGACATATCCATGTCAAAAAAAATAAATAAATAAAAATTCTACCTAGCCTTCACTTTTGGAGTTAATAATAATCTAAAGTGCCGGAGCGTTGCATTTTGTGTGGAGAAATTTTAATTTCTCCCTTGATGGGAAAAACAAAAGATCATGGATATGTCTAGTACCTACTGCTTACCAGTTGGTACCTACTACTCAATAGTACCTACCATATAGTGCCTTCTTTTCACAAGATTATTCCATTATGGTTACAAAACAATATTAGTTTTCAACTTAGAGTGATAAATCACCATTCCTTGACATGAAATGACATGTCATGTCATGAAATGTCGTGGTAAAATGAGAGCATTCCAAAAAGTGGCGAACGATTTTCCTACTATGAAAACTATGGGAGTTACTCTTCCCTAGTAACGCCTTGGTTCTACGTGAAAATCAATAGAAAATGTGCCGGTCGGGAAAAAAAGTGTCGGTCGGGAAAAAAAAGTGTCGCGAAAAATTCCTTGACCCCCAGCCAAAAGACATATCCATGTCAATAGAAGGTTGATGATAGGAGGTTGAAAAAGAGTTAACATTTTTTGTTTATTAAGAATGTTGAGTATTTAATAGCGAAGGAGAGTTAAGAAGAGAAACAATGATTGTGACATGGTAGCAAGAGCTAAGAAGACCCACGTAACAAAGGTTGTAGCCAATTTTTTTTTTTTTTTTTTTTTTTTTTTTTTTTTTTTTTTTTTTTTTTTTTTTTTTTGTTTTGTTTAGAGAAAACGATCCGAGATTTTCGCGATACTATAATAACGGCAAGTATATCCAAAACCATCATTTGCATATTCAGAATGATGGTAGATAAAATTCGTAAACAGATTTACTCTGTCAAATCGATTCACGTATGTTATATATTGGAAATCCGTCGATGAATTGGAAAACGAGTTTAATGTTATAAATTATGTGACATTGGGAAATGCTAATACGGTGATTGATTTGGTACAAAATATTCAAAGTGGATATTTAATTGGATTAGAATCAAATCCATTGAAAAATATAGATGTTAATTTTGTTATGAATTCAGCAAAATAAGTTCTGGTCGCAAATAACGAAGATTTTTTAGAAGATTTTTTATCATGCTTAAATGTTGCTGAGCTTGTGACAGACACCGGGAATTTAAAAAAAACTGAAAGTGAACACCAAACAAGTTATTGAGTCACTTGGAGCAAGATACAATAATGGAACTTTGAATTCTAAATGAGAAGAGAAGTTTGAAATTTATGGTATTAAGTTCCAAGGGATTATCATAATTATGTCAAACTGAAATGAAGGTAGGTTTCGAGTTGGTAAAATAGGAGAAAAGATGTGATGAAAAAAGAGTTGAGATTTTTTGTATATTAAGAATGTGAAGTATTTGATAACAAAGATGAATAATGTAGAGAAGCGATGATTGCGACAGCTGCTGCTCATGCATGAACGATAAATTCTTCGCTAGAGACCAAATGCCACTATATTGCCTTTTTAATAAATTTTATACGATTATTGACAGCAGCTATTGTGAAAGGAGCAGACGGCTCCTGCTTAAAGGGCCAAATTCATTCCCCTGGACCATGATTTTCTTCTTCAATGTGACAGTTGGGGAAAATGATATAAGGTTTCGAACCATGCTATTTGACGTAACATTTCTCACTGTAAAAGCAGCAGACGTTCAATTTTGATGGGGATGAGGTCACGCCGCCCATTGTTTTGACTAATGCGTTGGAAAAATATCAATTCGAAAGTTTTCGATAAAAAAAAAACCCCCACTTCAGCATCCAGGAAGGTTTTTAATAGTCTGAAATAATTTATATTTGCGTAGGTCAACTCTATGTGGTTAGCAATATGTCTAAATATAAGTGCTTCAAACGGAAAACTACATACTGTGCGGATCTGATCAGCTGAGTGAGCTCTGTAATAATTTTGTTCCTATTCAACTCAAGATGCTGAGCTTTTGAACAGGGTCCTTCTGGGTGTGGTACCTACAGTACAATCACAAATGAAAAACCAGTGTAATTACCTGACTGAGCTCTGTGAATAATTGGACTAGCGATGCAAACACTATGTGCCACAGCGAAGTGTTACCGAAGTGTAAGGGGTACCACTAGTACATTAAAAAATCCAGATTAGTAAAGCATACTTAAATATATAGTGCACACACGGACTCAAAGTGCTAAGACACATAGTCCTAAGACACATAGTGCTAAGATTAGTGAAGATGTATTTACCATATTTTTCAATTATCTATTTGTTATGGTAAGTCCTTATTATTTATTTTTTTAATATATGATGTATACCTACCTATTTTTTTCATTCTCTAGGGTGGGGGGGGGGGGGGGGTTGGAGCGGCTTCCTAAGTTTGTCTCGTCGTATTTGCGAAAACTCCACATCTGCATTTTATACCGACATTATAAATTATAATTCAGAGTGCAAGGGGGCCCTCCACCATGTTAATGTATGTTTGTCGGGGAAAGGAACAAACTTTTAATTCCGGCTTACTTCCATCCCTCTTCTTTCCAGGTGCCGTCGGGGTAATAGCAGTGATTTGTAACTTTGCTATTCCGCTCAATATGGAGCCCCCTTTTCTACAAACTCTTGAGGCACGTACTGGACTTATTTTCATGAAGCAAACTTATAAGAAACTCAAGCGATGCAAGCTGAATACATCAACGTATATCTGTTGTTGTGTTATAAACCCTTTTGGAACCTTCTTGGTTCAGTCTTCATTTAATCACTACGAACACGGATCCGTTGATTGTTTTCATTGCCCTAGCAATAATAATAATAATAATAATAATAGTAAGAAGTAAGATGTCAAAATCGGTCAATTGGGCAAAGAGAAAATTAATATATATTAATTAGATGCTACGTTTGAGTACGGACTGCAACCACCACTCGACGAAGTTTTTTGGAAGCGGTTGATCGCCTAAACCGTTTATTCACTGAAAATTTCCTCGAAATCAGCTGAAAATTGTAGAAATTGTGATTGTTACTGGGATTGAGCTTCTCGCATGATCAGCAGCTTCTAACGATATGTTCTTCGTGAGACTCATATACTCACATATTACGAGTATATTGGAAGTCAAATCGTCATTTCTCAGCTACCCTCCAAATTTGAGATCGGACAAACAAGCCATGAATGAAAAGACGTTTGATGGATTTAAGTTTGCGCATGCGCAGTGAAAACTATCATTTGTTGGCGGACAGCATCTACAGCCTAATCCGCACATCCTTAGAAAATTTCCTCAGTATGGGATGAAAACTGTAGAGAGTAACTTTGTTTCAAGGATTTGTGGAACCACATTTGGACAGACTTATAGTCAAGCATAAGCGAAACGAAAATTGTTCAGAATGGTTGAAAACGTATAAAATGACAATGGAAATTTTGATTTTGGCAACCATAAAAAATATATCTCATCCCCCGAAAGTGAAAACAACGCTTCCGCTACCCATAGGTAGACTAGGAAGCAATGCATAAATGAGTAATAGATAAATAAAATCAATATGGTTGACATAACACTGACGATTTTTCCCTTATTTTTTATCATTATTACTATTTATTTTTATTTAATTTTATGGGAAAGGGTTTTTAAACCTACTTATCGAAGAGGTATAGTTAGACATACATTTGAAATAAAGCGTCAGATCTTAAATAACCTAATAATTGATAGCAGAAGCTTCATTTCAGATTTCGTCGTCGTCTGTTAAGACACATATATAGGTTTTAATATTGATTATTATCTGAATTTTAATATTGCGATTATTCCCATGGTATCTGCACATTCATACGTTACCTTCTTGTTTTGAACGGAAAAGACAAATCATCTGTTGAAAACACGTCCAATAAAAATGCTAGGAACCCATCGTAAATGCAACAGCGCTCCTAGCAGAGAAGCTTGTTAGTTCGGAGCCCAGGGACCTTGTATATAGGCCGTAGGCGAGAGAGCTCTATCTGCTAAACATATCGCAATGGTAGTTCCCCGCGCATAAAGTCCTATTTTCCTCACTGTGAACCATCTTCCTCCGTGTTTTACCGGAGTATTCTTTCAGTTTTGCAGATACTTTGAATTTTTCATCACACAAAATAGTGGTAAAAGATGAATGATAACACAACTCTTTATTTAAGTTGTGATTACTAACACGGTGTAGTATTGTTGACCGAATCGAAGATGAGTTTACTAATATTAATACAATCCGATCAACCAAAAGACGTATGAGCTGATCGACTAAATCAATTGATACCAACATCTGAGTCTTCTGGAATCCTACACTTACCCCATTTTTCTCGTTGGACTCAATGTTCCTTTGTAATAGATAGAATTCATGGACCTCCATATTGGAAAAAAAACTCCATTTTGATGTAGGTATCCATAGTGGGTAGGTAGGTACATTGTTTTGTAGAAGATCTTAATGTTCATGTTATAAAAAATGAAATAAGTGGTAGGTACCATTAAAACTAATGGAATAAATAATAAAAATGAATAAATTCACGAAGAAAAAAACCATTTGCTTAGTGCAGTTATTTGAACAGTCCCCTTCAGTGCGATTTCTGGGGGGGATTTCTGAAGCAGCGACAGAAAAATGTATCCAGAAGCTGTCCAATTGTATGAAATAATCTCAGACCCTTTTAAATTCAGCCTAGTGGATTTGTGCAAGAAGGTTTCGCGATGGTAATCTATAAAACAACACTGCGAAATACTATTTAATTTTTAGATTCATTAGTTATGTGTTCCTACTCATATTCATAGATCAAGAATGCATAGGTTCATGAAGTTGGCATTGGGAGTTACCTACTTCGTTCAACTTTTACACAATCGTATTTTCAAGTAAACCTATTGCACGCCAATACACATTACAGCAGTCACGGACATTAAAAATAAAATGGTATCATTAGGTTATGATTGACGTGATGAGTGGCGAAGCAAATCACCACCAAAATGTCCCAATGTTCGTTGTTGCATTTGAAATTGTTTACAAAGAAATCAATTCACAGCTCGACGGTGGCATATTGAACAAAGCGTACTTCAACACGTGAAATACAAGGAAAGAAAACATTCTCCACGAAATCCGACGCTTTTAAGGATGGAGTGAACGGTAAATCAGAGGAGCGGGGAGAGCCAATGTATTGATCAGTATTTCCGATTGAATTACCAAAGTTAGACAACAGCAATAATATCTCGTTCATTTCTAGTTATCACCTCTCCGTTTTCACCCAACAAGCTTAGAAGGGGGTGAGAAAGCTTCGGCCGAATCGACGAATCTCTCAATCTAATGGCTATTATTGTATTGCCACCACGTCAATCAACGGGGGTCTTGGATTAGTTACTGGTTGAGTGGTTGCTCGTATTGGATCCAATCATTAGATGATAGCGTCTCGGCTCAGTCATTCGGTTAATGGAGATAAGCATTGTTGTTCAAAGCAGTCCGTCACTTTATCGGGACAACAATGAATTCATCGGCAATCTCTGACTCCCGCGCCTCGGTCGAAGTGATTTTTGAATCTCATTGTATGAAGGTGAATGATTGAGTAGGCTAGATGACTCTCTCTTATCGAGGTCTCAGTATTTAATCATACAGGTTCCCGAAAATCCAATGACTTCTAATGAATTGGAGACTAGTGGATTTGTTCCGAATCTATTCTTCTTGTCGTAGGTATACCAAACTCTTCAATAGTAACACTAACTAGATTTTGAGAAGATGGATGACATCCCCTGAGGTAGATTAGGTATAGAGATATATCTATAAAATTATAAATATCCAATGATTTTTGGCAATGAGAAGGTAGGTATATAAAATCAACCAAAGAAATATGTATCGATATCATTCTAAACATGTTTAAGCTTTTAATCTATATCTATACTTTGTAAATTATTTCAGTTTAATCGTGGAAAGCATAACTTGATAAACAATACTACTCAATATAATTTTGCTACAGGACCATAAACCTCAGCAATTGCATTATGTGAGGACTTGCAATTTGTTTTGATTTTAAAGTTGTTCTTTACAAAATCAGTTCATTAATATTTTACAATCAACTCTAAATACGCATGTATTTTCTTCTTCCTACGAGAAATTCATTGACTTGATTCTTCTTGAGATCTACGACTTCAATGTGGTTACGTCATAAAACACTTGTAGTGTGTTGTTCTTGCTCAAATAAATGAATATGTACATACATTGACATTAAAATTTTTCAGTAATGCAGCATGATAGTATGAACGAATTTTCGAAAAATTATGATATTCATGTTTATTGTTATGAAATTTGAGCTTTTTGATTTCAAAAACATGGTTAACCATCAATTTATGAAAAAAGAAACTTGTTGTAAACAATAATCGGCCATTCAAAAAGAGATTTTGAATTCTTTACTTTTTTTTACTTTTTATAACACATTTTAATGAAAGTTAAATACAATTTTCAACATAATTTTGTGCATCAATGTTTTAGCTTTTAGTTGATACAATTCATTCGGGCAATATTCTGCTAGAAAATATAAATGTAACAATTTTTAATCGTTCTTTGCCATGTTCAAAAATATTTGTTAGCACACTTTTTGAAATTGAGCAGCTTCAAGTGTTCTAAAAGTGCGATCCGCCGAACTGAGCTCAATCTGGAAATGGTGGATTTTCGGAGCACGAACATAATTTTTATCTCTATCCTAAGGAGAGTTATCGTCTAAAATTATATACGTAAGAAAAAGCTATATACCCTCGGATTCGTTTCAGGATGCGTAAAAACGGATTTCAATAAGGATAATTCTTGAAAATTTTCATTTTTAATATATTGAAAAAATTTGCTAAAATAATGTATTGGTGTTGGTTGTACCTTTTCTAGTTTATTTTATGCGTGACATTCTTTTGACATGCTTGTTTAGTTTCATGAATTTCGAAAATGGTTGCAGAAAAAAAGGACTTCGTGGGGGGGGGGGGATCTAAACCATATAAACGCTAGAGTTATTCAGCTGAAAGGAAAGATAATTTCGTGCATTAGTGTCATGAGATTGCAGTAGAATAATAAAAAAACTCATGAATGTAATGGGTGAAAACAGGAATTCAACAGTCGAGAAAGAAAGAAGAAAATGATTTTAATATTTACCGACAACTGGAGGGAAAGTTAAGGTGCCAGTATCTGCTTCTCCCAGTTTCTGTCTCTACCCTTCCTCGCCCAGGGTCGTTTCTGTGGACTCACACAAAACTTCACTGATAGATAGTCTTCGCGAGAACTTTTAAAATTTATTATGAGGGCGAATTAATTCCCTCGTTCATCACCCGCGATGCGAGGTGGGGAACCGCCGGTTTTGGCCTCCTCAGGCAATGGAACCCTGCCACGGGCAGAACGCGGAGTCTCCATTGTGGATGGGCCATTCTGCTAAACTTTTGGGATTTGAGATTCCCCAACCTGCGAATTGAAGAATAGTTTATCTCAAACAAAACTACTATCTTTGCAAATTCTCGGAATCTCGATGAAGTGGGAATAGTTATTACGACTGAAGTTCTAACGAGTTGAAATTAATTTGAGAAATCTTTCTAGGTCCTTTATACTAATTACTTTGTCAATTTTTGTTAATTTAAAAAAGTGGATGTCTCCAACAAAACGACTGTTTCTACGAATTCTCGGAATATCGATGAAGCGGGAATAGTTATTACGACTGAAGTTCTGACGAGTAAAAGCAAATTTGAGAAATCTCTCTAGATCTTTTATACCAGCTACCGACTTTGTCAATTTTTGTTGATATGAAATAGCTGATAACGTTTTCATCATGTATGATCGAATTTTCATGGGAAATTAAGCTATTACAATGGCTCGGAAATTTTTTAAATCAAAATTTAAAAAAAATTCTTCATTTAACTTCGTTTTGGGGCATTCTGAAACGAATCCTAGAGTTGAACGCTTCTTCATATAATGATACATATATGAGTGTGTGTGTATATGTATTTATTTATATATTTATGTGTCATTCCAAACGATAACTCTCGTTAGGTTTGGGATAAAAATTCCATTATTGCACCAAAAAATCAACCTTTTAAAACAAAAGGATGAGTTCATAGGCCAGCACTTTTTGAGCACAATAAATTTGTCAAATATAGAAAAAAAGGACTGAAAAATTCGCTGAAATGGCTAAAAATCGTTTAGTTTATATTTTTGGTAGCATAGTGCTCAAATAAAGTTTATTAACTATAAAATAGAATATTTAAAAATTTATGTACAAAATTAGGCTGAAAAATGTAAATAATTAAAATTCATTTCTTAAAACTTGATGAAAAAAATCGATAAAAAACACTAAAAATTCAAATCCTCTGAATAGGAGATAATTATTTAGCATACGTTTTTTGCCATAAAATTAATATCTAATTTTCTTGCACTCAAAAGCTCAAATCTCAAAACAATTTAAAAGAAAACAACACGATAATTTACGAAAATTCGCTCATACGATCATGCTGCATGACCGGAACTTTTTTAATCTCAAAATAGCTAGAATAAAATGAACAGGTACCAATCCTACAAATAATAGATATATTGTCCCGTCCTTATTAAACAATAACGTCAATAGCATCAACGAATATTGAACTTGGGAGCGAAATGCTGTAGGAAACTTTGCATCATGTTTATAAATTCTGCGACCTTCTAGTTGACTATACAATCTTCCTACGCCAGACATTCACATAAGTGTGCAATGTGCAAAGTTCCATGTGTGAAATAATGAGTACGAAGTAAAATGTAACCAAAAGTCCTTTATTCATGTGCGGAAGTACGTGAGGAAAGTGTGCGTTAGCTGAGGTATTACAAATTTACTCCTCACTAATTGGAAGGAAAAATAATGAACATGAATGAATAAAAAAGAAAAAAATTGATTAAACCCTTCCAGCTGTTGGGCGCGACGAAAAAAATTAAATAAAAAATATTAAAACCCTTCCTCGGTCTGTAATAGTTGAACCCGGGAAAATAAAGAAAAGAACATTTGAAGCGCACTCGAACACGCCTTTTTTATAAAGTGCTCGGCGAGCAGCTAAGTGAAAAGGGGGTGAGGGATGGATCCTCGGAGGGCGCAATTAGTGAGGAAATAATTAAAGAAATTGGCGGCAGTAGTTAAGAGGAAGGGTTGGGCTGGACGGTTGGGTGCTTGAAAGGAGAGCAAGTTTGACGCGAGACAAGTAAGCTCCCTGGGGACTAGGCGAATTTGAGCCAACGAAACATTTTGAGCGACGAGACGGAGGCTTGGCCCCAAACATCAGTGCCACTGGTGCTTTGGTACTCTGAATCTTCTTGAAAGAGATCCCGTTTCTTAAATAGACGCTTTTTTCATTAGAATTACTAACTACAGGCTACTGTAATTACTTTAAATTAGCTTAATACTGACTAAACACAAAAAAAAGCGAAATCAACTTTCAGAACTGCCTGTTTACTTCTTCTGTCATGCTATTAGAGAATTATTTGTGAAATTAAACTGATTTCTACTATCACTGACCCACGAAGGGTTTTTGCCTTCAACTCCACCGTGAAATTTCCACAATATTTTTTATGCCACAAAACATTGACAAAGGGTTTCACTTATTTCCACTTACAACCAATTTTTGCTAGGGGAATAGGTATGCCTTCATCCAGATTCTCCACACAAGAATTGTTCACCACTTGTTGGAGCCCGGTATGTATTAAACATCGCAACAAATCTCATAGCACCAACATTCTCGTGACAACTACAAATCAGGTTTAGTTCTATAAGTACATAGTATATTTGTATATAGTTTTTATTCACGACCATTCTGTTGCTGGGACATACTGAGACAATGAAATCGATAGTATTAGTTAGGATGAAGATGTCAATGGTTTTGTATCACGCTATTGGATTATTTTAAACGATCACAATTTTCATTTTTGTTGATTTTTACTACTCTATTCATACTAATTTATTACTGTATATTGTGATTCACTGTTGATATTCCTATGTGGCTAGGTACTAGTGAATAATAATTCTAAACACTCAACTGGGATTAAGAAATCAAGTCCCAGCTATAAATATTATAATGCCACAAACTCGACGGCCGTGGTTATTCCAATGTTATTCCCTAATAATGAGTGAATTTTACTAATCACGTATGCTTATACCTATTGTTATCATTAATAATAATTAAATTTTTGAACCTGACAACGAAACTAAACGCTGCCAATTATTAAACAAAGGTTTATTAATTCTGTATTGGATATGCCTTCTACTCAGAGTAATGATCCAGTGTCTATTAGATAAATTATCTAAACACGACGGATTGCGCTACGCAAAAGGGTTCGCCTTTTTAATAAATGTTAATTAATACTCGTACACAAAACACTTTATGAGACAGTACTCTTCTCACCATGTAGAAGGGTTGCATGATTTGAAACTGTGCGTATTTCTTGCACATGATCCTGTATTACAATGAATTAATGTAGTTCAGTGGGTGGATTAGAAAATAAATCAGCCTTAGAGAACTCTCAGCTGATGAGTGGCCCTCCATACATCGTAACACTGTTTTCGAGCTATTACAAAGGCGCCCTATTCCTAATTTCAGTACCTTAGGCCGATTTGGATGGAAATCAGCTTCTGAGGTCCCTCAGCTGATCAGATGTCGCTGATGAAGTCCTTCAGTGGGTTATTTAAAAAACAAATCATACAACGTTTTGTTAAATAGAGTTCCGTGGTGGTCGGGCAAAAGATACTGGGAGAAAATTAAAAATAATACATCTTTACTTTACAAATCCCTTTACAAAACTTTACAAATCGACCAACCTACTGAAAATTAATGAGATGGAATAAATCACCTACCTACTCTTCAATAGTCCATCTGTAAGTAGCAAGAGTTACAAAAAAAACTCGATTTTGCGAAGAAAAAATGTTGGAGTTATATCAAATGATAGATCTCTGTAGTTTATAAGACAATTATTACATGGTCTCACTCATTATGATTTGATCCCATGTTGTTGATATTTTTATCCTGTCAAAGTTCTGGCCCTTAGGGAAACCTATCGGAGTAAGGACGGTGGATGGACGGACTTTTAAAATTCAATTTTAGGATTCCACGCATCTTGAAATGTGAACCAATAAAATTTTGAGAGACCCACAGACAGGGAGATGGAGAGAGAGAGAGATAGAGAGAGGGTGAACTTTTTATTCTTATTTTCGGTCGATTACAAAGGTTCATTATTGAAATAAAAAACCAAGATATATTGAAGATTTCACGGAACAGAAAGACGGTTAAAAAGTGTGGTGAGGGTGGAAAAGAAAACAGTGTGAATATCCACGATAAAAAATTTACCATTTAACTGGCCAGTGTGGTAGTCTACCCTACATATTCAATGAGTAGATAATGTCCTTCAAAAAAAAAAAAAAAAAAAATCATATCCTATTGTACCTGCCAGTAGTTTGATGTATCTCTATCAATGCATTGAACTGAACCCAAATCGTTTGAAGCCGAAATTAACGAGCTTACAATAGTAACCGTTATCCTCACCAGAAAAAAAAACTGCATCAGAAAAACTGTTTATTTTTATTCGGTTTATCTATCACCTCACATCCGCCTTACTCAAGGCAGGTACGGTACAACGGTCTCTCGTACTTCCGTGAATCTACAAGGTAATCATCCAAACTCGCTTGTGATGTTTCAAAATGGAATTCACCCTTCTCGCAGAAACACGTGAGGGTCTTCCCCAGGGAGGAGACCCTCGACCAACTTCGGTCCTTCTCCAGCAAACACCTTTCGGGTGTTGAGGGTGATGTGCGAAACGCTGATGTCAAATTAATTCACCGACGGGTTGTCAGCATGTTTCTAAACTTCTTGAATTTTTCACCAACATTACCAGAACATTAGAAGTTGCTAAGTACACGTGCACAATTAAAAGGCTTCAGGAGCTCATCGGAATAGTACGAGTACTTAGTGTAGGGAACTACGTCAAGTCAATCTAATTGCATTAGCTTCATGACGCAAGTAGTGAACAGACTGTACCTATGTCTAGTAATTACCTAAAAAACTACTAGTAGTTTCAACTGATTTAACATAATAAATTTATTGAAGTTCTAATGGTGAGGCACTCATTCCGGAATTTCCAAAATCTAATGTTTACACTTTTACGCCTAGATAGGTACTTATCGATACCAGTAACTGGCTTGTTGGTAGGTAATCATACTTGTCACGAAACGAGAGAGTCCTTTAGTGACAGCACTCAATGCTGCTGGCCTCATGTCTGCCAGGTATCGAATATGTTCTAGGTACTACACAAAGGTGTTCATAGAACGGTCACTTTCGTGGTATGAAAATATATGTGACACAGGAACAGTAGGATCTGGAGGGGTTGGATCAAAATGAATCGTTTTTAGAATGGTACATTTTTGATTATCCGATTCATGGCATCGTGGTGGTGGTGGGGGGTGAAAAGCTCAGCAGCAGCTTTGGATGCAAAAGAGGTGCCAAGAGTCATTTTGATATTTCATCTCATGCTCAATGCAGATGCCCATAGGCAATTTTGTTATAGAGACAAAGTGTCGTTATGTACGCTGTCAGAAAAAGTATAGATTGACTTCAAAAATACTATTAGAATGAATCCGTGCTGATACCCATGCTGATGAGGATATCGTGTTCTGCACTATATTTTTAGTAGGTACATATTTTCCTTTGATGAGAGCAATCGTTGGATTGTAAATTATATTTTTCTTTTGGTTGATTAGCATTGATCGGTACACTCTATTAATGTTATTTGATTGCGCCAACCAAACAATTTAATTCTGACTGACCTGCCAAGTTTATTGCACACTTTGCATTTTCTATTCCTAGAGGTGTGATGGACCAGCTCTCTTCCATCCAGAGGCTTTTATAATTAACCGGCGGTGGAAGTCAACATTGAGGAGTTATTAAGACAAGAGGCTACCCCCCTTCCATTCCTATCCTATCTCAACCCCGTGGATCCTTGACGCTGCTAACTTTTCTCAACCCCCGCTACATTTCAGGCAACCAACTTTAGCTAACCCTCCTCCGTCTCGAGCTGGTTCTCATTCCGTCGTCCTGCAGCGCCGGCATCTCTGTTCTTTCTAAATTCATTTTTTATTCCAACGATAAGGAGAAGTTAGTTGTGGTGTAATTAACTGGTTTCGAAGAAAAAGTGCTAAGGGCCGTCGAGAAACTGGGTGAGGAAATGGTGTAGGGTGGGAAAGATGTGCAGATAGCGCGTTGTCATTAATACTCGTCCGCTCTGTCCTCCCCCCTGACCCTAAGTCCACATTATCTTTTTCACCTTCTTTTCCATTCGGGCTGCTTTGAGCGCATTCCACCATATCAGAAAAGTTTTTCAGAGTGATCTCCAGCCCTGAAAAATGTTCCATTGCTACTGCAATATCAATCCTCACTTTATCTTCTATAAATTATTTATGGTTTCACCAACCTAAGTAACTTATTCTCTAAAGTAGCTGTATCGCTGACCATTCCAGAATTGTTTCTATCTCATCTGTTGACTAGTACAACATTTACAAGATAGGACATGGGCCTCATCAGGCAAAGACGTAAGTCAATAGGTCCTCTCGACTGGATCGGGCTCCCACAATTGAGAAATTAGAACAACATTTAAACTTTATGGAAGTACATCTAAAAATATGATGGTAAAAATGTGTCTCCATCTCTTCCGTTAAATTTATTTGCAAATTTTTTTCCTTTTGCAAATTCTACTGTCTTGGGACCTTAGCAAGCCTCCTATGCAGAACCATGTTTTCCCAGCCGTGTATTGTAAGACACTCCCGAACGTTTACCCGTACGAATTAGAAGGCTAGGAAGCTATTTTTAGAAAATTTTCATTGAAACAAAATAACCTATTGCGATGGCCCGAAATTTTTAACATTAAAATTGTTGGAAAATTTTTTTCATTTCAATGAACAAATTTCATATTCTTTATGCGATGGAGCATTGCATAAAGAGTATGACGCTTTTCTCAAGAATGCCTCCCTACGCCTTGCCAACAAATGGTCCAAATCCTACGCTCAAGTGATGATGTGGACGCGAGTGAAAACTCAATTCTCCGTCCATCGAGCGGTGTCCATGAGGCTAAGAGGCCCAAGGAAACAAGTCCGAGGACTCGGACTGGAGGACGGAGCAGCAATTTGGCTCCCACAAGACTAACTCCTCACACATTTACGCTCGCTTGCTCGCACGCTCGCACGCTCGCAAAAAAAAACCCCTTTGGCATAAATCAATTTCAATTTTTGGCAAACTTTTGGCATACCAATTTGAACTTTTGGCAACTCATTTTGAACTTTCGGCAATCCATTACGTTTCGACAACTGACGCTTTTCTCAAGAATGCCTCCCTACGCCTTGCCAACAAATGGTCCAAATCCTACGCTCAAGTGATGATGTGGACGCGAGTGAAAACTCAATTCTCCGTCCATGAGGCTAAGAGGCCCAAGGAAACAAGTCCGAGGACTCGGACTGGAGGACGGAGCAGCAATTTGGCTCCCACAAGACTAACTCCTCACACATTTACGCTCGCTTGCTCGCACGCTCGCACGCTCGCAAAAAAAAAAAAAAAAAACCCTTTGGCATAAATCAATTTCAATTTTTGGCAAACTTTTGGCATACCAATTTGAACTTTTGGCAACTCATTTTGAACTTTCGGCAATCCATTTCGTTTCGACAACTACTGGAGTCCTTTTCCACCTTCATTCCTTCTACAATGTTCAATAAAGTGTTTTCTCTCTCTCTTTTAAGGCATTCTGAAACTACGATTCGTGAAGCTTACGCTTTTTCATACTTTGCGAGCGAAGCGAGCAACATTTTCTACATGCCAGATATATATATATATATATATATATATATATATATATACGCTTTTTTATATATATATATATATATATATATATATATATATATATATATATATATACATATCTATATACATATATTATTTTGAGGTATTACAGAAGGTTGGAAAAGATAGGAAACTCATAAATACCCTTCTTCACTAGAGCTGACGACGCCGACACAGCGAAATATTCTCTCAATTTTGTAAGTTTTATTTATGTGTTTCCTATTTTTCCAACCATCTGTAATACCTCAAAATAATATTACACACGAGTGTTTTCATCTTTCATCTAAACTATATATATATGTATATATATATATATATATATATGTATATATATATATATATATATATATATATATATATATGTGTGTGTGTGTGTGTGTGTGTGTGTGTGTGTGTGTGTGTGTGTGTGTGTGTGTGTGTTCGTGTGCGTGCGTGCGCGCGCGCACGCGTGGTGTTAGGTTTACGGCAATGTTAATCTATTACGTTTTTTTGTCAGTTCATTCAACTTTCAAGTTCACAAATATAATGTTGAAATTCCATACGCTCAGATAGTATGAAAATTTACAAATAACCAACCTATTACCTACTACGCTAATATAAATGATTACTTGTGATCATATAATTTTCATCTTCCTCTGATTCTTTGAGAATAAACGGTTTTTTGTACCTAAATTCGCTCCATTATGCTTACTGAATCACATGTTGAAGGAATACTGAATCGTGCAGGGAAGTGGGCAATTATTTTGTAAAATACAAAATAATCGTACGTACATCATCAGACGGGAAGTTTTGAAGGGAAACCAGAAGAATTTTTAAAAAATATATAGGAATCGAATTACGTCAACTACTGGGTTAATTAGAATGAGATTTTGCGCCATAAAATTAATAGTTTACAATTTCGTTGCCGTCAAAAAGTTCGAATTTGCAATAAATATAACATTATATAATATCTTAATTTATGAAAATTCGCTCATACGATCATGCTGCATGACTGTAGCAATTTTTCGATTTTTTACCGCAGTTGTTATTATGATGAGATATTAGTTTAATTTAATTTACCTATTAATGGACATACTCATCAAGGATGGCCTATGGATAACATTTAGTATTTGCTATTTAGAATCGTTCCCAAAATATTGATGGCTTAAATTTATTTATTTTTTTTAACTTTGGAGACCTGGCTATAGTTCTGGTGTTCTCTGAATATTATGTGAAATCATCGAGGTTAGTTAAGAACGGTATTCCCAATCACAAATGCGCGCGATGCGCCGCGTAACTGGATTTAGCGCTTCGCAATTTAAAATGTTTGATTTTCTACTTACGAGGCTTCAAACGAACTAAAATCAGCCGAGTTCTTAGAAGACGGGAATCCAACGGGAGATAAACTGCATGTGCGCTAATAGATAGGTCACGGACCCAGGGCACGATTCCAAAAAACGACGGAAAGAGGCTATTTTCGATTCCCTCGGGGCAAAGTACTTTTCGTTGAAATCTCGTGTTCAGCTTTTATATCATTATTGACAATAGTAGCGAATCCTCAGTATTTTCTGTATTAACGAAGCGTCAAATGGTAGTCCAAAGCGTCATCATTGGCGTACATCAAATAAAAAGAGAAGGTTACCGAAAATACCCATTAATGGATATTAATTTCTGTCGTTCCACTCTAGAAAATCAAAATCCCGTAAAAAGACCGGTAAAAATGGTAAAAAATTTGCTAAAAATCCATAAAAATGACAAAAAAAGCTAAAAGTTCAAAACCCTTATTTGAATACGATATTATTATTTAGAATACGTTTTTTTCCATTTCATTGCACTCGAAGTGCTCAGATTTCAAAACTGTGACATAATATAAGTAATACATTATTTTACGAAAATTCGCTCATACGATCATGCTGCATGACTGGAATTTTTCTTTGGAGGAGGTAGTGAATTTATGAATAAACCTCCGAGAAAGAATATGTTCAAAAATACTTAATATCCGGGGATTGTATCATCAGATACACCTTCATATCATGCGTTCTTTTTACTGGTTATCGTATAGAAAATATATAATAAAACATAGTTGTGGTATCCTTGGAGTAAATGTTCATCCACCAACAAGGAGTAGTTCAAAGAATAATAAAATTGTTAACCTCGCGTTTCAATGTATGTATAGAATCGAATTAATTTTAATTTTGGACCGGCTTGTAACATTTTAAGATGTACTAGAGATGATTTTAAAAACATTCTTTTATATGTACTTATACCTAAAATCTAGAGTAACTGGGGAAGAGTAGAATATAATTTATTTACATGATATATGAATAGAACCGATACAAAAATATAAGGTGAGCACCAAAGAGATTTTTTAAGAACTGATTGCCGTGCTTAACGGCAATAAATTATTATCTTGGACCGTGTTACTAGGCAATGATTATTATATTAAGAGGATCACATTCTCCAATTTCGTGAGGCATTTTGTGAAACATGATTATCAATGCTGCCTCTACTTCAGAAACATGAAAATATTTACAGTCCAATCGGTGCTGTTCGTTTAGTGCGCTCAGGAATTCCTTGCTTTATTAACCAACTTAAAATGAATTTCTTGCGAGGTGATTTAGTATGAACTGTCTTGAGAATTTTAATTTTAGTATGGAAAGTATTGAAAAGGCAAGAGTTTTTTGCGTCCGTGTTCTGCCTTTGATCTGATGGCCATGGAATTAATTGGGGAGCTAGCCGATTCCAATTTGCACAGTCTCTGAAAAAAATCACTGAAATCGGATGAAAACTGTATACCTATATGCAGGTTACGTAGATTTTACGTTTGAGCAAGCGCAATGGTTATTTATCCTCTGTTAATTAAACTCATAGGAGACCATGTAGCCTCTAAATGGCTGAACCCCTGAAATTTTCATTGAAATGAGATGCGATCTGTAGATGTTACACGTGTTCCAAAGACTTAATATTCACGCATGCGCAGATTCTGTTTTTGACCCCGCAGTGGTGTAGGTAACTCTGTTAAAATGAAGTAGCTGGTGACAACATTAGTTGCTATGCATAGAATTAGAGAGCTCTGCGAATTGGTTTTACACATGACAATGCAGGGTAATATTACAATAAGTGAAGTTTACTTTTCAAAATAAGAAACGCTTGAAGAGGAAGAGAAAATTTTATGGTTATTTCCAAAGTGATTCATAGACCGATTGATTCTTCACCAGTCTCGCCATTTCTTCTCACCAGCTTTATATCTCTCACCTCCGAAGCGCTGCGACCGGCAGCACCGAGGGAGCTTCTAGCTCCGTCCAATATGTTTCCATCAATCACTTCGTTTAGTTCCCCTTCTCCGACCCTCTTCCGAAGTTATTCATTAAATTATTTCCTCAGCTAAATAATCGCTCGGTAGGATAGCCTGAGGCCATGAACTGGAAATTGGGTCTGCCGCGAAAGGAAATTACGATTATATATCTAAAACTGTGGGGGAATTGAAATCCCTCACAGAAGGTTATGATGGAACGAATCCCATCTTTCTTTGCAAACGTCTTTTTCACCCCTGTTTTCTCTTTCTGCTGCCTTGCTCATTTTCTCCCGTCATTTTGTGAGCCTCTACCGTTACATTCTCAAATAGGACAATTAGCTATACTGACCCCATAGTTCATTTCTAACCATTCTGCTATATTAGATGGACAGAAAATTGTCGCTAAGATGTAGAAATGAATCAACTACCTACTATATGCTTCTTTAATCATTAGGTACGTACACAATACATATGTATGTACCAATGCGTTTACGATGATTTTTCATGAATCGGAATTCGGGTTTCTCCTATTACCCAGCAAAAATTGTTTGGTGATGAAGAAAACAGAATGTTTGGTTCTGAAAGAAACAGAATGAGGGCTAGATTATCTGAATCTCAAGTACCAATAGGTGGGAGGGAAGTTCTTGATTTAGATATAAAAGAAAAACATTCAAACGTACGATATCATAAACAACTAGAGTGAATGATATCATATCACCAATTTTTGCAATAAATCGGTAGCGGATTATGACTGCTCCGAAAAAATCTTAGTTGCCCATTCCCAATAGTCTCATTTACGAATATGGGAAACCGTCAGAGAATCTATCAAGAGGCTGGCACGGTATATTTCAAGAAAATGTTGAGCTCTTGGAGTAAACAAGTCAAACCCGTCTCAAATGCTCATAACGAAACCATTCAAATTATTAAGTGTTCGACTTCGCACTGCAGATATTAAAAATTTGGCGGCCTATACCTAGTGGCACCTGCTTTTTTGGTCCATATTTGACATCCGTATTTTTCAGTATTTATTTAACAATGTATACAAATCCTCATCTCGAAATTATTGGTGTGAATCTTGACTTCTTTAGATTTTCTATGGGGTACCATTTCGTTAATAAAGGTTGTTGATAGAGTATAGAATGTTCCTTTATACAAATTCTCTTCGATTGGCTTGGTTATGCGATAGCATTTTTTTATGTTTACAACTCTCATTACACTAGCTGCAATAGCTTTGGTGATCTTTCTGCAAAGTGATTTCCACCATATCACTTCCTGATTCTGCTCATCTGACTGAAAGACGCAGAAGTGGACGCTATATTAGGTTTCATGCGTTGATCCTTCGCAACACGTTTTTTCATTATTCCGAAAACTGCACATCATTTATCAACGGTCTGTCATTTTTCAAATAGAAGCTACAACGTAATTAAGCTGAGGCAAGTTATTTCGCTTGCGAGGTGTCAAAACCCCCAGGCCATTACTCTTCTATCCTGACGAGAAGGGGTGGCCGGGAGGGCTCTACATGATTTCGGGTTCGCTTGATAATAATAGCCTAATGCCCCGTAAACAAAGACTGAATCAATCAACTTGTGTAAAGCCCCTACATTAAAACTGTTTCGCCGCACGTCGTTCCATGTTTTATCAGGGCGGGGGCGATAATCTCGTTCAGCGCGTCAAAAGCGTAATCTTGTTCAACATCAAGCCGGAAAAGTGGATCCGTAAACCCCCTCGCCGATGCTCATCGAAAATCCAACGTGGGGGAAATCAGTAGAGCAGGCTTTAGATGGGCTTTAGGTCATCAATCATCTATCCATCAGTAGGTCATTATTGACCCTCTGCAAAAACAGTTTTTAATCTATTGCAGGAACATTAATTTATTCAGTATTCACTAAATGGGCCAAATGCATGTAATTCAAAATTCTTCCATATGTAGTCGAAAGAAGAAGCTACAGAAAAAATACGAACAGACAATCTCAGTACTCAGTAGAATGTAATAATTGGACGATAGATATAAGAACGGCGTTTTAATAACGAAATTCAGCCATTTTTTGCCATTTACGGGAAACAGTGTTGTACCATAACGATTAAAATATGGATCTTCATTGGTCATTTAAGTGTCAGATGTCTTTGAATCTTGGGTCCTTTAATCTACCATCAAAATGAGTAGATATTAACTACTCAAAAAAATTATATTCAACTATTACCCAGGGTAAAAAATGACGATTCAAATAAAAAATCTAATTAATCAGATTTTTAGTTAATTTAAAATAAGATTTGTGAACACCCGTATGGCAACCGGAAGTGACGTCAGAGATACAGGTGGGTAAACGAGTGCTTATCTTAATTGGTGTACAGATAAGGTTCCCCTCGTATAATAAAAATCAATTAGGTCCTCGGTGGTTGTGATTTCATCCCCTTTTCCAGATCATATTATACCCCTAGGCCCTTCTTTCTCCCCCGCGCGCGCGCAGGCTCCCCCCGCTGTCTCTCATTGCGGTCTCCCCCCGCTGTCTCTCATCGCGGTCTCCCCCCGCTGTCTCTCATCGCGGTCTCCCCCCGCGGTCTCTCTCTCTCTCGTCGGAGAAGACGTTGATTTTCAAATATGTAAGCTCCCGTATAAACGTCGTCGTGTGACGGACGACTTACCGCGAGCCCATTTCTTAATTGGTTTATAGATAAGGTTCCCCTCGTTTCCGCGAGCTCATTTCTTAATTGGTTTATAGAAAACGAACGGTCCCACGGTCTCTTATCAAGGGCTCCCCCCACGGTCTCCCTCTCTCTCTCTCTCTCTCTCTCTCTCTCTCTCCCTTCTTCCTTCGCACCGTTATATAAACTTGAAGCTGATTGTTCGCAACATCATTCGTGAAAATGTGTAACCGTGACGAAGTATCGACATTTTGCGGTCTTTTAAATTCGTTCAGACAACGGTGTTTTATCATCTCATCTCAATCGTCAAATGTGAATCTACAGGACGGTGACTTGGTGACTGTTATTAATAATATTCGTGATATAATTAGAGATAAATTACTATTATTTTTACGCAAACATAAAGGTGTAAAATGGTACATTTCTGTAAATGTGTTACTTTATAAAATAGTTGATGATACAAAATTAGAACAAAGTCCTCACTTTCAAGGTAAAATATGCACGCTTTTGCACGAAAATGATTTTCAGGCACAATTTGATGAAACGGCAAATGATATTAACGGACGTTTAGAGAAATTTGTAAGAGACGGGTCAGGATGGATTTATGATAAAGTGATCCAAGTTGAACTGTTATATGTTAAATATAAACCAATTCGCGGAGGTAGTTTCATACCAACACCTAAACCAATATCTCATTCTAAACATTCGATAATTAATGTACGTAATTTTGATGATGAGTGTTTCAAATGGTCAATTTTAGCCGCTATCCATCCTGACCCATCTCGCAATTATAAGCTATCCTACTTAAGGAAATTTGATAACGAGCTTAATTTTAATAATGTAACGTTTCCCGTTCAAATCCCTAAAATTACCTTGTTTGAAAAACTAAATTCTGAAATATCAGTCAACGTGTTTGCTTGGGAAAAAAACGAAGTTTACCCCGCGAGAATTACTACATATAAAAATAGAAAACATCACGTTAATTTACTGCTATTGACAGAGGTGAAAGACGGTCAAAATCGATCACATTTTTGTTTAATAAAAAACTTGAATAGTTTACTTCGCGGTGTAACCAAGAACGACAATCAAGCATTTTATTGCAATTATTGTTTACATAGATTTTACTCAGCAAAAACATTAGAAGAGCATACACAGCTTTGTGAACCTTTCGGAGCTCAAAAAACTATTCTCCCTCAGGAAAATGATAAAGTATTGAAATTTTCAAATTATTCTTTATGCACTAAATCTCCCATAGTTATTTACTGTGATTTTGAAGCGTTTATTAAACCAATAGATGAGGAGCAGAAGCCTCAAGATGTGGACAATGATGATGATGTTGATGGTGGAGGGGAAAGAGTGAGCAAAAATACGGTTGAAATAGCCAAACATGAACCTTCAGGGTTTTGTTACGTCATCATTGGAGCAGACGATAAAATTTATCAGACACGTGTTTATTCGGGACCTAACGTAATTGACGAGTTTTTAAAATGTTTACTAAACGAGGCGGAATATATCGAAGAAAACATTTTTACACAATACGACGCCCCTTTAATAGTAACCCCAGAAATGGAACAAATGAAAGAGCAAGCTACAATATGCTATTTATGTGAAGAACCTTTTTCATCTGAAGACGTTCGCGTTTTCGATCACGAACATTATAGATTTTACAACTCAAAGTGTCTCGGAATTGCGCATCAATCGTGTAATTTATCAAGGAGAGTTAACTTCTTTATTCCCGTTGTTTTTCATAATTTAAAATCGTACGATGGACACTTGTTGCTTCAAGGTTTTAACAAATATTCTCATTTAAGTATGGAGTGTATCGCTCAAACATCTGAAAAATATCTTTCAATTAAATTGGGCAATCTCAGATTTTTAGATTCGTTAGCGTTTTTAAATGAAAGTCTACAATCTTTGGTAACTAACCTACACAATGAAGGAAATATCGAGTCTAACTTCGATTTAATGTTTTCTACTCTTCCAACAACAACTCATAATCATATCCCTTTACTGCTTCGTAAAGGAGTTTACCCCTACACTTATATGACGGATATAACAAAGTTTGCGGAAACAAAATTACCTGATAAAACAAAATTTTATAATGATCTTACACAATCATCAATTTCTGACGCGGATTATGAACATGCTCAAACTGTGTGGAGCACATTCAATATGCAAACAATGCAACACTATCACGATTTATATTTACTAACAGATACATTACTGTTAGCTTGCGTATTTCAACGTTTCAGAAGAATGGCTCTTTCATATTATCAAATTGATCCATTAAATGTTTATTCAGCTCCAGGTCTCGCGTGGTCATCTATGTTAAAAATGACTAAAGTTAAGTTAGACTTAATAACTGATATATCACAACATATATTCATCGAACAAGGGATTCGAGGAGGATTAAGTCAAATTTCACATAGACACGCAAAGGCAAACAACCCGAATTTACCAGATTATAATTCAGAAGATCCCACAACTTGGATTATGTACTATGATTGCACGAATTTGTATGGTACAGCAATGTCTCAACACTTACCAAAAGGTGACTTTAAATGGCTCAGTGACAGTGAAATAGCGAGTATAGATTTCTCAAACGTGTCAAATACATCAAATGTAGGGTATATACTCCAAGTAGACTTGGACTATCCTTCAGAATTACATGATTTACATAACGATTACCCGTTAGCACCAACCAATTGTGAAATAACTAAGGAAATGTTGTCACCATATTCGTTGAAAATTGCGAAACAATGTCATCATCCATTAGGTGAAAAGGTAAACAAATTGTTAACCACTTTAGAAAATAAAAAAAATTATATAATACACTATCAAAATTTAAAGTTATACCTTCAATTAGGGTTAAAATTAGTTAAAATTCATCGTGTTTTATCGTTCTCACAAGAGGCATGGATGAAACCGTTTATTAGTTTTAATACTGAAAAAAGACAAAGTTCAAACACGAATTTTGAAAAGAATTTCTTCAAATTAATGGTTAATTCTGTGTATGGTAAATCGTTGGAAAACGTGCGTAAGCATACAGATTTCAAATTGATTTCGTCTGAAACAAAATTACTCAAGTGGTCAGCGTCTCCCCGTTTAAAATCGATACATATATTCGATGAACATCTAGCAGGACTAGCGTTGAAAAAGGCTAGTTGTAAACTCAAGCAACCTATATTCATCGGGTTCACTACGCTCGAAATTGCGAAAAATATCATGTACTCGTTTCATTACAATTATATTATGAAAACGTACGATAGGGAACACGTGAAACTTCTCTTCACAGACACTGATTCACTAATGTACCAAATCAAAAGCCCAGACGTGTATGACGATATGCTACGTAACATTGACAAATTTGATACGTTTAAATATCCCGAAGGACATAAATGCAGGATTACGTACAACAAAAATGTATTGGGAACTTTCACCGATGAAACTGACAGTAAACCAATACACGAATTTGTCGGTTTACGTTCAAAATGCTATTCATTCGTGATGGGTGATCAAAAGGAGAAAAAGGTGGCCAAGGGGGTAAACCGTAGCGCTATCTCTCATCAGTTACGTCATAAATCGTACAAAAGATGCTTATTTAATTATATCAAGTTTCACACTGAAAGCAATACAATTAGATCGAAAAAACATAAATTATTTACTCTAAAAATTAATAAATTATCTCTCTCCCCTTATGACGATAAACGGTATATTCTAGATGATGGAATCACGAGTCTAGCTTACGGACATTACAAAATAAAAGGTAGGAAAGGGGTGGAGGGGGAGGGGGTATGTTAGCGAAGCGGGAAACGAGAGAAGATATAAAACGTTAAGGCGGGCGGTAGATACTTACACTCATTACAGATAACACGCGTCAACATGTTGAAATGACTAAGTTATCTCTTTCACCGTATGATAATAAACGGTATATATTACGCGATGGAATAACGAGTTACGCGTATGGACATTATAAAATTGAAAGTGGCGAGGCAGTCAACCTATAAATTAACCTACAATCAGTTTCAGAGTTCATTATGTAATCAACATGGCACCAATTAGAGAGCTTCTGGCGCGTGAACTTCACTCAACTGCTCGTAAAAATTTCCCTACAAGACCCGTTGAACTCAAAGGAATTCACGATCTGTTTGAAATAGATTTAGTTGAAATGATCCCTCACGCAAAAATTAATAAAGGGTATAAATACATTCTTACAATAATAAACTGTTTTACAAAATTTGCATACGCTATTCCTCTGAAAGATAAAACAGCTAACGTAATTGTTTCTGCTATCACTCCTGTTTTGAAGGCTAATCTTCCGATACATCATTTACATTCGGATTCTGGTACAGAATTTATAAATTCAAAATTTAAACGTTTAATGAAGGAACTTAATATAAATCATTATGTAACGTATAGTGATAAAAAGTGCTCCATCATCGAGCGATTCAACAGATCCTTGAAATTGTTAATGTATAGAAAATTTACCGAACAAGGAACGTATGAATGGCTTTCTATTTTACCCAATTTACTACATCAATATAATAATCGCTATCATCGTACAATTGGAATGACACCTACCTCCGTTTCAATTCAAAATAGTAAGCAAGTGACTGCAAACATTCAGAAAAATAGACAAAAGTATGGGAGCGTTGATAAAAAAATAAAATTTAAAATTGGAGATAATGTAAGAATTAGTAAGTACAAGCACGTTTTTGCTAAGGGTTATCTACCTAACTGGACTAATGAAATATTTACTATAACGGCAATTAACAAAACTATTCCGGTTACATATTTGTTAAAAGATTATAAGGGTGAACCTATTTTGGGTAGCTTTTATGGGTTTGAACTGAAAAAAACCAATTTTGGTGATGTTTATCTTGTTGAAAAGGTTCTCAAATCTAAAGGTGACAAACGTTTTGTGAAATGGTGGGGATTTTCAGGTCAACATTCAAGCTGGATCCATAAAAACGATCTAATTTAACCATTCTTGAACATTACACATTGAGTATGAGTGGGGGAAACACTTTACCAATAGTCAATTTTGACAAATTTTGTGAATGTACCATAGGTGGTAGTACGGTTAAAATGAAACGGCACGGACCCCTTATCCCAAACCATGTTAGATGTTTAATTAGTGGTCCTTCTAATTGTGGAAAATCAAATATCATGTTAAATTTACTATTTTCTCCAGAGGGTTTAACCTTTGAAAATGTATACATATTCTCAAAAACTCTCTATCAACCGAAATATCAACTTTTGGAAAATGTACTATCCAACTTGAGTGAAATAGGTTATTTCCCATTTTCTGAGTATGACGAAGTAGTTCACCCTAACGAAATCAAACCTAACTCGATCATGATTTTTGACGACGTGTCAACTGAAAAGCAGCAACATATAAGAGATTATTTTACCATGGGACGACATAAAAATGTTGATGTATTCTATCTAAATCAAACGTTTAGCAGAGTTCCAAAACAATTGATTCGAGATAATGCCAATTTTATTATATTATTTAAACAAGATGATACTAACTTGCGGCACATTTATAACGATTATGTTAATACTGATATGACATATGCTAAATTCAAGGAACTTTGTCAACAGGCGTGGGCGGAAAAAAATGGATTTTTGACTATAGACCGTGAACAGGAGTTGGAAAATGGACGTTACCGCATAATGTTCGACAATTTTATTTCATTAACTGAACTCCCCAACCGTTCATGAGTTTGAAGGTTGAACGTTGAATCTGACGTCAAATCTAGCGTTCGAACCCAATCTGACGTTCAATCTGACGTTCAAACAGGTTGAACGTTCAACTTGACGTCAAATTTGATGTCAAATTGAACGTTCAATCTGACGTCGAATCAGGCGTTCGAACCCAATCTGACGTCGAATCTGACGTTCAAACTTGAACGTTCAATCTGACGTCGAATCTGACGTTCAAACAGGTTGAACGTTCAATCTGACGTTCAAACAGGTTGAACGTTCAATTTGAAGTCGAATCTGACGTTCGAACAGCTTGAACGTTCAATTTGATGTCAAATCTGACGTTCGAACATGTTGAACGTCGAATTTGACGTTTGAACAGGTTGAACGTCCAACCTGACGTTCGAATCTGACGTTTGAACGTTCAATTTGACGTTCGAACATCGTTCGAACCTGATTATGATCAAACATGATGATGGCTCAGACATGACGATCGATCCTGATGATGAACGAACGTTCATATGAACATTGTCTTCATACGTTTGAACACAAACATATATGCATTGGAGTCAAAACGTGAGGTTTTACACACATTCACACGCTCATCTTGAGGAACATATGGGTAGGTATATATGTCTTAGTAAAACTCTCCATTTCATTAGTTGAGTGAGACGATGACAACGAAACAGATGGGAGAGGGTAGAGAGGAGGGGGATGGGGATGAGGAAGCTAAGGTTTTATTAGAAATTCAACAATTACAGAATAATATTAGGCAAAAACATGAACAACTAAAGTCTAATAAAATAATGAGTGAAAAATCGTTGGAAAAACAATATAAACCGTTAATTACTCCACTTAAAACGTTATCGAAAGCAATTTTGTCAAAAATGAGTAAGGATGGGGAGGGGGGTAAACAAGAAGAGATAGCTCGTGACATTAAATTGGAAAAGATAGAATCGGGGGAGGTAGGAGGGGTGAAGAAGGATGAGGGAGATGAGAAGGAGGAGGTTGAGGATGAGTGGAAATTGTCAGATTTAATCAAGCGTTATCAAGATTTTGTCATTCATCCACCGGCGAAGAAATTATTAGACACCACATACGGTGTTCATTATGATCCTGAAAAAGGTTGGAAATTAGGTGATTCAACAATTACTTTCACGAATAATCAATTAACTATCGATAACAAGGCTTCATTCAACTTAAGTCCGGGCCTTTTAAAATTACTTTTCCTTCGAGAGCCAGTAGATTATATGGCTGATGATGTGAACGTGTACAAAATGATTCTTCAGTTGACAAGAGCGCATAGGACAAAGAGTGGAAGAATTCGATCCAATAAAAGTCCGAAATATCGGCAAATTATTTCAAAATTGTTCGCATCCTCATTATCCCCTGCCGCTACCGCTACCCCCACCCTCCTAAAAATAAAGGGAGATCGTCGTGAGGATGAGGAGGAGGGCAAGGATGAGGATTTTGGTGAAGAAATGTTGCTTGACACTTCTCTAACCGGTTCGGGCTATCAGTTTAGGCAGACATCATCCTCATTACCCAATATTCAGTACGTTTATTTTGATAATGTAAACGAATTATGTGAAAGATTGAAAAAACTTGTTGCTTCTTCTCAAGCCGGAAATAACGCTCATTCGAACGAAATAATTTCAATTCTAGAAGAGTTGACTGAACTCGGTGTTATAAAAGCACCGAAATTGTTTCATTTATAATCATTCGAGATTTGAGATGAGTGTAGATAAATTCGGTCGTTGGAGCGGCGATTTGATTGAGTCAGTTGGTGGTCACACTAGCGCCGGCACTATTCAAGGTCCACCGGGAGTTGGTTTTAAACTCAACACCGCGGGTAATTACGATATGAGCGGGAAAAGATTAGTGAATGTAGGTCGTGGACGTAATGCTCGTGAAGTGGTAGTTGTAGACCAATTAACTAACTTAGAGAAACAATGCCTCAAACTTGCCACTACAGGAAATGAGTTTGATTGCCGAGGAAAACCGATAATAAATTTACCAGAACCTAACAGTGATGAGGATATAGTAAAACTCAGCTACCTGAAGCGTAGCTGTCTCATTATGAAAGAGGACGAGAAAGATAAGGTCGTTTTCGACGTTAAAAGGGGAAAGCTAGCTAATTTAGAGCAGATACCCACACATCCGTTTGACGCTGTAAATAAAAAATACGTCGACGAGAACTTTCCCGCGATGGTTGAAAACAACAGTTGGGACTTTAAATTGAAACGTATTGCAAACCTTGGTGAACCTATCTTTACAACTGACGGAGCAACAAAGTTTTACGTGGACAAAAAAGTTGCGGACACTCAGCTAACTAACGTGGAATATGTCAATGAAAAAACAAACTTTTTTCATGAGGATCCAAACGTTGTTGATATATCGAAAAAACGACTCACAAACGTTGCGGATCCGATCAACCAATCAGATGCTACCACGGTAAATTATATCGTGAGACTATTATCAACAATGTTTTATCAGTTTTACGCAATGTTAACTCCAAACAGTGTAGCATTCGCACACCAGATGACAATTCCGGGTGCACGTGAAAATTGGATCGAACAAAACATTATTCGTCCGTTTTTTATCGAACGTGAAAATGTTGGAAAGAACGTATAAATTGGTAAAGCTTTCCCACCATATCCCCATTTGACAGTATAAAATGGTAAAGAGAAGGTTGAAAAAGAGTAGTTGTAGTGGGAATTGTATTCAGGGAGGAGGTCTTTTAAATTCTTTGATAGATAAGGTTCCAATTGAGCTTCATATTCCTTCTTATCAATTCTGTGGACCCGGTACGAAATTAGAAGAGAGATTACAACGCGGAGATAAAGGTATTAATCAGCTCGATAAATTTTGTAAGGAACACGATATCGCCTATTCAGAATCTCAAAAAGATCCGTCTACTTACAAGACTCTACGTCGTGAAGCTGATTTAAAACTTGAAGAACAGGCTTGGCAAAGAGTTAAATCTAAAGACGCGAGTTTTGGTGAAAAGGCTGCTGCTTGGCTCGTCACTACAGGAATGAAAGCGAAACGTAAATTGAGTGGAGGGGGTGTTAACAATAAAAGAAAATTGCGTAGAGTACGCGGTGGTATATTACCCTTAATTTTAGCGGGACTTGGGACTCTAGGTTCAATTGTTGGGGGTTTAGGAAGTGCGGGGAAGGCCATCTCGGACGCAAGAGTAAATGCTAGGCGATTGGAGGAGGAAGAGCGCCATAATAGAGCGATGGAGACCAAAAAAGGCGGCGCCGGCTTATATCTTCGCCCCTATAAGATGTCAGGTAGAGGAACAGGTGCGTGGGGAAGGAGCGGGGAAGGGAAAACGGGTACTAGAAAACAGAAGAGGAAGAAGAGCGCAGGTAGCGGAGGGAAAAAAGTTCATACTAAAAGGAAGTAAAATTCCGATTCATCCGCTTTCAAATTTTGAATTAATTAAATACGCGAGTAAATTTAAAATTCCATATTTTAGAGGTGTATTTCAAAGAGATGCATTACCCTCCCGTATGAGAAAGTTTGAGTGTGGTATTGTTAATCTTGACTCTAGATATGGTTTAGGAACACATTGGGTCGCCTTTAAACGTAAATTGGATACAATTTACTATTTCGATTCATACGGAAATTTACCTCCCCCCTTAGAATTACGGAGATATTTTTTTTCGGGAACCTCCCCCCACCGTGGTCCACCCCTTACAATTTTCTACAATTACGATTCCTTTCAAAAGGGAAATCAAATTATTTGCGGGCATTTATGTTTACAATTTTTGTTACATAATCATCAGTTTTAAAGGAGATTTGGTAGAGTGAACATGTTTTGCATATCGGGAAATAAGTCGATAATAACAGCAGATTTGTGGCCGCATTTGGACACAAGTCGTGGAGAATGGAAACTGGGTTTAATCGATTTTTCAGTTTACAATTCAATCCCTAATATTGAGGCGGGGAAAAACAATCGTTTTCCAATTGGAGGAACAGTACTTCAAATTCCAACAGGATCGTACGAATTGTCCGATATTAACAGCACGCTTCAAAAAGAGGTAAAACCTCCGAACCAGCTTTCAATACGTGCAAATAATAATACGTTACAAACGGAAATTCATTCAACTTTACCGATAGATTTTTCACAATTAGGAACCATAGGTCCCCTTCTCGGCTTTACTCCCAGAATTTTAGAACCTAATAAAACCCACAAGTCCGATTTACCAGTTTCAATACAGGATGTGCATTCAATCAGAGTAGAATGTAACTTGGTGACAGGTTCTTATCAGAACGGAAAGTTGTCTCATATTTTGTACGAACTATATCCTGCTGTGCCACCAGGATTTAAAATTGTAGAAACACCTAGAAATGTTATTTATTTACCTATAAATACGAGACGTATTGAAAAAATTGTACTGTCTTTTAAAGATCAAGACGATCGACTTATTAATTTTCGTGGTGAAGTTATTAATGTCAAATTACATCTAATAAATAGTATAACATAGATAGAAATAATGGGGCTAACATTTAATCATCATCACCATCGCCGTTCTCATCCTAGATCTTCATCGTCCACGACCACGTCCTCGTCCTCGGCAATGATAAAAAGAAAACAGTTACCTGGAAAATTTGTCAGAACTTCGTCGAACGTTGCTACGCTAACACCTCAAAATCGTCAGTTTTTGAAATCATTGGGACTGACAATTCTTGTTTGAAATAATGGCGGAAGTTTTATCAGTTACTGACAAGGTGCAAGTTGACGATTCGATTACTCATTTTGAGTATCGTTCGCACACACCATTTTCATCTAATACCTTTAACGTAAATGATGAGATAAGGATCCAAATCAATCATCAGGACAATATCACGTTACCGTCAGAAAGTTACCTTTACATCGCTGGAACTTTGACAAAGGAAGATGGTTCTACAGATCCAACTTTAAAACTCGTCAATAACGCCGTGGCTTTCCTATTCGATCAGCTTCGATACGAGTTATCAGGAGTGACAGTTGACAAGATGAAAAATGTTGGGATTACGAGCACACTCCGAGGTCTTTTAACTCACAAACCTTGGGACAAATCATTGGATAATACCGGATGGACTTCAATCAAAGACACCAATGAAAGCGGTCCATTTTCATATTGCATCCCATTGAAATTTTTCCTACCAATTTTTGAACACTACAAAAAAGTTATTTTGAATCAGAAACAGGAGCTTGTTATCTTGTTGGCTAGCAGCAGAAATAATTGCGTCATCGGAACCGGAGATGCATCAACTTACAAAATGGAACTAACAGATCTACAGTGGAGAGTACCGCATTTGAAAATAGATGCTTATCAAAAGTTGAATCTTTTGAAAATTATTGAAAACGATCGTCCTATCGAAATCGCTTATAGAGCGTGGGAAAATTACGAATTTCCTACTCTACCTGAAACTACAAAAATTACCTGGACACTTAAAACTACTAGTGCGCTCGAAACACCTCGCTACGTTATAGTTGCCTTCCAAACGGGTAAAAAGAATAATGTTAAGGCAAACGCCTCACTTTTTGATGGTTGTAACTTGTCAGAGCTGAAGGTCTATTTGAATGATCGTTCTTTCCCATATTTAAATCTCAGAGGAGAAAAATCAACGATGTACGAGTTATACTCTCGATTCCGTGCCAGTTATATGCAGGAATCTGAGTCTTACCCGTTAATGAGCCGATCAGAATTTGAGACAAACCCAATCTATGTAATCGACACCTCTCGACAAGAATTGAGTGTTAAATCGTCTACAATAGATCTACGCATTGAAATGGAATCGAAATCGAGCTTTCCTAAAGATACTACTGCATATTGCATAGTAATCAACGATATGGTTGCAACTTATCAACCGTTAACTGGGATTGTTACTCGAAAGCAATAGAGGAGGGGGTAGAGAAGGAGGAGGAGGGAGAAACGTAATATTTTCCGATGAACGAATGACTTACAAATCAGTTTACCTCAAACTGTTTCATCGCAATAAATTTCGTACTCTATTCGTTGGAAAGCTCTCGATTTACCTAACACAACACAGCGGGAGACCAACAATCTGAGGAATGCGCATGGTTGTGTGAGTAACTGTTTACAAACAGGTGATCCTCCTCAACTAGTTTTGTACACATGATTGCGATCACTATTGGGACATAAGAGACAATTGAAATGATGGGATTTTTCTTGATCAACTAAGTGAGCTAAAATTTCACCAGTCACCTTAGGACGTTGAAATTTGAAAGGGTGACCCTCTGGGTCATTAAGAGACAATTGAAGTTATAGGATCGTTCCTGATCAGCTGATGAGCTAAATTCATCGAATACTTTAGTGATCTCCTTCAGTCCTTCAGATGACGACCTATACCTTCAATGTCAATGATAGTAGATAAATAACACCCGTATGGCAACCGGAAGTGACGTCAGAGATACAGGTGGGTAAAGGAGTCCTTATCTTAATTGGTGTACAGATAAGGTTCCCCTCGTTTCTGTGAGCCCATTTCTTAATTGGTTTATAGATAAGGTTCCCCTCATATAATTAAAATTAATTAGGTCCTCCGTCGTAGTGATTTCATCCCCTTTCCAGATCATATACCCCTACCCCCTTCGTTCTCCCCCGCGCGGGCGAGGTCTCCCCCCGCAGTCTCTCATCGCGGTCTCCCCCCCGCGGTCTCTCTCTCTCTCTCTCTCTCTGGCGTTCGAACCCAATCCAACGTCGAATTTGACGTTCAAACAGGTTGTACGTTCAAACTAACGTCAAATTTGACGTTCGATCAGGTCGAACGCCAAAATTCGACGTCAGAATGAACGTTCAAGTTTGAACGCCGTTCGAACGTCCTTCGAACGTTCAACCTGATCGAACGTCAAATTTGACGTTAGTTTGAACGTACAACGTGTTTGAACGTCAAATTCGACGTTCGATCAGGTTGAACGTTCGAAGGACGTTCGAACGGCGTTCAAACTTGAACGTTCATTCTGACGTCGAATTTTGGCGTTCGTTCAACCTGATCGAACGTCAAATTTGACGTTAGTTTGAACGTACAACCTGTTTGAACGTCAAATTCGACGTTGGATTGGGTTCGAACGCCAGAGAGAGAGAGAGAGAGACCGCGGGGGGGAGACCGCGATGAGAGACTGCGGGGGGAGACCTCGCCCGCGCGGGGGGAGAACGAAGGGGCCTAGGGGTATATGATCTCGAAAAGGGGATGAAATCACAACCACCGAGGACCTAATTAATTTTAATTATATGAGGGGAACCTTATCTATAAACCAATTAAGAAATGGGCTCACAGAAACGAGGGGAACCTTATCTGTACACCAATTAAGATAAGGACTCCTTTACCCACCTGTATCTCTGACGTCACTTCCGGTTGCCATACGGGTGTTATTTATCTACTTTTGTGAAATCGAATTTCTTTGAATTCTTGAAATAGGATTTTTTAAAATTAAAATACTAAGTTTTTTCATGTTTGCATAAAGGTCACATCAGTAAATGATGGTACGGGAGAAAAAAAATCAAAAGCTAGGGATGTTGAAAAAGGTGGGAGAGGAGGAGCTTCCGAGAATTTTCCTATACTTACTACTAAGCTCATCGGAAATACTTGGAACTCGTTGCTACCCAACGATTTACATAGGTATCTAGTCCACGAAAATTCTCGTGAACTAATCCTCTTTTATCCTATTCTTCGTTCAATTTATTCGTTTTGTCCTCTTAAAAAGTAGGGGATGCCAGTGGTCAGTTTTCGGATTCGAGGAAGCTAAATGCCACTCCCAAACAGCTTCTCATTTTTAGCGAAAAAGAAAAAAAGTACATATAAGTATATAAACCATTTGCATTCGTTCAGATTTTAATTTTTTAAAGATTTTGACTAAAATCACAATTTTATTTGGCTGATTTAAATCAATTTGATACGAAACAACTACCCACCAGAAAACTGTGGGCTTAAGTTAATGGTGGATAAATTCTAAGCTGGGAAATTAAACAGGTCTTCTTGCAATATAGTATCAGGTTACAAGTGTCTGCAATGCTCGAAGTTTCATTACTGCGGTGATGGTCCTTCAACTCGATCGGGTTCCATACCTTGGCGTATCATCTTTCGCACCTTGCGTAGGAACTGGGCTATAGATCATTAGGTTGAGCATATACAGGGCGTAGCGATATGTGCTACTTGGCTTCCTCTGCTATCTTCGAATGTCTTGACTATCTCGTGAAAATATTCCCAAACATTTATCGTGGTTGCAAGTGTATATGAAACGCCACCTTTTCATGTTTTTTCCTTCATTTGGTTCCATAACTGGAGCTCCAGGCTGGCCATCTTCTCCTGGGTTCTTCACGATTCAGTGCCTAACTGTAGTGTTTATATGACTCCAACCAGAGTCGGCATCAGCGATATTTATTGTCCCAACGATGCAGAGGACATTGCCCTTCTAAAAATTAGTGGAAATTCCTCCACTTTGCTGTTGCAGCGGTAGTGTTAAGCTCTGACAGAGCCAACAAATAACTACCTTCATCATCTTAGTCAACTTTAAGAAACCTATAGGTTCGTCTTATGATCAACCTTAGAAAAGTTTATTCTTAAAGGAAACAAACGAGCCCCTGAAAATAATTGACTACTCAATAAGTAGGTATGTCTAATTCGATTCTTTTCAGAGCATAATCTGAAGTTGGAATATTCACTAAGAATCATGATTTTTCGTAAGATAATTTAAATTGGTTTACCTTTCCAATGATTTTTTGTAAGATAATTTAAATTGGTTTACCTTTCCATATTTTACAGCCAACTTGATTGGTCTCATCATGAATGAAATATTAAATTTGACCATTTATCCAACAACAATTCGGCGTTTAGTTGACTAGTCAACCATTACAGAGGTTGATCAGCCACCGTACCTAAGTGCAGTTTTGAAGGCATAACAGTTCAAGTTTAGTAAGTTGTTAACTGTAACTGACCACGTGTATCCCTGCTTACTGAGAGTATTTACTAAATTGAAACAACTATGGGTATTCATATTACAATACTTAACTCAGATTTTCAAATTATGATATGGATGGAAATACTTCGCCACTGCATTGGTGACACTATTCCCTCAGTAACATTAACACTTTGTGAACAAAGTTCGACCTAGCACTTATTCACATCTACTCTCACATTTCACAAATGTGTTATATTCACCTCTGTTCCGTTCAGTTCACATTACTGCGATGTGAACCATCACATACTGTTCCGAAATTCATAGCAAGTATCAACGATTACTTCAGTGGCATAATACATCTTTATCAAGAAGAATCTAAGTCAGTTCTGCTATGTGTCATAACAAGGTAGTATTGAATAATAACTGACGTGTTGATGGTCAAAACCTATATCATTCCGGAATATGCTCTAAAACTGTTAGTTTAAGAAATTGACGGAAACGTTTATTATTTTTTGTGTAATCTATTAGGATTGGAGGAATAATATGATTAGAAGCAGATTGTTTAATGATTGTTGGAAATGAGTAATACGTTGTCACGTTGAGCTCCATGCGTTCTTTGGCTTCTTCTGTACATTTTTTGTATATTGGAGTATCCATTTCAAATCGTGAGTATTACTTGAGAATTTTGAGTAACATTCAGAATTTTCAGATCTCCATTTCATGCGGATGAAACCACAGTGGATCCTACGGCAGGTTCGAAAGAATAGAAAACTCTATATCGATGTCGTTTAACATCAATTAAGAGAAAATTGACGATTTCTCTTTAGTAAGATTGAGCCGTTACAGCTCTAATGCAATCTCGCGATTCATTCGACTCAGAGAACCGGGAGTACAGCGTTTAATCGCGAGAGCTTAATTGCGTCTTCATATTGTCTCGCCGGTAATGTCGCCTCCCTTGCAATTCCGAAACCGGTAATGATCTCATATGCTAATTATTCGTTGGAGCAAATGATGATGGAAATGATGGAAGGGTATCGCAATGGGGTGAGGGGGTGAGGCCTTTCAGGATCCGAGGCTGTTTTAGGCCGGGGCTGGCAGGGGAGGACTTAACTAGTCAACGTGATTTGACATTTTGATTCGCCCTTTAGGGTCTTTGGGGTGCCCTCCTCTGGCTCTAATGTTCCTCAAATCCCTTCATTCGCCTACAGCCAGATTCTCCCCTGCCCCGTGCCTCGTCTTTAAGATCTTCCTCTTGTGCCTTCCTCTCCTCCGTGACGCAATCAGAGGCTTAGAGTTTCTGGTTTGCTTTCCAATAAACGGGTAATGTGATTATACTATTGCATTCTCCAATCCCACCCGTCTGTTCGATGTTTGAGTGATCAATAAAATGACAATCGGGAGCCCAGAAACTTCCATACTTGTCTCAACTTGTTCTACGAGCTCCGACATGGATTTATATGTTGATCCTTGGTCTGTAAATTTAGGCTATAACAATATTCCAATTTTAATTATATAAAACATTGTTGATTTCTTCAGTAATCTATCATAGCTGAATAACCTACAACTAATTGATGGATGAGGTGAATTCGTCTTAAATTTTTAATGTATCCGATCCTTCCTACCTACAACAGAGGCATTCAGGATACATATAAATCAGGAGTTCCTGCACTGTCAAAATACAATTTACCACCCAAGTATTTTTACAATGCAGCACTGTGATATTATATAAGTCTATACCTTGTCAAAACAAATGTTGTTTGTCATGATGTTACCTTCAAATGTAGCGTAAAGTAGAATCATATGACTAACCAACATTAATTATTAATCCTTTAATATTATATTCAAATATGGAAGTCATGTATCGGATAATCATTCAAAATATAGTGTGAGCCGATTGCATATTATTTCCTTGACCGTGAGAGTCGTTAAACATTTACATACATAGCTCAATTTTCCTATCAGAATATAACTTGTATCAGTGATCAATTTGGGATTCAATTCATGTCATGATTTTCAACAAATACATGAAATTGTTACTTTTTAGTGGAATAAATTTCCTGTTGATTATGAATCTCTACGGCTGAGGACAATCTGATAACTTGCGAACTTTAAAAGTAATATATTTTACCTTGAAATCCTATTACATCTTTTCATTGAAGAGCATTACAAAAAACCATCCTGTTTTTATATTCTACACGGACAACCGATTCCACCGTTTCGAACTAACTGATAATTGATTTGGGACGGATAAATGCGCGGACACATGAATTCGACATAAAGAGGTCAGGGAAAACAGAATTTAGTTTCGCTTTCCCAAGGATGGGAAATTGATTTGATTAGAACTACTGGAATACGATTCCAATGTCAGCCGTGGGGTGGATGGGGGGGGGGGGGGGGGGTCTGGATCTGTTGGTATGTATAGGAGTCCCTTAAAATCATCAATGTACAAAAATTAAGAAGATGAGTACATTATTGCCTTGCCATTAGGTACCAATATCATCTTATTACTTAATATATAGTAGACTGGTTGCATATTATGCAGACTAATGTAGGGTTTTGCGTGCACAGTTTTCCAGGTTTCTCTACTCTATGGCCGAAGTCTGACACTACTTACTTCCGGCCAGTAGTTAAATGAAACTATTAAACGATCTATTTGATGGCACGACAGTTTGATGTAATTGAACGTAGTTCCTTATTTTTGAGTTGATTTCGGAGAAATGAGGGAGTTACAATAATGGAATGACAAGTAGCGAGGCTCTTCTCAATTATTAGCTTGTACCCACGAATCTCGGAACTTTCATTCTAAGAAAACCAATCTTAGAACTGTTTGGGTTGTATCGCTTTGAATTCAAACTATCCACCTCTTTTGAATTCTGATAGATCTGACCAACAGCCAGTACAACTACAACCAAATGAACCATCAGTAACGAAAATTTTAGGAATGCAATGGAACCCATTGACAGATGCATTTCATTCAGTTCTCCCACCTGACCCCACCTGCACCAAGAGAAATATTCTCTCCGTCATTGCACGATTATTTGACCCACTGGGATACCTTTCACCTGTCATCTTCACTGCAAAATGCCTCCTCCAAGAGACTTGGAAGGCCAAAATCGACTGGGATGATAAAGTCCCAAATGCAATAGCAACTGCATGGAGTGATTTTGTTCTTCAATTGCCACAGCTCATGTCCATAAGCATTCCACGCGCCTTCCCTAAAACTGATACCACCTATCAGTTTGTGTGTTTCTCTGATGCTTCAGAGAAGGGATACTGTGCAGCAATTTACCTACGTTCAACACAGGGCAACACTATTCAAATGAAATTGTTGAAGTCTAAGACAAAACTTTCTCCTCTCAAGTCAATCACCATACCCAGACTCGAACTTTGTGGTGCCCTGTTACTCACACAGATTCTAACGTCCCTCAACCGCTTGAAGCAAACCCTCAATCTATCATCCGTATATTGCTTCACAGATTCCATGGTCGTCTTGGCATGGCTGAAGACCCCAACCTACCTCTTACAAACATTTGTTGGCAATAGAGTGCAACAGGTCCTATAGCTTCAGTCATGGCACCATAAGGGTTCTCAAAATCCTGCAGATCTTGGGTCACGTGGGGTGATGCCAGCTGACTTTCACATAGTGGTGTTTGAGCTCTATTGACCAATGGCCAATATCAACCGATGTCTCCTCTGTTGACATACCTGAGTTAAAGCCAACCCTGCTCTCTCTAGTTGCTGTGCAGTCCAGTCCACAATTCGTTGCTTATACAGAGATTCTCCTCATTCTTGCGATTTGGCATATGTAAAACGCTTCTTGTTCAATTGCAGAATCCCTAAGCACAAGAAACTATGTAGACTTATTCAACAGAGCCAAACGCCACTGTATAAGCATAGTACAGTACTATTATTATCCTCAAGTTTTCACGGCCAGATGAAAATATTATATTTTTTCCGGGGCTCAACGAGCCATTGAGCAACTTCCAGTGAATACTATTTTCGCAGATACATTGTTATAGAAATATGCCCTTTGGAACTTTTATTATGTGTCTTCAAAAATAACATCATTGACATTGTAGGTCACGCAGATACATTGTTATAGAAATATGCCCTTTGGAACTTTTATTATTAACATCATTGACATTGTAGGTATAGGTCGTCATCTGAAGGACTGAAGGAGATCACTAAAGTATTTGATGAATTTAGCTCATCAGCTGATCAGGAACGATCCCATAACTTCAATTGTCTCTTAATGACCCAGAGGGTCACCCTTTCAAATTTCAACGTCCTAAGGTGACTGGTGAAATTTTAGCTCACTTAGTTGATCAAAAAAAATCCCATCATTTCAATTGTCTCTTATGTCCCAATAGTGATCGCAATCATGTGTACAGAACTAGTTGAGGAGGATCACCTGTTTGTAAACAGTTACTCACACAACCATGCGCATTCCTCAGATTGTTGGTCTCCCGCTGTGTTGTGTTAGGTAAATCGAGAGCTTTCCAACGAATAGAGTACGAAATTTATTGCGATGAAAACTGAAGAATTTAAATTTCCCTAAAAATGCGATTTGTTAGTGAATTTTTGTTTATTATTTTCAATAATGAACCTTTGTTATCGACCAAGAAGAATTTTTGTTGGTTTCATTACGTTTCAAGATGCGTAAAATCCAAAAATCGAAAGAAATTTTTTTTTTTTAAATCCGTCCGTATGCCGTCTGCCAACCGCCATCTAGAGCTTTTATCCGAAACCACTAGTCCAACCTATTTGAAACGGGTTAAAAATCACATTTGGGGTTTAGATAATCAAAGAAGCTCGGCATCAATGTTTATCAACCTAAAGGGTAGCATAAATCGAAATCTAGAATTCTTTCAAGGGAACAGTAATAATTTTTTTGCTTGTCAATGATAAATATAATCGCGAATAATATATTAATACCATCCGCATAAATTAATGTAGAACGGTTCGCTTTCACTATGAGCTACAGCATCGAAAAAACACCTTCAGATTTCTAAGCGCGAGACCATAGTGAAATCCGACGCTGCCAGCGAATCTATTGATTAGCCAATCGATGTCTACATTCCATCAATTATCGCTAGAGAGAGGGACTGGAAGACATAGAAACAACTGAGGCATGGAAGTATCCACACAATAATTTATTAAAGTGACGTAATCAAAATAGCATGTCGCGTCACTCGAAAACGTTGGCCAAATCTCGTGTCAATCATTGGAGAATGATAAAATATGAAAACAATTCATCATCCTGGTTAATTTTAAACGAATTTTAGCATTATTTTATCGACTCTTGTGTGGAATGAAAACTTCACCTTCTTAGTTACCGAACAGCTAATAATAAGGTAGAATCTTTTTCAATTATACTAACTACTGTTCCGTTCGATATCGCTTTCTATTAGAGTAAGCTGGCACGCCACACCCGCTTGGCAGGCTTGATTTTTGTCCAGAACTTCAACTGACAACGCGGAAGGCATCGCATCGGTGCCCAGCCGGTTTTCCCCACTGACGGAGGGCACCACATCCGCCCAATGCAGACCTGGTTCAGCCAGAGGCAAATGTCTCGGAACATTGTGATTTTCTTTCGTGTCCTGCCATCAGGCTAGTGATTCAGTGTTAAACATTACGTTGCTCTGATAGGATCAGAGGGTCGAGGGATAACACCGTTGTGTGCGCTGGCCCTATTAACACTACCTAACACGTGTCACGACCGATACCGTCTCACGTGCCCGTCCTCCACGGAGGGGGGCACGCGCTTAACAGATAAGCAGCTGTGAAACGTGTCCGCTACTGTTTCCGAACCATTGACATAACTTCACTTTCACATTCAGTTAAAAACGTATCAAGATTAGGGGTGGACCGTTCCGGGTGTAACGACGCAAGGATAGGATCCGCAGTGGGATCGGTATGGATCGGTACCAGCTCCCGTTTTTACCGATCCACACGATCGAAACGAATTTTAGTGAACGCGTGAATGGTTTTTTTTCAATTGGATCTGCCTCTCTCATTGAGAAGACCACGAAAAAAGTGATGAAGGAACGGATCGAAGCTAGATCGGAACCTTATAGAAGGGATGTTTAGTTCCAGCAGTAGGTATGGATCTCTTCTTTTCTCTGGATCGAAATTGAAATGAGATCTAACGCTTCTCGAACGAGAAGCTCTTCGAACGAGACTGTCCCGTTTCGATCTTGAAACAAGAGGTTGGGGATTGTCATAGGTACCTACTATTCCTACTACAATCTAGTAGGAAATTACAAAAGGTGCTTCCTAATATTTTGTTTTTTCTTTCCATGCATATTATGTAATTCTCCAACTCAATTTGTGAGTCCAAAACTCTAGAGGAATTCTTAGTAAGTAATTAGGAAACATGGGGGGGTATTTTTACGAAACAATGGAGAGGGCAGCAATCATTCTATTGCTGTTATGCCTCTTCAGCGTCGTATCAACATCCATTCCCTGCGAACGCATTTTCTCTAAAGCAGGTCTGATAGATAAAAATCGCCGTAACCGACTGACAGCCGGAAAAGCGCAAATGTTGGTATTTTTAAACGCAAATTTGGGTATTTTTTAGAAAAAGAACAAATTGATTGAAAAGCTAAACTGATTGTACTCACCTACCTTATTACTTGAACAAATAATTTTTTTTTTTTTTTTTTTTTTTTTGGGATTTAATTAAATAATTTATTGAGGTTTTTAAGAGACTTAATTTCTTATTTGTTTGACCTTGTGTTTTTCTACTTGCGTTTTGTGATTATTGTAAGAAAAATGGAAACTTCATTATAGCCTGATGAGGGTGAGAAGTCGGTGGAAAGAGGCAGAGTGTGAGCGGGGAGAAAGGCAGATGAACGAATCAAGATTCCAAGAACGAAAGCAAGATTTTTCCTTCTTCCATGGAACGGAATGAAGGGTCCCACCGCTTGGAACCTCTGAGGAAAAGACTTGACTTAGGTTAAGGTGTCGGGATCGATACCGGGATCATAACGGAAAAAATACCCGATCGGGTCGGACGTCAACTTTGAAAAATGTCCTATTTGCCGAGATTGGCTTGAAGCATAAAAAACTCGATTTCTCTATCCCATCCCCCTCGAAGTAGCCAACGAACCTAGAGACATTAGGCTGGAAGAGCGAATATCAGGCTTGGACAGTTTGGGCCTTGTTCTGATCTTCGGCCGAGTACTAACCATCGTAACTCTTCCATCGTTTTTGCTTTCGGTTGTGGGAACAATTTGATAATTTGTGGAAGTAGGGAGGGAGGATCCTTCAAAATCAAAAAATCGTAATCCTAATACCAACAAGTGAGGACTTCACGATTATTCAAAAGTCACGGGGTCATTTTGAAGGGCTGTTGTTGTAATAAGTGAAGTTTCATTCCTATGTCCTTCTGATGAGAATTTGTATTATTCGATCCCTTCATCATTTTGGAAGGGTGGTATAGTAGAAGATGAACGTTTATTGAATCAATCATTTGACTCCATCAACATCTGTGATAGAATTGTCCCTAGCAGACTCAAAAGGTACCCAGATTTCTTTCCAATAGTTGGATTTAGGTCAAAAAGCTGAGGGTATTAGTATATTTATATGTTTTTACGAGTAGTTTATTATATTTGATATAATGGAACTCAGATTCAACTTAAACAGGCTCTTGGAGAGCATTATCACATTATTATGTAGTATGATGAGAATCGGCGGAATAAAAATTGAAAATAGGGTGCACTGAAATAGCTAAAGAGGGGCAAAACGTTAAAACCATCCAAAACATTTCCCAAGATCATCATTTCGAGAACGGTTGTACCCATGCCATTTAGTTGAACGTCAGTAATCTCATTTGGGGAAAAAAGTGTTGGGTAACATTTCGGTGGACTGTACTGAGGTCCCTCCCCGACATCTGGACAAGAAGTTGTATAACTTTTTCAACATTCACCACACCGCTATTTCGGCCACTTCAAATCAATAGATACTCCCGAATTGAAGTAAAGGGAAAGACCCGGTCATTACTTAACTCCAAGTTGATTGAAAGAACGGAACTTTTGAGAGATCAACCATTTCAGTTAATTTTTGGTTTATTATTTTCAGAAATGAACCTTAGTAGGTAATCGACCAAGAAAAGAAAATTTTAACTCCCCCTAAAATCTTTTTGGTTTACGTTTCAAGATGCTTAGAATCTAAAAATCGAATTAAAAAAAGCCATCCTTCCGCCACCCGCCATCTGCCGTCTGCGGCTTTTCTCCGAAAATACAAGACCAAACTATATGACACGTGAGTTGAAAATCACATATGGAGTCTAGATGATCGTAGAAAGTCGGCATCAATTTTTGTCAACCCTAAAGGGTTGTATTAAAGGGCTTAACATTGAAAAAATCGAGACCTCGAAAAGTTTTTAAGTAACACTAATAATTTTTTGCTTGTCAATGATAAATTTGATGCCAAAGCATCGATTAAAACCACCCGCAACGCTGTACGTTGAATAGTTCGCTTTTCCTAAGGGCTTTCATCGAAAAAAAAACCGTCGAATTTCTAAGCGCGAGAATAAAGATAAATCACGCGCTGCTAGCGGATCTATTGAATAGACGATCAAGCTTTAAATTCCATCAAAACTCGCTAGATTGTGATACTGGAATACATAAAAATTGCCTTGAAAATATCAGCTGATATAATGCCAATATTGGAATTATCAGGTTACGTTGCAAAATCGAGTTTATTAACTATTGTTCGTGCGATGTTCCTACTAGTGAAGTATTGGTACCTAAATGCTAAATTTCATATCTTAAATTGCTTCCAAGTCTACCTATCGGTAGCGGAAGCATTCTTTTCACTTTCGAGAGATTTAAAATATGTGGTCTCCTCTAAAATGAGCTGTTGTTATTTTACAGTGGTAAAATTTCCACTCGTATTTTACGTATTATAGACTATTGTAAACAAGCTTCGTTCCGTGTCTTTCTCTTTCTATCTCTGCGTGTGTATCTGTGTGTGTATGTCCGCATATCCTGGATTTCCACAATATTCAACCGATTCCTAATGGAATTTTCATGGAATTTCCGTGTTAGGCTGTAAATGGTCCAATAATAATTCCATACTTCTCAAATCATTGCTTCATTCTGCGTATGCGGAAACGTAAATTCCTTCAAGCATCATTTCTTTACGTCCTAGTGATCCAATCCCGCTCAAATTTAGTGCATAGTTGGTAAATATGGGTTTAATTATTCCTTGTTAATTTCAACATTACTGCATTATTATTAGCTCCATCGCAAGCGCGAAAGTGTACTCCCAGGAACAAGGTCTAGTTTTCATCAGATTTTTATTACATTTTCTGGGAATTTGTGGGTTACACTGTAGATTGTTCCATACCAATTTCTTTTTTTTTTTTTTCAAATCATTACTCTATTTTGTGCCTGGGCTAAAGTAAATGACTTCAAGCATAATTTTCCCGTTTTCTTAAACATCTTTACTGTGAAGCGTAAAATTGTGGGGTCTTGGGATTGTAAAAGTGTGAACCCTTCTCGGAGGCACAATGCGGCATTTTCTGATCCCATATCACATACGGGGTTTAATAATTATTTATAGATCAATGATCTGCGTAGAAGGGCTATTTAACACAGAAATAATAAACCATTGTGTAATAATTTGTAGGATTGTTATTTTAATAATAAATTCAGTTTTAATGATCTTCCCCTCTCTGCTAATTCTATTTCTCGATGATTTTCGTACGCCGAGAATTTTCTTTTCGTAGGTGTTTATTTCTACGGAGGTTGGATCTTCTGTATAGAATTCCGTTACATTCATCCCTGTATCGCGAGGGATTAAGATAATGAACTTGGAGAGGCCATTAGACGGAAGAGTGGAGGGGACTTACTTCAGATTTATTTCAACGCAGTGCGCTCTCTGCTTTATCCCAGGAAAGGTTCCAAATAAGTTTGATAAAGATTAAATTAGAAATTCAAGCCCCTTATTACTTTAATTAATTTCCCTCCTCGCTTTTTCTAAATCTGCCTCTAATTACTTAAAAAGATAAAATAAGAGCACCTTTCTCTTGAGATTAAATAAATCTTAATATATATATTTATTTATTTTTTTGCTTTCGATAGCGCTACAACTGTAATAGATAGGTACATACAAATATTTATAAATGTGGAGAAGAAGACCTTTCTGCACCTTCACTTCATGTCTATCTACCTACATAAGCAATAAATCAAGTCTTCAAGTTGATGAACATACTCTCATATGTGACCATCCAAATATCACCTGTTTTCCTGGCAGCAAGACTGGTTGTTCAAGAACTCTTTCACTACGATGCAAACCCCTGTCTATGTATAAAGCATAAAACAGTAGGTAATATAATACACCAGTTTCACCCGAAACTTCAAGAGTATGATATTTCCTATAACCAGGGGAATGTAAAGTATACTAATGGGAGTAACCATACCTGCTTCACCGTTAGTAGCCTTAAGTAGATTTTATAGAAGCAGTCATGTTTGATGTCCGGTATTAGAATTCTCTGAAAATGGAATGGAGAACTCAGCACGGTGCCGACCGCTGGTAGCCATGGTTTTCGGGGAAAGAGAAGTAGAAGGAACTGTCCAAGAACCGAATGTAATCTTCGCTAGAACTTAATTCATTCTACAATCGTTTTAAAAAAAAGTTTACAATCCTTGGATTCAGTGAGATTTTATGGAACTAAAAATAATATGGCCTGAATGTATGAGTTAAGTGAATGTATGTATGGTTTGAATGTGATGATCCAACTAGGTAATGCTAAGTAGAATAATTTAAAATCATAAGCTTACGTCGGTATTATTAGGATTCTTGGGTCGTTGTCTCTCGTGATGAACATTCCGCGACAATAGGACAGATCATCTACACTGGAAAAACTCATTCGCAGCTTTTGGAATGAGTGCAGGCACATTGTTATTGGTTATCGTAGGATGACACCACTATGACACACCATCTATTGGAGTGGCTTTGGGATGAAAAGTCCTATTACATCGTCAGTAAGTACATTACTGGAACTATATTGATCAATATTTTGTGAATGTGATCAAGTTATATACGTACGTTGTCGTTTGGACTACCCCGATTACTTTCAAGCCCCAGAAAGATCGCGCAACCGAATGTGCGATGAGCACCGAGTGGGGGTGCTCAGCTCCCGTTGGTCGATTTTTAATCCATGATCATGATTGAAACACTGTGTCTTGTTTCATGTTTGATAACTTTACTTTGTTGTCCATTGACCATACAGTGAGTACTTTCACCGATACAACAAGTTGACTTATCGATCAGAGCCTTTTTCACCAGAAAAACCAATGGGGCATGCTAAGTTTTTCACCACTTTGTGATACTGACGATATTTTGGAAATATCACTGAAACGGATCTCATTGGGGTCTCCTTTTTCAATTAGACTGCCTCTCTAGTGTGGGGACATATAGAGAAACTCAAATTCGTGTGAAAGTTACGCCTGTGCGGGTTCACTATTTCGGCAAAAGACCCGGGTCTTCGAGTCTGGTGAGCCATAGAGCTCTCTCACAGTCAACGCAGAAACACGGGAAACGGAGTTGACGGCAACATCAAAACATCAAGTGTGAATAATGAATCAAAATTAATTGACTTCCATGTAAAGTCACACGATTGTTTATAATTTTGTTGAATCAAAATTTAATAAACTTCCATGTAAATTCACACGATTCGTATGTTAAACTATCCCTTCTTCTTGTTAACTGTTTCCCTCCAAGCATACTTCCTAAATATTCTGCATACTAGGCATATTCTGCACACAAATAAAATGTCTTCCCTAAATTTTTATTCTAAATTGCACAATATAATCCATTCTAAATTGAGCTGATAGCTCAATCTATTCTAAATAGAGTTAATTGTGCAGTATATAAATACATTACGTTCCTTAAGATTGGAATCTGGATCAACTTGTGTAGAGTATATTGTAATGTAAGATAGTCAGGAGAAAATAATGATTTAAAAAGGAGAGAATTATTAATATGGCCGCCACTGACGCATGCCGGATGCGAGAATATAGCGAACATTTTATTTAGAAGTTGGGGACTCTAGACTGTAGAGTGAATGGGAAAATGAGTATTTATATTCTTCTGTAAATACGGAGCTGTTTAACATGGAAGGGAGCAACATTCACCATGAAAAAAATCCTCGATCTCAAGCGTTTTAGCCTAATCTCGCCCTTCAAAATATCTTCTATTGTGTTTTCAGAAACGGGTTCTATTGTGATTTAAGGGTGGAAGAGAGGGGAGAATATTCACGCTAGTGCTTTGTTAGTATTTTGGATTTTGTTTATCGCCTTGTTTGATCAGAAATTAACTGTTCACTTTTATTTGTTGATGGTGATTCAATTTCTAATCTCGCTTAATAACTTGTGGACTATGTCTGACGAACTCTACAGGAAAAAACAGTCTAGGAGCAGAACCCAAGCGAGGGAGGAGCGAATCCAAGTGAAGGTTCGCTGACATAGAAAATACTTTCGGAGCGCGTTTTGATGGCAGGATGAGTATTTTGGGGAAAAAATCTAGTTAGGGAGGACGCCAAGATTTAAGTTGAGGAGATGAACGAATCAGACAATTAAACTGATTCCTTTGACTCGTGGTCTATATTGCCGTTTAGCTGACCTAAATAGATTTCAGGTGAGACATAGAGAAAAGTGATTTTAGATCTGATTACGTCCAAACCCAGCTGTTTCACTGAGTGCGAGGTGAATTTAGTTACGACTCGAGTTGGTTTGATGCCCTCTGGCGCTCTGGAGCTGATTTCTTTGATATTCAACTTATGAATGGCAGAGGTAGCTTTTCCCCCACTGTTGATTGCTCTGATCGTATCACCCAGATCAAATGCAATAAGACATGCTAACTGCTGAGTGACTCCGACCAACTATTGATTATTTGTATGCATGGTTCATGTTTATTTACCGAAAATTTAAACTTTTTTTATTATTTGGTATAATTGGTCATCCTGACCGTACATGACGAATTCAATGCATTCATTCGTGATGGATGGTATTTAAAGAGACTGCAATATTGAATTTCCTTTTGTTCCCACACGTTATTTATCCTCGAATGATGCGGTTTGACATTCCAGTTTGTAAAATAAATGGAACGTCAGCTCGATTAGCTGTATCATGAAAATACGTCATGATGACATCCAATGGCGTTCCGTTTCTTCCGAATTGATAAACGGGGAAAAATATCCACTCTTATCAATTCAACGAAAAAAATCATTGAAGCTAACCCCTAAAAATCTTGATAAGCTTGGCAAATATTGACACAAATCGCTATCAAAAGTTTCCGTGAAAAAAAAAAAAAAAAAAAAAAAAAAAAAAAAAAAAAAAAAAAAAAAAAAAAACAATAATAATAATAATAGTAATAATAATAATTTTTTATAGATAAACTGAATAAATAAATGAATCTTTCAATCACATTTTGCGATTTGAATGATAAGCATTCCCGTCATCAACACAAGAATGGAAAGGGAAAATCCGGTTAGCCATAAATCTTAATTTTACACTCATTACATCTCGAATTTTACACTCATTACAAGTCTCATTCCCTCAAATACTGGCGTAATTTTTTACTTCAAAAGATCTGAGAGCGAACGGACGACCGTACAGAAATCTTGGTGGCTCCATTTGATGCTTTGGAATAATATCTATCAATAACAATCTACAAATTTTCTTATTTTGATTTCTAGATCTTAATATTTCTTCCCTCCAATTTTACTCTTTAGGTTTGATCAAGGAACTCCGTATTTTTGCAGTCAACCGGCAGTTTTGATATTTTTTGAACTTATAAGAATTGTCCTCTACACCTAGTTTCCGTCAATCTAACATGCCTATTAGCATTACGTTCTCTACAATAGGAGATAAAATAAACTGTTTCATACATTTTATTTGGCCTAGATTTCCAATGAGACATCATTTTTTCAAGTAGGAAATTCCATTAAGTATAATGCAGATTTGGAATCTACTGGAAATTTAATGAATAATGACTTTTCACTTGAACTTTTGAGGCCTCAAAAATTGGCTCTTTACGTGTGAAGTGTGTGCGAAAGATGGAATGTAATAATTTTTGAACGTATTCAGTTGCCAAATGTGATTTATGATTTTGGGGAATTTTTTTCAAGCTGAATCGTGTGATGATTTTAACTTATTGATATTTGCAACACTAACTTGGCAAAAAAAACCCGACAAACTATCAAAATAACATATCTACACATTATTTCCCTCACCAGTACAAAGAACACTAGATTTCGTTGTTTTGGTGTTCCTAAAATAACTAAGTGGAAATGAATGCGACAAAGTACGACAAAATCGTGTGGCAACTGAGTTGGTACCACCATTTTTGTTCGCACATTGCTCTTATTCGAGCGAAATAGTGCTGATTCATACAGACTCAAAAATTCAAGTGTTAGAAATTTTTTTTCTTTTTTAAATTATGCTTAGATTTCAAATCCGAAATCAACGTTCCAACCATTCAGCATGGTCGCATGTGCGAATTTTCGTAAATTATCCTATTACAGGTATTACATTGTTTTAAAATGTAGCACTTTGAGTGTAACAAATTGTTAACTACCAATTTCAAGGCGTAACAAGTCGTTCTAAACAATATCCTTTAACTCAAATAAAATTTTGGATTTTTTTTTTTTTTTTCAGTTTTTATCGATAGTTTTCAGGAAATATTAATGAAATTAAGTTAGGTACATTCTTCAGTAAATTTTGTGCACAAAATTTAATGTTCTAATTCAATCGTCTCTTTTTTGACTAAAATTCTGATTAAAAAAAAAAAAAAAAAAAAAAAACTTTCACAACTTTTAGCCATTTTGAAGTATAGTAGTTAAACAATTTGAAACGCTCGAAAAGAGCTGGCCTGCAGACTAATCCTAGCATTTGGAGTTTCTAATCTTTGGCGTAGGAATGGATCTTTTATTTCTATACGATATCATATAGATCATATAGGTATATAGATATATATATATATATATATATATATATATATATATATATATATATATGAAAATGCATTAAACTCTAGGATTCATTTAAGAAGCTTTTCAAAAATTCCGAAATTAAAATTTTTTTGACTTATTGCAATCACTTCATTTTTCCCCAAAATTTTCCATAAAATGGGGGTCTCATTTTAAAGACTAAGTCAGTGTGCATTGCTCACGTGTTGCGCATACACATGATGTGCACATTAATTTTGTATTTGAAATCTACGATGGTAGTGGGACGGGGGGATAATATTTAAAACACCCTTCAATCTCTGAAAGTGAAGGACTTGATGGGATTGGGCGTGTTAGGTGAGCAACCCTATAGAGTATAGACCACTGATCTACGCATACGGACTTCCGATGGTACCTAATCACCATTTTTCTTCCAGAATATTCTAGGTACTTGATTCGCACTTGCGCTAAGCCCTAGTATGCATAAGCTCTAATATAATCTACGTTAATGACGGTCGGTATCAAATCCCATTTGCCTCTACAATTCGAGTACCCCGTGCATTCCCTTTAGGGCTATCATAGCAACCTCTGTTCCTAACAACGCCCGTAATAGCCAATTCTGGCCCGTGATCAACCCTTCAGAGGGAAGTCCATTCCACCCCAGAGGCGGCGATAGATCCGCACTCTAAGGGCACTTGAAGGAAGTTGTGTTGCGAGTCTCACGTAGCGCGGGCTCTCCTGGCCCCGCCCTCATTAATTTTAAAATGCTTCATACAAGCTCGGAGCCGCTTAGGGAATTGGGGATTTACCCGAGGTGAAGGTCGCATTCGGAAGGAACCGAGATTTCAGCCCACGTCCGCTCAAACGCAGCATTCGAGAACACGTTCTATATAACGATATCTTTAATAACTACTAACATACATTGCCTGTAATCCTGCTATTAATTTTTTTACAAGATAAGGCTTGATTTCGTGATTGTTTGGCCCAAGATGAGGTAGTGTTGGTTCGGAGGTTCCTCAGACAGAGAATTATAACGAGTTTTCTAGGCCAACATTTCGGTATATTTATACACCTACCATCTTCAGGACAAAAAAAAAAAAAAAAAATAAAATAAAAATAAAATAAATAAATAAATAAGTAAATAACTAAATAAATAAATAAATAAATAAGACGTCTTCCTAGTAGGGTGTGGCACATAGCTTCCTCGTATCCGTAACATAAATCTATATTACTAATGTAAGACGATCTCGACCACTTCCAATTAAACTATATTTTGAGGGGTTTTCGAGGGTTGGTCCTCGCCATTAGTAAAACAAGTATTGTTGTCACATCACTTTGCATTTTCATCACTTAAAAAACGTCTGTATTCAAGCAATGTCTCAACTGTACTTCTGGGTAGCTTCATGCCCAACTAATGTGTGATATGAGATAGTATTTCTACACTTAATTCTCTAAGCCCTGAGGATGCGCAGTAAATTGTTTGAAACGTTGGCGTAAAGGAGTCATCTCAATTCGGACCAACCCTCGAAAACCTCCAAAACATAGCATAAATCTATAGATTATTGAAATGTTCTCAATCATCTTATGGTACTATAGCTGGTTCCAATGGATGACGGAAATGGTTAATTAAGATATAGTATGAAACGTACCTAGGCATCGTAGATATTATGCACTAAAAATTATATGAAAACCGGCAAAGGTATTAAACAGATAGAAACAGATATACAGATATTATCACAACATTTTGAAAACCAGAACATGGCGTCCTTCAAGGTATAATCAAATTCGGATGGAAACTGGAGAAATAAGGCTTTGTTACAAAGATTTCACATGTTCGTAGGCGCCGGTTCTACCATGGATACGATCAATTTGAAATTGATATGGGCGGTTCACATCGTCTTCTTCCAAACATCCTCTAAATTTGAGTGACATCGGACAACCAGGGTGTGAGAAAATCATGCTTGATTAAATTTAATTTTGCGCATACGCAGAATGAAATATTTATTTGGGGTCAATAAAACTGATAGAGTTAGGGAATAATAATACTAATTAATACTATAATTTCCACATTCTCTGGTAATTTCATCGAAATTGGATGAAAACTGTGGAGATTAAGCTTGTTACAAGGGTTTGCGGACACATGACTGACAGACAGACACTGCACGAAAGTTGTTCAGAATGGTCTAAAATGTAAAATGCGAGGGATAAGAAAAATGAATGACGACATAGGAGAACGACGTCACCTCCCGTCCACCTAGGAGATCTTCAGCGCCACAAAATGATTCAAAAACCTAATCTAGCTTGACAAAATTTGATCTCCTTGTCTTAAAAGAAAATAACAAAGTTCCATTCATGCAGCATGATTAAATGAGCGAATTTTAGTAAATTGTAGAACGATATAATGTGAAATTGTTTTGAAAATTTAGGACTTTAACTAAGAAGGAAATGTTTACTACCAATTTTATGGCAGATAAACTTGTTCTAAATAATTTTGGGCTATTCAAAAAATATTTCTACTCACTTGCTAAGGACGAACCACAAAGTACATGTCTTCAAACCCCACAAAACAACCAACTTACAACAAACAACAAACCCCAAATAAGGCGGGAAAAAAAGTCTCGCAAAATTGCTTTCCTCATAATGATAATAATATATATATATATATATATACTGGTATACGGTGGCTCCATAAAAAACTAGCCTATAATGCCAATCAATCATCTCAACATCAATCAATCATTATATTCTTTGCATATTCGTGAACGATCCTTTGTGAATCCTACCGCAAGGACGCCTCTTATATTTTAATGAACTATTGAGGCTGCCTTACGAAACGCACACGAGTTTGATATATTTTCCAAACTGTTCCCTCTGGCTCAGCTTTTTCGTCGCGACTGCTTTCCTTTCATTCTCCTTATTGACGCTCAAAGTAATGTCCAGTGGGCGATATAAGTTTATGACAAGTTGTATGACAATTTATTGTTTCTTGCTCACTTCCTCTTGAAACTGTTTTCGTGACTTTATTCCGTTTAATGTATACAGGATAATAAACTTCGGACTATTGATTATTATATCTCAAAAGCGACGTAATTATCCAGAAATCATCTACACTCGTTTTAAATCATCATCCGCATTTACACTCGTATGGATGCTCGCATCTCAAAAATACATAACATTAAGAAAGTAGTCAATTCCTTTGCACTAAAAAAGCACACATTTCAAAACAATTTTACATTATACAATACGATATTTTACGAAAATTCGCTCATACAATAATGCTGCATGGCTGCAACTTTTTTGCATGAGCTCTTGAGCGGATCCATGGAGTGCCCTTCTCTATTGTCCAGAATCAATATAAAAATCACGTAGTACTAATCCTATTACTCCACAGTACTCACTAAACCGCCCCTCCCACATAATACCGGAGAGGCTAATCTTTGTGAACCATTTGACCTATAAATTTTCCGAAGTATAAATTAGATTGATGTGATCAGAATATGTGTACACTCTGATCTCATCACTCCAACTTTTTATCTGTGAGCCGCTGCCAGAGCCATTCTAATTTTTAATTCACTCATTCACATGGTACCTACTAATTTCGTTCAAGCATTTTTATGTAAAATAACAACCTGCGTGAAATACTTTCTGTAATTCGTTGTTATTCATTCCATGATACTAATTATTCATATTAGTTTATCAATTTTTATACGTATTATATAAAATGTATATTATTGTAATCTGCCCGTTTAAGCTACAATAAACAAAGAAAAGGTTCTACGTATATTAATATATTTGGCCATAATAAATAGTTGCACACGTGCCGAACAGTTTCACGGCCAAATTAAAAAGTCAAAAATCGTTCGTATTGTCTCGTTTTTATTCTGATCAACGTGAAACCGATTGCGAAGGAGAGGGGGTATGAGTGTTGTGAGGGGGAGGGAAGGGGTGACAGAGAAGGAAACCAATTATATTATTTTGTTCCAGGGACGTGGTATCATGAAACGGTGACCATGCGAGTCACTCACAAAGGATTGAATACCTGCTGTGATCAAATTTGTACAAAACCTTTCTTAATCAATCTATATAGGTACCTAAAGGGGGTGAATGAAATTGTATTCATGGTACACTATCGATTCGCATTGCAATCAATATTAAAGGATTGTCCAAAGTAATCCAGAAGCAATAAAAGTGTTAAGCTTCCTGAATAACTCCAAATTGTAATTTATTGGTGTTTTATGAAAAAGAGAGTTCGGTATGTAATTTTGCTTTTGGATGACAAAGGCAATTCACCCGTATAGATTCCGAACAAAGCAATAATCTTATCGATGTAAATTAAAACCATTTCGTTGAATAAATTATTTTCCCATCCAGCGTAGAGGATAGAAATACTGTTGTAGGTAGTCAAAGGTGTGTAACTTAATAAAGAAGCGCAATTTGGGCGGTTCAGTGGTTCAGAAACACGCAGTGATTCAGAGGTTCATTTCGAACGACGTATTCATCTCAGAAAAGAAATGCGGTGATTCCGAATATAATTAGTTCTACACACGAAATAAAGATTTGATGTTAAATGTAAGTAACCATAACGGAACGTTACTATAAACACGTATATTTTTATATTTTAGCGAATTTTTGCCAAAAATGAAGCCATTGTCATGGCTCCAAAAATTTAAAATTAAACCTTCGAAAATTTTCTCCATCGAAATCCATTTAGAGGCATTCTGAAACGAATCTTAGAGTTTAACGCTTTATATATATGGTGTGAAATCAGGTATCAGGAGTGAGAGAAAAGAAAAATTATAAGACGTTGTTTGAAAACTAAAATAAGAACTTCTATTAATTGTAACCACCCTCTGAAGGTTTAGAACGCACTGAAACTACACTACGAAGCACGCTCGGTATCTTGAAATTGACGCAGCAGGTCGCGTCTGAGATACCTTATGGGACCAAATAATATAACTGGCTCCTGAAAGGTAAGCCCAAATGCGTTTATCAACTAATAAACGAGTTGTGCGGGTGTATATATATATATTCCGTTCGTGCGCCAAAAAATCTAGCTTCGCAAACGAAAGGATGAGTTCATTGGTACACTTTTTGAGCACATTAAATTGGTCAAATTTCTAAAAATGTACTCGAAAAATCTCTAAAAATGGCCTAAAACGTCTAAAAATCGTCAAATTTATATTTCTTGGCAAAATTTTATTCACTAAAAGTTCATCAACAACGAACTAGAACACTATAATATTTATGCAGAAAAATGTACCTACATTTCATTATTACCTATTTGCTGAAGAATATATTTAATATTTAAAATACGGAAAAATTGCTAAAAATATAATATCTGTTATGAATCGCAGAATATTATTTAGAAAGACTTTATTTGCCATGAAGTTGGTGGTTAACAATTATTTGCCCTCAAGGTGCTCGAATATTAAAACAATGTAACATTTCAAAACACCATAATCTACAAAAATTCGCTCATACGGTTATGCTGAATGACTGGAACTTTTTGAACATAATTTCGGAAATTACTTTTAAAAAAACTTCAACTTTCAGTAAATTAAATTTAACACCAAATAAAAATTTAGTGAAAAAATTACATACAAATTAATTTATGTAATATCTGATCCGTTCTTTAAGGCGTTGAAGAGCGAAACACGATCGTTGGTTAGCATTTTAATTTATGAATGATTTGTTCTTAGTGATGAGCTTTTAGAAAGAAGCAATCTGTTCTATGGTAGTGTTCGGTATCGAAAAAAGTTGAAGAGAGCACTCGATAGCCGAGTTCGACGGTGTTGTCTCGTTTGAGTGCAGCTATTGGAATTCAAAAGCTTAATCTCCTTCTGGTGGAACAATAAGTCAATAGCGGAGGAGTTGGGTAGTAAAGCCGCGAGATATAACACCAGTCCGTACCACGTCAGGGTTGATCCGCACAATCAGAGATGCCTGTCTGGCTTCGGTGGCGAGAAACTATGAATGAGATGGGTTACCCAGAGAGAAGGTTTGTCGGTCTGGGAGAGACGGAGAGCGAAGTGCCGCGCTGGAGTTCGCCATTGTGACTCGAATCTTATTATTCGACTGGAATAGGTTTCGAGGCTCGGCGGGTTCGGGGAGAAGGAGAGAGAGGGAAATACAGGCAGGAAATGCTGCCAAGCCCCATGAACCAAGTTGACGGAGGCCCATCAAGAAGCGATGGAAGTCTGGGAGTTTGGAACACAGAGGAGGTTTCTCTACTGATTGATTAGTATTACTTCGAGGTGGACTGGTAATTCAGTTGGGATCTCCCTGTTCCTCCCATTCCAGTCACCCCTACCACTTCGCCGACTCGGTTTAACAAGACAGGTCCACTTGACGCACTTGTCGCCACTAATTAGAGCTAACTAACAAGCTAACGTTCAAGAACAAGGGAGCGAAACGGAAGGCATGCTTCGAGTGCCGTACTACCCCATTCAGCTTCTGCCTTCATCAACGCCTCCGGACTGGGGTTGGTCTTTGTTTCCGGAAAGTGCGAATGAACTTTGCGTTCGCTTTAAATCAACTCGCGCGACATTTTCGATTCCTCTGAATCGTGAAATCGGGGCCGTATCGTCGTTCGTCATCAATTTCGCGATCGAATGAGCTTGTTACGGAAATTCTGTACCTCCATAAACCGTAGTATTTTACGCGTATTCATACGAACTACACACTGATCGTGCATGTAAAGTACTCGAAAACTTCCGTACGAAAGGGTAAGGTCCACATAACTATTATTCAATATCAATGAAATTAGAATGATGTGAGACGTCCGTTAAAATCTTAATACTGCACATTGTGAGGCTGTCAAGATTCTCTTCCTCGTTTATCTAAGGCTGAAATATCCCATTTAATCGAAATCAAAGGCGTTCAACGCCTCAGGAATCGTCACAAGTATCCGTCATCAAAACCAAAATCGCTAAATATCTCGCTCATACCTTGATCTAATCATATTAGATCGCTATATTGTCTGAAACTTTCTTTAATAAGGTTATAGTCGAGTGTTAGGATCAATACATTTACTCAATATAGGTATCCTAGTACAATAAAAAGAATTGTATTGGGGAAACCAAGTACCTAGGCATGGATGTCTGTCACGCTGAATATCGGTAACTATTGAAGTGCCTCCTAATCCATATCAAAAATATTCCTGTATTGAGTTTTGTTGTCTGTCCTCGAGGCAGAATAAAAGAGTCCCTGTCTTGTTAGACTTTTTCGACATCCAATCATTTTGAATATTCAATTTTGCGCACCTTTTATCATATCTATTTCGTTTGAAACTTTTACAAAATGTATATGCAGAAAAATTGTTGTTCAAGCAACAAATAACCACGTTTTTTGATTAAAATAAAACGTTTACCGAAACATGCGAACATGTTTCTATTTTGTTTCCAGCTATAATTTAAAGAAATGTCGCATTTAAGATTGCTTTCAGCTCAAGACCAAAGACACCGATCACGTGCGGTACGCCCAGTGCTACCCCGTAGTTTAATGAACTAGATGTCCCCATTTGCGAACTTTCGGTAGTTGTACTGGATTGCAAGCTCCATCCTGAGCCCCAGTAACAGCCTGCCTGCCTGTGAAACTTAGCATTACGCGTATCAACTAGTTTTTCCATCCAAAGCATTTCACCATGATTGTCTCCCTCAGACGATGTCTGTTTAGTGATTAAAAATAGCCACCCCGTGTCTCCCTTTATAAATGCCAGACATCCTCCCCCATTTCCCCTGGAGATGCAGTTGAATTGCATTTTCCTGAGGCAGCATTTCGCATTTCCCTCACCTAGTTAATCAGGTAGGCTGTTTCCACGAGCCTCCGGGCGTTCGCTCCCCCGCCTATAATTAGCGAGATGTATGAAGAAAACGTTTCTAGACAGCCGGCAATTTTCAACTCGAATTTATTCCCACATGTTTTCCTTCGCTCTCGTCTAGAAAGAGGTGGAGATGGTGGAGTCGGAGCGTTTGTATGAATTATTTACGCCCTTAAGCCTCCCAGCTCTCGCATAAATGCGATTATGATGCTCCCCTACAGCTTCTCCGGGTAAAGCCTATTTCGGAGTCCTATGATGAGGTCATAGTTCACCGAGAACCGGAGACATTTTTGATGGCCCGCTCTCTTTTTTTCCTTTCATTCCCCACGCCCTCTCTCAGTTATCCTGTGTACTCAATCAATCTTGTTTCTGCGTCCCGCAGGGTGATGACTACGGCTGGGAGAGAGGGTGTGGCGTCAATCAACTCATTCGGTAATCGAGTCTGTAGTCGCTGAAGTGTTATAGGATTAACGCTGTTATATCAATATTTATTGTTCCGAATACAACTCAGTTTGCCTCTGGAGATGCCGGGAGTTTATTCGATTTGGGACCGGAAGATGACTAAACCGAGTTCCTCGGGAAATAGGACGGGGAGCTTTTTTCGTGCTTTCGTTTTGTTTTCTCGAATTTGTTATCGACGAGAGATTGAAAAAGTCATTCATACGTGAGAACCGATAGTGTGCTATCCATTCGCCCGAAAATAAGATACCTATTTACAGATTTACTACCTCCGATTGGAATCTATCTTCTTGATATAATTTATTTTTGCATAGCTCATCCGATACGAGTAATTTTTTCTCCTGTCTATATAAGTAGTGGATGTTTTACACGTTTACTAACATATTATATATATATATATATATATATATATATATAATGTTATATGTTATCCTTACTTTTATATATTACGTGTAAAGCTCGGTCATGGTGGAAATCTAAAAGTGTTATAATCCGATTCACCGTGAAAAATTACTTAGCAACCAATCCGCTGATCATTTCATAAGACCCTCGATTAACGTAGAAAGCAAACATTTTTCAAACCTGTTAACACATTTTTGACTCGAAATTATAAAGGTGAAAATCGGTTAACTATCTGGTAGTTTTACCGTACCACTGGAATTTTCACTTTAACATCTACAGTGATGGCCAAACATGTAGATTAAATTTAACTTTGGAAAATCTTAGCGATTTTATTTTTCGAACTGTTCCCTCATCATTAGCTCCGCACGGAAATTTCACATTTTTAATCAGGGTCATTGGCAGTTTGATGTTCATTTCAATGGAATCTTTAATGTTAAATGCGATAGTATGGAAAGGAAGTACCTTTAACGTCATATTGAACAAAACTCGATTACAAGCCGTTTAAACATTTTCTGAGGCGAACTTTTTGATGGAAATGAATTGTAGAAACAACTCTTAGAAGGTTTTGCGACTTAACCATGACAGTCTGCATACACATGCAAAACTTTTAGAACCTTTAGACTGCTCTTGAATGCATTTCAGAGTAGGAACATTTTGGAAACTCCATTCTCTGAAACCTTGAAGCCATTGAATGCCCATCTTCCTACCAAAATCACTAGACGTGAATTAATTATCTTTATGGGTGTCCATGTTGAAATATTCTGAAAGTGTTATATTTACCATTCTTCTTATAAGTGCGTTGTATGTGTGTGTTTGTGTGTGTGTGTGTGTGTATGTCTCTCTCTCTCTCTCTCTCTCTCTCTCTCTCTCTCTCTCTCTCTCTCTCTCTCTCTCTCTCTGTGTGTGTGTATGTGTGTGTGTGTGTGTGTGTGTGTGTGTGTGTGTGTGGTGTTTGTGTGTGTGTGGTTTGTTCCTGCTACTTCTATCGGGAAGACCCCCGAAAAAGTTGGCCGGTGCTCGTACAATTTTCATCCCAAAAAAAGGGGGGTGGAATGGGCTTCAGAGGGATTTGGGGCCCGCGACTACTAACATTATCATGCCGTCCGGGTGGATAAATTAGCCACCTTGGTGAGGAGTTCACGGAGTAGTCATGGGACAGTGGACACTCCCTTTGCCGTGCCTGTAGGAGTAAACATGAGCATCTGAATCAAGTGGTGCAGCATCTCGCCCCTGGGGTGCGAGTAGGTGCATTGGCTTTTGCCGATGATGTCATCCTACTCGCAGAAACCCGCGAGGGCTTGCAGGTCGCCCTCAATGCCTTTGCTGAGCAGCTAGCCAGGTGTGGTCTAGTGGTCAACCCTTCTAAGTGTGGGTCGGTCTCCTTGGTCCCATCTGGCCGCCAACATAAGGTGAAGGTGGTGGATGAGGAGTGCTTTGTCTTAGGACAGACACCCGTCCCCGCCCGATCCGTGTTGGAGGTCTGGCGGTACCTTGGGGTCGACTTCATGGGTGTGGCCACTATAGCCGCAAGCCGTGTGGACCTTGGTGGAGCATTAGGTCGTGTCACCAAGGCTCCATTGAAGCCACAGCAGACTCCTCACTTGCGCCTCCTTCGCACGTACTTACTGCCAAAGCTAACCTATGGGTTAGTCTTTGGTAGGCTTACTGCAGGGAGGCTGCTTGAGTTAGATCGTGAAGTTCGCTCTGCTGTGCGATCTTGGCTAGGTATCCTCGTACTTACGGTGGCCGCATTCTACGTCCAAGTTGTCATGGAGCAGATGCAGTTGTACTCCCAAGAAGATAGCAGGCGCTTTGTCATCCAGTTGTTGCCAAGAAGATAGCAGGCGCTTTGTCATCCAGTTGTTGGGATGTTGAAAGAGAGGGACAGAAATGACCTGCGGCAAGCGATTTCCGAGCTAAAAGGAGTGGCGACCAATAACATCAATGTCATGGCTGCAACCGACTCATGGCGCGGGATGTGGTGCTGGAAAAGTGCCATGGAGTTACTTGAGTTGGGCATCTTGGCGGGAGTGCTCCGTGGTATCACCACCCGCGTCCTGAGGTGTTCTTACTTGAACTGGTGATAATTTTATAGGGGCACTTCCTTTCATCCCATTCTTCTTCCTCATCCTTCTGCAACTCCCCTTATCCCTAGAACCGGCGTGGGATAATCCTGGGCGGCCCCTCCCACTTTTTTAATTTATTAATTTATTTATTTTTTCCAGTTATATTGTGTGCCCCCTCCGCCTTTGAGGGGAGTTAAAAAAAAAAAAAAAACTGTGTGTGTGTGTGTGTGTGTGTGTGTGTGTTTGTGCGCATAATCTTTCTTTTTGGAATATAGAGTTGATTTGCAAGGTCTTGTACAGGTCCGTGAAGGATATGGTGAACGTTCCAAGAAACAGTCACCATTCTGTCAGCCATGTGTGCAGTGGTTAGGAAGAAAAGTGATCGAGTCATTGAAGGAAATTACCGACGGAGATCACCTGAATAATATATTCATCAGAGGGGTAAATGTAGAGTTGCAATCAAAGGGACGGCCCTTCCTACTGTTGTGGGACCTCTGACTCAGAGGTCCAGAAAGGGCGGAGACCTGACCCCCTTCCAAATCGCCCTACCCTGCCGGTGGCTTCCTGTCAGGCATCCCGGACCTACGACAGCCCTTTCAAGTGCCTTGACAAATAGGCTGAAGGGCCTATCACTCCCAGAAGTCGTTGGTCGGTACAGAGGAATTAGAGAGTTTAGGTTTCCTCGTCAGCGCCGGCTAACTGTAACCGCCGTCACTCTCTACTCGACCCCCGTTGTTCAACCCTCTTGGGGACGACGTATTTCGGTTCTGATGGGCATCTAATGGTCTGCTTTATCTGTGTGCTGAGGAAGTTAAGCTTGATATTCAACGTAATATATTTCAATACATGCGATAGAAAGACCCGCGTAACCATACAAATTCTTGAAGACCCTATAATAAATTAGTTGTGAGCCGTGGGTGCATCCACTCACCGCGAATGGAGGTATCGAGACTCAAGCGTGACGCTGACTTCCGACAGATATTTGTCGAACGACAGAAGAACGAGTATTTATTATATAATATGGATGAAAAGTTGTATATGTAATTTTGATTTCCCTCGTAAAGTTTAGAGAAACTAAAATATTTCAATGATGAGATATCTAACTAATGCTTCACATTACATTTAAACGAAGGTTGGCGTTAGAATATGAATACAATTGGCCAAATCTTAATGGTGTACAATTAAATTGAAGCTAATTTCAACATTCCATTTTATTGGGGCGAAAGTACCATAAAATGGTTAAACATATGACGATTGCTATACGAGCTCATTACTCAAGAAGGAAATAACGTTTCTTGAGATTTTTCCAACATGCTAAGGAAGCCCTCTACATTTCTAAAAACCACGGATTTCTCTCTCTCTCTCTCTCTCTCTCTCTCTCTCTCTCTCTCTCTCTCTCTCTCTCTCTCTCTCTCTATATATATATATATATATATATATATATATATATATATATATATATATATATATATATATTTTTTTTTTTTTCTTCAATGAAGTCGTTGACATACTAGTCTAATATTTTTAATTTGTTTTGTTTGTTTTCAGGTGAGCCATTATGGTCAGGCTATTTCGGAGAGTTTTCCAAACTCTGTGAGCTATGGGCAATTTTCAAGCGGGGAGAAAAGCGAAATAAATAAAAGGGTATGTATTTATTATCACACAATATTCTGTGCTTTAATATTCCGTTTCAGCAAAAGTGGGATATTGCTTGAAATTTTGAGGGGAACAATTTGGAAATTCGATCGGAGAAATATATTGTCCAAGATAATCTTCTTCATTATTATCTTACGTTTGGACCAAGCTAATTGCGTTTGAGACATTTTTACTTTAGAGTAGTGAAATCGGTGCAAAAATAAACTCAGAATCCTAGACGATTATCAATAAACTTCGTTATATTGTGGATTTTCTGTGGATGGTTTGTTTCTCGAAAGCTGTGCTCTGAGCTGAAATTCGTGATACATGTCATCAAAAGATGATCATAATCTGTGTTCAATGTTTCCCACAAAATCAAAATTTGGGTTGATATCAAAAACCAGAATCATTGTTTAAACATTTTGTAAATCTTATTTCATATTAGAATAAAGTCTAGAGAGCATATTTCCGCATTAACCGTGAAAGTTCGTGAATTAACGCGAAAGCCGAAAATACGATGAATTAATAATTGTGAATATTATACTTCAATTCCGGGACATAATAATATTAGATGAAATCAACAATACACGTTGCCAGGGTGTCGAAATTTATTTCAAGGTCTTCTGATGGAAGAGGAGTGAGATATAGTTCATAAATTTACTTCTACATGTTTCTTAATTTATGTCTGATGATTTATTCTTATCAACCGTGCCATGGTGTTTCACAAAAATAAATAATGTGCATAGGCACACGATTGGTACAACAGTGATGCGACAATTTATGAACATTTCACAAAAATATAGTTTTAGTACAGCATAGTTTTATCCTCAGACTGCCGAACCCACAAAGAAACAAAAATGCTCAAAAATCGATGAACTGCGAAAAGAAATTAGATTTCGCACAATGAACAAAATGTCATTCTCCTTCACGAATATATAACTTCTCTACCTTCGATAGTGAGGAAGCAGAATAGTATCCAGAATGCATTGTACGAATATATTTCTATCAGTTGTAGAGGATGTGTTGAACAAAATCATTGTAGTGTATGATTATCCGTAAACCCCAATATGACTTTGCGGACGGAGGTATCGTCTTGAAGCAGCTCTAAGCACGAACCTCGTCTCCTCTAATCAGCTCAGCGTTACTACGTTAGTCCCGTGTTGGACGGAAATTGAGGAAATTGGATCCCTAAGAAGATCACGTCATGTTTGAAAGACAACGAAACTGCTTTGGGAACCATCAACCCGTTCGGAATTGGAACATGATAACTTCCACTAACAAGTGGAACCCGCTCCAAAGGTTAGTAGTACTTAGTAGTAAGTAAGGCTTCCTAAGTAAAGTTCTATCTGGTATCTGATCACACCCTAAATACTTACAAGGGTATTACAATTACTTATTTGGTTGGATTGAGGTCACACATAGCGGTTTTAAATTTCGTTAACTACTTTTGAAATGAATTACTGCTCAATCATTTTTATTGAGCTATGGCCCATATTCTCGTGACGTCACGCCTGGAGTAGGTTCGCGTTTCAGCCAAAGTCGGCCATGATACCACCCTACGTCAATGAATCGCAGCTCAACCAACCTATTTCTCACAAGAAGTTTGCCGTCTCACGTCAACATAATTCGTGGTTATAAGGCCATTTTAAATTTGATGGTATTTAAAAAAATTTAAATGGTATAATAATCATGCCTGCCAGCGCAATAATTGATTGTAGATTGCTGTCAACAATACCAATCTAACGTGAACGAGTTTTTATTTGGACTAGGAGCCTACTAACTATAGTAGTTAATCAGTGTCAGAAAACTAAAGAACTTCATTCGTTTAGGCTTTGAGAATAACTATTAACCTGAAAAATAGTAAAGAAAAGATGATTGAAAATTCCTCAGGTGTCTGTACTGCTGTGTAGGTACCTAGCCATTGCTCAGGTAGCTTCTTCAGCGTTTTATTATAAGTTCGTAGAACTATGCTTAACTGAGGAAGCTTTACTTGTTATATTGAATGAATAAAAGGAGAGATTTGATAGTATGTCAAAATAAACAAGGCAGGTTGTTGCTACACCAAGAAACGAAACTACTTGGGTAGTTACGTACGTCCTACCAGATTTGCTGTTGGTTTAAAGTGCCTAAACAAAGTAGGTTGGTCGTTGCTTTGCCGACGAATACAACCGCTGATTAGCAAGTTTTTCAAATATCGAAGCAGGGAATATGCAACATGAATTAAAAACCAGCTGCAAGGAAAAAACCTTGAAATGCATTCCTCTGACGGTAAGATTTCATAAAGACGGCATTGGCAGTGCAGTTATTGCGCGAGTTTTGCAGTTACGCAAATTTTATGGACAAAAAAGGTAATTAGGTAGGTACCTACTTTCGTTTTGATCAATGAAGTACCTACATGAACAAGTAATAATATACGGAAAGTATGTAGGTATATTACCTCTAGGTACTTACCTTTCCATATGTGATACAACTTACTATTCCCGCCTAACAGAGCTCTCATAACACATCCTTTCACAAGACCACTTTCACAGTACTCTAAAGATGTTTAGTTTCAATTGATTCAAAGAACAGTTCTAAAACTAGATAGGTATCCCCGCTGGGAGCCCTCCGAATTTCATTCCACTCTCCGCTCTCGACGACGACACCTCTGAAGTACGAAGAATTCTACACGCTCTACGCTGACGAACCTTCTACATTACGAGTTCATCTCAAGTACGGCTTCCTACTGCTTTCTACAAGCCATACCTTCTCTCCACACAGATCTCGCATTGGCATCTACGAGTCCAGTGATTATTCATCCATCTCATTGCCCAACGTAGTTCATCTGTCAGGACGCCACCCGGTACATCTATCGATATTCTCTTTAGATCGTACGCCCGAGGGACGTTCCGAGCCGTGTCGCCCGGGTTTCGTAGCATTAAGCTCGTAACCGACCGCTGTGGGCACGCCGGTAAATTACTCTGCTCATCCGCTCTAATTTACCGTCTAAGGAAGCCTTTTTCAAGGCTACGAGGTAGGACCCTGACATACGAGCATTGGAAAGACGCTCTGTCAAGCGAGTCCACCTCCCAAACCCTCTATTTTTCACACATATAATCCACAACATTTTTGCGGCTGATGTCTGGATCATCTAGAACACTTGTATGTCAACTCCCCGACACACATTTCAAATGGATCTCTACCAAATCTCTATTAAATCTTGCATTCGTAGCGTTTGAGGTCAACACCTGATAATAACTTGATGTAATTTGCATACAATTTATCACCTTGCATATTACAAATAATGAAAATATTGACTCGGAACTAGGTGAGACTATGTTATGCAGTTGTCCAGCTGCGACTACAAATGGGGCATTTTCGCATATGTTTACTCGTCACCATGACAACAAGGTGGAATAACTTCGATTTCGCTTGCCTCGATGTAAGGATGCGCTAGTGTCCAAGTCTCGAGAATATCACCCATACAACGTGTATTTCCGGTGCACTTAGATGGTTTAATTCGGAAATTGCCTTGAAAAATAATTATTTCAAATAATCGTAAAAAAAAAACTTTATGAGTTCATAAATCTGAAATATTATATAATTTGAGTACTAAAATTTGAAAATTATCTTTCAGTACATAGGATAAATATTTGTAATTGATTGCAAATAACTACCCGAGTATTTTGACACCATTCGCATCTTTTACGATTTGTATTTTTTAAAATTTTATTTATTTAGTTATTATGATTTTTCAAAGTTTGAAGGATTTTTTAAAATACTTAAACGGGAACTCAATATTTGAATTTGGATGGGAAACCTTATCTAAGTGCCTCCTATAATGATGGCAACACTATTATTTATGGGCTGTGACGTCCCAGAAGGGCCTTTTTTGTGAAGTTCTGAAATATTTTAAACTGTCCGAATAAACTAACGTTGTAACAAAAACTATCGGCAAAAGAAGCAAAATTTCTATCAGACCTTATTCTCATTTCGTTTAGTGGTGAAATCTATTGATTAATAAATTGAAACCAAAGAGGATGGTCTTCTAGGATGGTGGGAAGAACAAGGATACGTTTAATTGATTCATCAATCATTAACTGTCCAATAAATGTCTAAATACCTGCTATGTAGGACTAGATAACAACAGACTACACACCTTTATTTATTGATGTATTACAGTTTTTGTTTTATCAACATTTTATCGTTCGTAATCAGTGCAGTTTTATCAGCTTGTGTGGGCCTACTGCATTTAACGCATTTTTCGGGCGAGGGTCTACGTACACAAGCCGATGAGATTGAGATTCAAGTATGTGAACACCGCAAGGTATCTCTTCTCGCTCAGAAATCTTGATTTTTCATAGTCGATATGCCTAAATACGATACGTTCTTTTTAAAGCTATCCCACTCAGAATACATTCAGCAAACAGGTTGCGATTGGAGAGCGGTAAACCAATTGATCAGGAAAATACCGAAACCTGCATCGTGGGAGGCGGGTTTTTATGGGTTAAACTGTTGAACTGGGAGCGGATATCCAAAGATACATGTGCCACATAACGTAACGTTCATCGCCGGTTATTGAGCCGAATCTTTGCAAAGAGCTCAATCGGGCCAAAAAACCTTCCGCAATAGGCTGAATACGCAAGGGAAAAGAAAAAAAAAAAAAAGTTGTGGGAATCCGCTGTGCCGTTAGCTAATGGTGGGAAGGCCAAGGTCCTTCAACTTCGGCCGTGTTGAAGGAGGGACATTATGTTGGTACCGCGTGAGGCTACTTAGCTACGCTACTCCTCTTTACAATACCATAAAACGGACGTCCGAGAGTTCCATCTTCTGTTAAACCGGCTCCCAACGTTCGGCTATTACGCGAAAAACCATATTGGTCCCGGAATGTATGGGGTCCATTCCGCCTAATAAAATACCCCGCCGTTATGCTCTGGCAAAACGATTTTATTCGTTTCGCTCCCCTTCATGGTTGAATATTATCGTTTGAAAATAGCTGTAAACTCGTCTAACTCTCCCTTCAGCGCGCCCATTGCGGTCGGCTTTTAGTGCGGACGGAGAATTATTGATAATACGGTAATCGTATCGTTCTGTGGGGTTTTACGGCGTCCCAGGTGTATTTGTGCTGCCGCGAAACAAGGACGATCTGAAGTGAAACAAACCACATTCGTCATGAAGCCATGTAATTTGCAGGACTTTGTAAGTTCCTAACTGCCATAAAACACATAACTTGTATGAGTCCAATTATTGGCTATCACATCATACACGTTTCGGAGACATGTTATGCACTAAACAAACAAACTAATAGGTAAGTACTTTAAATTAACCAATAAAAATTCTGTAACTCCTGAGACTATTAACATGGAACAGACCTTTGTATAAAAACTCAATCAGCTGACCACGATGTTTCTGTACTTTTCATTTTTACCCGCCAGTCAATGAGAAGCTACATTTCTAACTTCTACGTCATGGGTTACTTATATACGAATAAATAGCAATAAAAATCGAGTTAACGAATCTAGAAGTACTTAAAATGATCCATAGCAGTAGGGAGACTAGGTGGAATCATTTTAGTTTCGAATGATTATTAGGAATGAGAAGTCGAGCAGCTTTGTAATACTGTAAATTTATTTAAAATTTCCCTCAAACCCTCAAAGATAGGGTGGGAGAGGGTGTAGTATTCCACTAACGATTATTGGAAACTTTGCCTTGTATTTAACCAAAATATATTTGGTTGCAAAGGACCATTTAATAAAGAAAAATGTTGAAATCATCTTAGGAAGTCAAAACCGGTCGGTGCAAATTTAAGAGACATTACTAAGAATAACGAATAATTACTTCGACATTATACACCTTCTGGCAAAACCAATGACGAAAATTCTCCCAATCCTCCCAAAAAGTTTTATACCAACCATTTTACCTTCTAAAGTAGTGAGATGGAACCGTGAAGTTGCGATTTCTAATTTAAACGGTATGTAATTAATCATCTTCCATAGCATAGTAAAGTTGTACCAAAATTATAATTATGCATCCTTTATATTGTGTGTTTTAAGGTTTGGGAGCATTTTTTCAGTAACCTACGTGAAACAAACGTCCCACCACTCAAATGAAAAAAAGGTCATCCACATTAGGTACAATGAAAAAATAGCCAAAACTGTAACTCAGTTTATACCTAAATATGGTCCAGGGGGTCTATTTTCATGGAAAAATAAATTTACATTAAATAAAATTAGAATTTCGATTCATTGAGTTGAAGTGTACTTTACTTTCCTTTGTCAAATTATTATGATATTTTTATCTCATTATATTGTATTTCCCGTTAGTTAGAATGACTTATTGTATAGTACTTAATGTAAGCTGGGCTTGCCCGTGATAGACTAAATGAATCAATAACTCAATTTACACGCATCTGACCATAAAGCCGAATCTCACGTTTGCATATCTTTTGTGCCTAGACCGTGTAAATCTCGATAAACCCGGAATCTTCTGATCATCCAAATAAATGATTTCAGAATTTTTGACCACTCAGGACACCACCAACAAGAAAAGTTTGGATTGGCTGTGCGTCGGGTGTGTGCCCTCATGCTATAGCCTTGTTGCAAACCACTTTGTGGGGGTTGGGCTCCTTTGAGAGAAAGAATAGGTATATAGAACTGAGGGAACGCGTATCCTACTTACTGGGGTAGGTACCTATCCAACTGCATAGTTGAGTGCCGCATGAATAAGTCAGGAAAACAAGCAACACTTCAAACATTTCAGCCGGGCACGGAGCGAAATGATATTTTTGCACGTGAACCAACATTCAAAGGCGTTACGCCAGCCGAACACATCTATCAGAGCAGACCAAACAGAGAAACAAAGAAATCATGAACGGTGCATGTCAAACGGATCTTGAAAGCGAGTTTAGTGCACGCCAATGTGTCTCTAACGAAGTGCACCTCTTTAAAACACTTTTCTCTTGGAGGTTTCGTTTCTTTGAGGTCTCAACTAACTGCAAACAAAGACCGGGAATAGAGACGAGTACCCTGTGATGACGTACAGAAAAAAAAGAAAACTTTTGCTTTCATTAAAAAAAGTGCACTCTACTGCCGATGTAAGGGGTTGTTAAGCGGTGACAACAATTGTTTTAATGGATTATCATGAAACATCGTAAAGTGGGGTTGAGTGAAAATGCCATTACGTGGAGAAGGCACTCATGGCTCTGAGGGAGATTGATGCGTATAATATTATGTATATAGGTATATGTATATTAAAACTCTTTTGATGTCTCATCCTATTTTAATATTATCACTCAAAAAACAAGGCATGTTTTATGAATGGTGTGTAATGTGGGCTCATTTTTCTCAATAGCACACTTTTAATTTGATGAGAAATAAAGTAAAACATCTACAAAACTGTAAGTGTTGAATGTGTGGTGTATCCATTTAAAACTAAAATAGCAATCCGTACTTAGCACGCCGTTCTTGATTTTATCACAAACTTCTGAACAGAAATCTATCAGTATGGCTCAATAGTTGCATATCAGCCGACAAAGATATACGAAAATCTGTATCAGTTTTACTCAACTCTATGAAACAAAATGTGAAGCATGACATTGTAACGAAATGTCTTAAAAAAACAGCAGTTGAATTTCAATTTACTAACTACACAGCTTCATCTATTTTTATCCTTTACTGTTTTTTGGAAAAACCAGACAATTTCCATTGTTGATTCTGATGATGACCCAATTGTCGAAATCAATAAAACATAAAATCCTCCTCTAGTCTACTTTACATGATTGAAAAACTAAACTAAAAATAAATAATAATAATTTAAACAAATCCAACAGTAATTCTTGGATTTGTTACTCTTAAATTTTATTTTGTTCATTGATATGGGTTCCCAAAACCAGTTCAGTGTCAGTTGGAGGCAATAAGGAGGCTCTAGGTTATAATTTTACCGTTCAATAATACCAGTGAATCGTTTCTGTTTTTTATGCTTTTTCGGTATACATAGTACGTTGGTAATTCTCTCGAACCACGGGAATATTAAACTGTTCAGGAGATGACGATGGAAAAGTCGTGGAATCCCCCATTTCATCGCTCGATAAAATCAACTGACGGCAAATTTAAATAATGACCTGAAAAAACAACGTTTCTGAATGATGTGCGTTAACCCAAATACAATTAGGGACTAGGGGCCGCTGCGTGGTGTAGCTGGATAGATTTTAGGGTTGGGGGAGAGAGCGGTTTATCATGTGCAAGCATTTGAAGGGGCAGGATTATAAATCAATCACGGATTGAAAGCTCCGTCCGGTACCAATCTAACTACAGATTAACTGGAAATTCACTCCAAACACTGTTACTTCAACCCAAGTTGTAGACTTCCCCATCGTTTGCTGGGGAACCCACAATAGAAAAGTTTGATGGGGTTCGGTGATGAACAAGGATCAACGCTGTGGCTCCCGGTTCCCTATCTTAGAATTACTCGATTAGTTGGTTCGGCAGAAGTAGGTAGTTGGAACGAGCTCCAGGGTTATACAAGTTCTTTGGGATGTTGATGGGAAACTAAGAAATTGGACTGTGTAGATGTCTGAGAGAATTCAGCTCGAAATTGGGAAATGATAATAAGTTCGGTTTGTGCAGTATGAGCTAATGTTCAAAAATTGTCGTATTATACTTATGTTAACCGAGGAGGTTTACACGACCCAATATCAGGACACTAAATCAGGCCTGAATGGCATCGGCCCTGGATACCGATAATGTAAATTTGAGCTCCGGGTCACAATTATGGAAGGGGGGGGGGGGGACCAGGTAGGGCGGTCGGGAGAGATTTCCAGCCGACTTAGGGGAATGAACCTGGACTCCACCGTTTTCTCTGGTGAACAGGACGTGTAACGCACCACCAAGCGAATCAATTTGTCCAGCTTCTGAACCCCTCCAGCTGTTTCAGCCCTTGTTCGCACTTTGTTTGCTTGTTTTGAGCGAGGAAATCGTCAAAACAAAATGAAAAAGTCGTATTGACGGAAGTGACAGTGTTTTACAAATCCTACAAATTTTTTTCAACTCTTTCCAAAATTTACATTTTAATAACAGTGCAAAGAACCAAGGGATATCAATTTCTTTTTATACTATATCGAACAAATTTATCAAATATTAATAATTCGAAACAGCAAAAAATGTTCCTGGACAGAACAGCAATCAATGTAAAGCAACAAACTGAGCTGTAGGTAGGGCGCCAAAGAACGGGTCGTGTAAATACAACGGTCTGTCAACGAGGAAAAATACTGGTGGCTTAGAGGTCGGGACCAGGATCGGAAAAGTGAGGTAGGGAGCGGGTCGTGTAACGGGGGCTTCATTGTTTTGAAAATTAAACTCTTTAAATCAAACAAATTGTTCACTAGCAAATTTACGGCTAAGAAAACATTTATTCTAAATAATATTCTTCTATTCAAAAAAAAAAAAAAAAAAAATTTGGTTTTCAGATATACTTCTGTTTTTATAGTTTTTTTAAAGCACATAATACTGAATTTTACTGAATACTTTGAGCGCACATTTCTGAATGGTATAGTCATTAGTTGATAAACTTTAACTAGGTCCCTACAAGGGGCATTCCAAAAGTAAATTTACCCTATTTTCAAAATCATCCATGGGAAAGCGGGAAGGCTGAAACTCTGAGGGAAGTTTTGTGTGGATGTGGTGGAAGCATTGTAAAAATTGCAAACTTTTTGGACAGCGACAAGGGCACTAACCTCATTGTACCCATGGATACTCCCTTCCGCCTTACCGCCGATTGCGAAGTGCGCAGTGCAATTCGATTTTTTATCGGGAAAAACAAAAAACGTTTGAAAAAAAAGGTTTTGAAGAAACTTCGACGAGCGATCCTGAATAAACGCCGAAGAGTTGTTGTCGCGCACAGTCTTCATCTTCCAAGATAAAGCCCCCGCCCCGACTCTGCTCGGATCACTGAAGAATTATTGCTGGAGTGGTTTCATTGACGTATTTAATCACCCTCCCTAGTCACCAGATCTTGCTCCAAGTGATTTTCATCTCTTTCCACATCTTAAAAAGCATCTAGGGGGAAAACGATTTGTTACAGAGGGGGACCTCAAACATGAAGTGGAAAGCTGGTTTTCCAGTTTGGCGGCAGATTGGTACAACAATGGAATACAAAAACTGTTACCTCGGTACACAAAATATGAAACTGATGGCGATTATGTGGAATAATAGTATGTGAGCAAACGAATAAACTTTTTTTTTTTCATATTTTTGAAGCATTTTTGAATTAAAAAAAAAAAAAAGTTAAATTACTTTTGGGATGCCCCTTGTATCTAAAATTCTGCTATAAATATAAATTTTATGATGTTCCGCCGTTTCGAAAATTTTAGTGATTTTGATTTTCAATCGATACCCAATTTACCTCTGTGACAAACCAAGAAAGTAAAGCTCAAAATGGTTTAACTTTTAAGATGAATCTGATTTAGAAATAATAATAATAGTATAATGATAATTAAAAAATAATTAAAAATTTATGTATATAAATAAGTTGTCCGTTTTTCCTCGGAATCACTTTTGATCAGCACGAAAGGTTTAGATTATAGAATTGAAGTATTTAAATTATTTTACTTGTAAAGTTAGATTGTGTAGCTTTAATATACATTTAATATGCTTAGGCAATAGGCATTTGCAATTGGTAATATACAGATAAAGTATTTATATACTATAACTACAATTTTCAATAAAAACCATCATCGCGACGCTAATGTTTATTGACAATTTAAGATATTGGGTGTAGATACTGAACGAATGGAGAAGGTTTTCTAGATGGGTCTGAAGTACCCTTAACCTGGACGTATACAAAGTTGCGGGATTCCTCACGACAAATTACAACTGTGTCTGTATGCTCAAGATTTTCCAACGAGAATAGACTCTTGAAATCCGTACCTTTCTTGCAAAACATAAAATTTTGCTCCAAAAGACCGAGCACTATCCTAAAAATTTAGTTGAATGTACCATTAAAAAGCATCATTTCGCTAATTCTAGCGTTAACCTGGAATCCGTTTTTCTGAAGCTCAAAGGAATTATTTAAATGATGAGAACTTGTAGTGCATATAACGATCCCCCGACAAGAGAAACAGTCGAAAGTTCTCCCAGCGTCATTGTGTAGTAAAATATATAAAATAGGTCGTAAAATCGCTCTATTTTTGCAAGCTGGGAAACGCCATATTCGTACAAGTGTTTCAATTAGATCTGGAGGTTGTGAGCTGTCTGGAGTTCGAATTTATCAACTCTGGGTACCTTTGTGTACATCTAGCGAGGTCCTAGGCGATTTCAATTGCTTCATTCTTGGATTTCGTCCTCCTGGATCTCCTGAAATTTCACACTGTCCGTCACGGGAAAACACACGGGTTCTAGGAGAGCTATGTGGAGTACTGAGGATTGTACATAAATAATATCTTGTTTGAAAATTGTATACCGAGAACACGAAAAGTTGAGAGGCGATTGAAGGTGAAGGTGGGTCACTTTCGTAATATCTGAAGGACTGTTCAAAGAATATTTACGAAACATCTACCGCCCATATTGTAGGTAGGAATACCTACTCAATAAGTTACGAGCTGATATGATCGTCTGGTTAAAAACTCATAACTCTGCGCCTTTTTATATATTTTTATACATATTTCATACGTACTTCTGGAGGGGATACTTGTCATTTCCACGTTTAAATTATGAAAACAGGTTTGAATAGGTATCAATCTTCAAGGTTCTTAAGCTGATGTTATTGATCAGTCAAAACCTCACTACGACAAATGTATTGCAGATCCCAAGAAATTGTCTCAAGGCATTTTCATATTTAAAATCATATTGCGTGAGTTTGGATTAATTCGTTGTTTTGGCGTGAAATACATAGAAACGATATTTCAGAATTGTTATAAGTATTCGTGATTTAAAGTACAATATTAATAAATGTTCGATAAATCAAAAATAATTCAGTATCAAATGTCTCCGGCTACCAAAGACTTTCCACTGGTTAAGACATGTACCTACGTTGAATTGTACTCATGTACTAAGTGTACCAAGCAATGGAATATGACCTGGATTGGGGACGACCTATTGGAATTAATCCAAGGGAGTGGGGGAACAACCCAAGCAAAAGAGAAAAAAGTTCCAGAGATGCAGCATAATTGTATGAGCTAATTTTCGTAAATTATCCAATAAATTGTATAATGTTAAATTGTTTTGAAATTTGACCTTTTTGGTTGTAAGGAAATGTTAAATATAAATTTTATGGCAAAAAACGTATTATAAATACGAGTAATCATCGGCTATTCAAAATGTAGTTTTGGATTTTTAGCTTTGTTTTGCTATTTTCATAGATTTTTTAAGCAAATTTAATTGAAACTAAAGTACATTTTTCAGCATTATTTTGTTAATAACTTTTTAAATGTTCTGTTTTATAGTTACTAAACTCTATTTCAGCAATATTCTGTAAAAAAATATAATTTTAACGATTTGCACCTATTTTTAGTGTTTTTTTAAAGTACATTTTTAGAAATTTGATCAATTTAATGTGCTCAAAAAATGCTGGCCAACAAACTCGTCCTTTCGTTTGAAAGGCTGGATTTTTTGGCGCAAGAATGGAATTTTCATCTCAATCATAAGGAAAGTTATCGCCTGGAAGGGCACACACACACACACACATATATATATTTAAAAATTTAGGAGCCATCGCACTAGTTTTATTTCGTACGAAAATTCGCTAAAAGTTGCCCAGGATAATATTCTCAACCGATTTTCGAGATTCATTTTTCATTCAATCTTAAGTCTAGTTGTGCATCGATTTTCAAAAATTTTATATTTCATGACGGGTGTGAGGAAGTGAGTGAGAGGGGTTAGAGCCAAAAAAATGCTCGTTTTCCATGGCAAGTTTCGTGGACGCCGCCCAGGTTACGATTTTCTTTCTATTTTCGAGATTCTTATTTTGTTCGAGCCTAATTATAGACTTGTTGTGCGAAAGACCTTGGAAATCCCGGATTCGTGGTTGAATTGGGGGGTAGAAGGAGAGAAAATGCAATCCATGCTGGCGGTGATCAAAAATTGCAATTCTCAAAAAATTTTATCTAATTTTTTTTTTTTTTTTTCAATTAAGAAATCGGTCTAGTTTTGAAAAATGTTCGAGGTTTCAGATTTATTATGGAAATGAATAGATGGAGGGGGTAATTATGATAAATCGTGATGTTTGCACAACTCTCATCTGATTTTTTTATTTATTTCATTTTTTTATTAAGAATTCGGTCTACTTTTGGAACAAAGGTATACCAGGATTTTCAAGTTTTTCTTTAGAAGTGGGTTGAATGGAGAGGGCAATAGTAATGATTTGTTATGTTATCACCATTATCAATTGAATTCCGAAATCGCTATTTGGTTCAATCCAGGTTTCAGATTAGTTAATATAACCTTGGAAGGTATAAATTTACTGACTGTTGGGATAAATGGAGGGGTGTAATCCCAATAAATCATGATAAGCTAGAGCCCCTTCCCGCCTTTTTTTTAATATTTTGCTTCAGATGTTCAAATTCGGCGATTATATTGTTATGAAGAGGAGTGAACAGGGCGAAAACAGGGCGAAAATAAATCTACTTTTCACACTATTCTCAACAGAGTGATGATTGTTTTTCTTCCTGCTATCTTACACTATGGTGCCCACAGTATTTGGTCTCGAGGAGGGGGGGGGGGGGGGTACATCCAGTAATATTACGATTTATTCGATATTTTCAAAAACATCAGTAACAATCCGTACATATAAGACGTCACTGTAATAAAGCATTATTTACTAATATTTTACTAATCTGCCACCATAACTCTGCATTATTGGTGACTCCATTGTTATGGTCACTCCAGATTTATGGGAGTGTATTAAACATGTTGCCCCTTCTTGAACATTACTGCCGGAATTAGAAAACGACATTTTATCCAATTGTTCCCACAGCGAAGCTCGTACTTATGCACATTTTTTCCTAGCGTATTATGATAAAGACAGATACAGAGGTGATGATCTGTGAGAGGAGAAAGAAGAAAATGATTAGGAATTCAATGGATGAAATTAGAAGCTCAATCATCGAAGGTGAAAAGAGGTCGGTTAGTGCGGTCCAATTCTGTGGGAGAACTCGGGAGGAGAAGCATTATAGTAATATCGGCGCGGTGAGGGTGGATGTAATGACCCAGTTATGAAAGTGGTGGTATTTTCCCTTTTGAGAGGAAAAGTTTGAATTGAGAGGAGGAAAAAGATGAAGCGAAAACGTGGGGACGAGAAGACGAAGGGCGGTTTTGTGCTCTGGGATGAAGAGTTGGAAGAGTGGGGGAGGATAAGGGGGTATGATGGAAGGGGTATTATGGGAGAGAGAATGGGGGGGGGGGGTCATACCACCAAATAGGGGAAAGAAGGCGTACAATGTGGTAATGGGTGGGAGGACTTTCTTCGGGAGGTCTCTTTCTCTTCCTCTTCACCACTTCACGAGCTTCTGCTCCTGCTCACCACTACGTTCCTTAGGCGCATTCAATGCGTCTCTCTTCACTCTTCACAACCCCTCCCCCCTCTTCCCTCCTACTGCACCTTATCCACGTGAATCCCGTCGTTTCACCCCTCCCCCCTCGCCTTCTGTGGCCCTTCATGGCTACAGCCCATTCCGGAACGTTTCCCACGCACTCACATTCGCTACAAAAGATGAGCTAATGTTGAATACGAAAACCCTCACAATGGTTTATTTATCCCATTCACTTCTTTTCAATCCTTTTTTTTTTTTTTTTCTTCTGTTCCTCCACAAAATTCACTCCAGTGGATTTTTCGTGCAAAAAATAGCTCTTCAGCGTCGCTCCTGCTATTACACGCTCTAAATGTTCGTCTCGCAACTACACTCCAAATTCGCAGCCTAACCGATTCTACTGTTGTCGTTTTGCTGATCACTTAGAGCAGATTTTTGTATAAATAACATTATTCGAGATTAAAAATTAGTTATTAATTGTGAAACCACATGTAGTTTACATGCCTAAAACCTATTTCTGTATTCACTTGCTTCACTAAGAGGAATCCTGACCACTAGTAAAATATCAGGCACAAGTTCAGGAGGGATGAGCGTAACGCACCTATTCGTTTTATACCTTTAACTGAATGAAGATTGTATTCTAAGAAATTCGATACCCTCCACACTCTCCTACGTTGAGTAGTTTTCTATCTACTGTTTTTCAAAGTTTGCAGTGGTGACGTCACACTGGTAAGAAGGTGGGTCCTGACCAGGCAGGATGGTTGCTTTGACGTCACCAGAATCAAAACTTTGAAAAATCGTAGAACGAAAACTACTCGTTGTCGGAAGTTGCGGTTGATGCCAAACTTCTTAGGATGGAACGAACCTTCTTCCATTTAAAAATAGTTTAAATACCTTTTTCGCACCCATGGGTAGCGCTCAATGACAAAAGACGAATGTGTTAACTTATTCTGATCACGTTTCAACTCATTTCGCAGTCTGAATGAAGCGTCAGCACATGAAGCGTTCGGTCTATCAGCATTTCCTTCTATTTCTATACTGGAGTTTGACGGGAGACTGTATCCTGAAAGACCCGATGTCATCCGTTTCCCCTACTGGCGTCACAGATCATTATGATGTAATTGCTAAGTTGTAGGCTAGGGGACGTCAACATTGATCCAGTGCTGAATTGAGAGCAATGAAGACTGCTGATATCAAAGTGGACTGATTGATGAAGTTGGATGGGGTCTAGAAAATGGGAGTTGGCGTATTTGGACAACCGTTTTATAAGTGCTGACGCCGCGTTTCACTATTCCTTGGACTGTCCACAAATAGTTTATACAACAGCAAACGACGATCGTTGAAAATGCATCCGGGTTTCTGATGGCCCACAACCGTCGTTCGCATGTTTCATTTCCATGTGCGATGGAGCGCAACACCGACGTTTAGCGCTTTTTAGAAAGGATAGCGAATACCCTTGCAGAAAAACGGAAGATTATCTATTTCCAGGTAAACTAGTTAGACAAAATGATAAAATGCGAGTTTTACAAGTAGGTTGATCCAATTAACGACAAAAATAATAGATATTTTGAACTTTTCGTTGAAATATTTTTTCATGAATTTTTACAAAAAATTATGCTTTCAATTAGAAAAGTTGAGCACTGTTATATGCACTACGTTCAAGTATATTTATCAATAACAAAAAGCATAAAAAACGTGCAGCAAGCTACCCTTGACTTTGTGACGCGAGGGACACAGATTCCTACCTGTTCCAGGTATGTAAAGGGCGCCTGTTACCGGTTGGTCACCGTTATATGAGCAAATCTCTCGATTTCTTTTCCACATATTATTTGTCTTCCTAACCCAGTGGGCATTTCTGTTCCAAGGCATTTCCTAGAATGCAAGGGTCTCAGTTTCTAAAGTGGCTCCCAACACTGTACAAGTTTCCCTAGTTGGGTTTTCCTTGCACTGTACAGGACACGTCGTATCTCACTGAAAGGAGTCCCTGATTCCGAATTGATCACCTTACCTTCAACTTATAACTTTCTGCCATATTAGGAAGAAGAGGGGTCTACTTACAAATATACCGGAGTCATAACAAGCACTTTAAACTTATTACTTTTCTCGTCTCATTTCAGAACAGCGACTAATGACCGTGTGCAAATGAGTTCTCCTAATATTATTGCTCTTCCTGTCTCTTGACAGTTCACGCTCCATGATGACGTGACCATTTCTTCGTGTTTGTTGTCTTTGCGATCGTAAAGATAAACGAATGTTCTTTTGAAGTTTCCGCGCCCCGTCTGTAACCTTGTTTGGTAGTTTAAAAAAAAAAAAAAAAATCGTTGTGGTCAAATTCAAAAACCAGGTTTTTGGCTACCTCTAAGATTTTTTAGTGAGAAGAGCTTAAGCGATGAGTAATGGTGGCGTTAAAAATCTATCTTAGTTAAAATTATCAATATTGTCATCACATAAAATAAAATATAAAATAATAATAGTAAGATAAAATTAAAGTAATCAAATGCATTGAAACTCTGTAAAATCGTTATTTACATCATTTTCATGTTTAATACCTTTTGCATAGATTGATATTTATTCCTGTTCATACATTGGGAAAAACTAAAATCAATATATTCTGGAAAAACGAAGTGGATGGTTGGTGCCAAAAGAAACGTCTCCGGTGGGCTGCTGATGGTGGAAAACCAAAATGATACCCGTCATCATTAATGTACAGGCATTGTTAGCGAGGAAGAAAGTAATGCAGCTGAAATTTGCTGCCAATTAGAGCAGGCGAGGTCTGTATTTGGCGATATATGAAGAAGGTTCAGACGAGTTGCGTATACAGCTGAGACTTGAATTAAGAATTCGTATCCTTGGTGTTCTTCAAAGGCGTTGAAACGTGGGCCCTTACGAGGGCGCTTTGCCAAGAGATATATGCATTTGAAATGTGGGTGTAGAAGACTTTTAAAAGTCCCTTGGGTCGATCATGTCACAAACAATGAGTTACTCCGGCGGATGGATGAGGACTGTTAGCTGACGGGCACTGTGAAACAAGGAAAGCTCCAACACCTGTGCCATTTTGTTAGGAATGATGAGTATTTCGTAGAAAGGGGGAACCTGGCCAAAGGTGGATATCCTGACTAAATAACTCCCAACAATATTTGGGGGAACTACGTCTTTGTTGAGAAAAGCCGCTGATAAGATTATGTTTGGTTGATGATTGCTTACGTTCGTCTCGAGCAAGGCACCTAAAGAAGTGGAAGAATATATTGTTACATATAAATAGTTTTTTGAAAGTTCTAATGTCCTTTAGACAAGTAATTTAATCTACAATCATAAAGTTATCGGTTTTGCTTCCTCACTACCCGAGGTAGAAAAACGTTTTGTTTGTACAGAAATCGAAAAAAAGGCCTCAAAAATCAAAATCTCAACTTGATTTTTGTTTCAGATCTTGCTGATTAATTTGGATAGGTATCTACGGTCACAATGTTTCTGTATCACTTCCTTGTCACCAAACTAAGTTTTAGTCCGATTTTGTTTAAATTTCCAGGCACTGTATGGGATCCCGAATTGACAATCTTGAAGCTCCTGGAGAATCCCGAATAGATTTCATTGCCGTCGGATCTATAGTTGCTTGTGTGCATTGGCAAGCGTGACATTTGTACAACGCGTTCTTGCATTGAAACTTGAAGAGCATAGTTGAGCATAGGTGTCAGAAATAGTGCCGTATGAATTCCGCCACAATTGGTTAAGTAACATCTATTTCGCTTGCGAATTGGTTTTAACACAGATTTCATAGGTTCAATGGATAAACCTCTTGGCAATGCCGTATCAATTACATTTCCGTCTGAATAATACCTACTAGTGTATGCGTATCCGCAAACCTAAATTCCTGGAAACATCGATTTCTCAGGAAATAAAATGTCTCGGAATTTTCTATAGCAGTCTGGTACAGTGACTTTCGCTAAGTATGGATACTTTGAAGGAATTCGATCAAGCTGAAGTTCAGCATATTTTAGCGTCTGATTCTGATGGCATCAAAATGTACAGTCCTGTAGATGTAATTTTTTCTTCATTTTAGCTTTTGCATTGGGTCCAAAAATTTTAAAATAAAAATTTTCGGAAAACGTCTTCTTTGAAAAACGTTTTGAGGCATTCTAAAATGAATCCTAGAGTTTAACACTTTTTTGGAAGGCTCCAACGTTCTACCGTATTCTATGATTCGATTGTTTCCATTGGATTCAATTAAATGAATTTCATAAAATCTGAAGAAAAAATGTCTAGCTAGTTGGGTCAGAAAGTATGAAATCATACATGTTACCGGGAGTTGACATTTTCATATACTCAGCAACCTCTGATGAGCAACTATCATGAAGATATTTACATGGAATAGTTAAATCGTCTTTCCCTACTATCCTTCGAATTGGAGCGAGATCGAACGACAAAAACGCTCCGTTCTTAAATTCAGCGACTTAGGTCAGTTGACGTTGAAATTAACGACATAGCTCATATTATTGAACACGATGGTTCCCCTCATTTTAATTACACTCTTCACGTTCTAGAGAAGCTCGGTTCCATTTGTCAGCATCGTAGATTGATTCTGAATTAAATTCACCTCAGTAGAGCTTACTAAGCTGATCAGATTCGATTTTCTATATTCCGTCTCCATCAAATGCAGGGATAAAGGCAATATGAAGAGATAAAAGTTGATAATTGGATATAGGTAAGTATAAATCCTAAATCAACAAATTTTCATTAGGTTACATATCCATTCCTGCTGGTAGATTACAAAATCAAAGCTCAGAAAACAGTGATCCAAAGCGACCCGATTGTTTCAACTATTCAATAAATCAAATCAATCCTAACAGTGTGTATAGTTATTCAATATAATACATTATTCCACTGTTCTCACTTATAAAGTACTAAGCCCACCGAGTTGATTTTATTGATACACCTTCTGCACGACAGAGGAGATATACGTTTTCACATCAATATTCCGTCGCGATAGACATTTAACAGAGATACCGGTGTTGTATTCAAATCCCAGCCCGCATGTTTGCGTCGTTGCATGGAATGTTGATTTTCTTATCTAGTTGAGGACACATCCCGAGCACGCGACACCCCTCCCGTCTCTTTCTGCGTACCTGTAATCGCTAACAAGGTCAAACACATCAGTGAGGAAAGTTGTTCACGTATGTATATTTCAAAGTTGGAAATGTAATTTTCTGCTTGCTAACTCTCGTGACAACGTGAGTTTGTATTTCTATCGAGTTGAACTAACAAGGTACACGTACATTTCCCTGAGGACTAATTTTAGTTTGTCGCTATATCTTAAAGGCCCGCTTCCATTTTTTCCCTCTCACTTTTTTATTGTTTAAAATGTTTGTGGAAATTAGTAAAAGTTGCAGAAACAGAATTCATAGAGGATAGAGATAATCGCCAAAGTAGATGGCAGTAGATAAACCTGGACTCGGACCATCTTTCCGTTATGTACTTTTCCTAGTAGTGTGAGAGATTTTCTGTGCAGTAATATCATTTCAGAAATTCCATTAATTCTCATTCATTTCACTGGAGAACACAAAAGTTGGGAAGTTTACGAGGTCGCTAAATCACAAAATGAAAGCCGTTTTTCCAGATTGGCTCGAATTTTAAAGTTACAGCCCTTACTCTTGTTAGTCTCATATGTTCATTAATCTCAGGTAATATCACGAATAAAAGTTTTGCGTCGTATTTTCTTTCATTCTATTCGTTGTCATCCTATTTTCATGGAAATTTCTAGGTTTAACGATCTTAAGGTGGAAGCAAACGTTGCTTCTAAACGTAAGAGTTACGTTCATTTAAAAAAAGAAAAGAAAAATGTTTCTGTTTTTTTTTGCACCAGGATTACAATTTCCACTTTTATAGGCCAACTCCTCTTTCTGATCAAAATCTTGTTCAGTGTCTACATAATTATGTTTGGGTAGGTAGGGAATTGATTGTAGGGTCTAGATTGGGAGATATTGACTTGATGGCTTAATAGATATTAAGTTCCTCTGGAGTTTGAGTACTTTTGTGTACATCAATCGATGCGCTCTCGATGAAAAAAGACCTCAAAAAAAAAAAAAAAAAAAAAAAAAAAAAAACTCAAAATCTTTTGAATTCGCTTTCATGCGTTTCAAATCTGTAACTGGACTGTCCGTACAAAGGTTGATGCTGGTGAGTTTGGACAGCTAAATAGATTTATATGCATGTTAAATATGAATTTAATTATTCTGCCCATTGTTCTTGCATTTATTAGTAAATGTTATTAATAAATTAAACTACAATCACCAGAACAATTGAACAAAAAGTTCACAAGCAATGGCGTTATGCCATCGACTGGATTTTTTAACCAGAATGACAATTAGTTAGTTACATAGTTCAAAGGTTCCAATGAACATAATAATGACAAAAATTATAATAAAGATCCGTTAACATACTCGCGTTTTCAGTTAATATTAATTCAGTGATTTGGTTCTTTTCGATTCTATTCAACTTGGAAATATTTCCTATAATCGCATAATAAAGAAATGTATAAAGATTTCTTTACCGCTTTCAGTTTATAAATTCTACTGCTTATAGTCACATGCAGAAAACTAGGTAATCAATGTGTAAAAAATGTCAACAATCCTACGACTGTTCTCCTTTTCCAATGTCTTTCAATCATTGTATTTTTTACTTTTCAAGACTAAACTTATCGGGTCCTCTCTTTATTTTTTCACATCCTTGTTGCCAATTTTTATTTTGTCATTATTTAGTGAGCTCTTTAATAGACAATCATCTTTTATCAAATCCCTCCTCAAAGTTCGGAGGGATTTACGCTGTTCTCTCTTCGTTTGTGATACTGCTCTTCAGACCGAGAATGTTGTACCTCAATGTTTCTTCACCATTTGTAAATTCTTAATGGTGCAACAATTTTTACGGCCCTCAAGGCCTAAAAATTTAACATCTACGAGGTTGGATTTTGCACTATCAAACTCTCAAATGAGTCTGAAAGAAAGTAGCGTTGGTCTATTTCGGTGTCGATGAATAATGACTATCGAAGTCTCCTAAAAATAAAATTGTCTTCCTCTGTGAATCGTGCATCTATAAATCAAAATACAACAATGCATAACAATATCAAAAGTTTTCTTTTAATTTCAGAAGTGGACAGAAAACTGAAATTTTGATTTAGACTTGTAGTGCCTAACCTAACAGCTGTAGTTCTCCCTAAATAAATTCAAGAGGATGAGCCCCAAGTGCAAAAGCGAGCAATAGCGAAGCGGATGTAACTCCGGAGAGTGAGTGGGCGACCACCCTGGAGAAAGGAATATTATATAATGCTCTGGCACAGCCCTTAGGACTAACTTCTGTGGTTCAAACTCAAACTTCAAGCTCAACTTTCCCCATTTACCAAATCTCATCCATCGGTTTTCGATATCATTCTGATTCCATCGGTATACAACCGATCTTCCTTTGCTATATATATTTCAATTGAAGTGTACGTATTTCTTACTTTTTTCTTATGAAAAATATTAGCTAGGTAGTTCATCACATGTTTTAGGTTAGACTATTAAATTTTTGTTTGAGTAGAATTACGTACCGGCCCTTTGGGGTTACGTATTTCCGGGGATTAGGGCTGTGGTTGGTTATATACGGGCCAATAGCCGACCGGCAAATAGGGTGGGTTAATGTAGAAGGCTACACGTTCGTTTAGGGATGTCGTATAAGAAAGAAACAGTGCGTATAATTCTTTGGAGTCTTTCTTTTTCATATTTTTCTTTCACAAACCCCCCTCGTACGCAGCTGCCGATTAGAGGAAAAATGCCTTATCTCGAAAATCATAATAGAAATCATGAGAAGTTTTTCATGAAAACCCTTGCAACTGAAGGATATTTGTGCATACATTGATAAAACTCGAATTAACTGAATTATAAAAGTTCCATTCATGCAGCATGATCGTTTGAGCGAATTTTCGTAAATTATCGTATTGGTTAGTGTTATAGTTTTTACATTTAAGCTTTTCGAGTGCAAAGAAAATGTTTACTATTAGTTTCATGACAAAAGAAGTATTCTAAATAATAATCTGCAATTCAAAAAGCCAAAACTATCTTTTTTGCAGATTTTATTGAATTTTTAGCAGATTTAAAAAAAATTAAATACATTATTTTCAGCATGCTTTTGTACATACATTTTTAAATGTTCTATTTTATATTTAATAAACTGTATTTGAGTAATAATCTGCAAAAAAAAAAAATAAATAAATAAATAAATACAAATTTTACGATTTTCAGCAGTTTTTAACCATTTTTATTGATTTTATAGTATGTTTTTTGAAATGTAAACAATTTGATGTGCTCAAAAAGTGCTGGCCCTCAAACTCATCCTTTTGTTAGGAAAGCTTGATTTTTTGGCGCAAGAACGGACTTTTTATCTCAATCCTGAGGAGAGTTATCGTCTGAAAGGACACACACACTTTTTTTTTTTTTTCCTTCAACAAAACATTTCTCAAAGGCGAAGGGGGCACACCATTAAATTGAAAAATTAACAAATGAAATAAAAAAAAGTGCCGGCTCAAGGGATAAGGGAAGTTGCAGGGTAAGGAGGAAGAATGGGATGAAAGGAAGTGCCTCTATAAAATGACCACCAGTTTAAGTAAGAACCCCTCAGGACGCGGGTGGTGATACCACGGAGCGCTCCTGCTGAGATGCCCAACTCAAGTAACTCTGTGGCGCTTTTCCCGCACCACACCCCCTTTGAATACATTTTAACTCATAATAATAGGAGTAAAGTTTCTATAATTGAATTTCAATAATTTGAATAATTGAATTACTCCCTTTGAATTATTCAATTATACCGTTGAAATTGCTGAAGAATTACTGAATGCTAGAAGAAACCAACTGGTACGAGATGAATCAAGAACACAACATGCATTGCTAATGGTTAGAATCAGAAATATTTGTGATGGAGAGTGGGGTGGGGGTGGGGGGGAGTTTAACAGACCCCTCAGAGTCTTGTCTGGCCTAGTGGACAGGGTCTGTCAGAACCCTAAGTGGACGGGGTCTGTCAGAACCCTAAAAAAAACAATACATACAAAGGGCAAAGACAGGTAGGTTCACCTTCTTCCTCCAAGGCTGGGAAGCTACTGAGCGCCTGACGTTCTATCTGTGCTATGGGCGGCCAGTACCCCCCCCCCCCCCCTCCCCTTGCGTTTAGAAGAAGATTGAAAAGGTTAACACATTTTTCCTTCAAACGACAGAATACCTTTGCATCGTTAAGTTAAATCACAGCTATGATAGAATAGGGAGAAGTGATAGAATAAATGGCACAGGAAAGTGAGTGATGCTAATACTTACAAGAATTTAAAAATTACATATGCACATGAGGGTTCCGAACGCACCTACTTTTACTCGAGTCACAGTTATTTCGAACCGGAAGTGTTACACAGCTTAGCCTTTGTTTAAAATTTGATACCATGCAATTATCCATTTTTCATTCTGAACCCCTGCATTTATAACAATCAAATCATGATCAAATCGAGTTGTGCAAAAGGAAAAAAAAAAAAAATTTCGGGGATTTTCACTATTTTTTGCGGGGTTTTAAAGCCGATTTTATTGAAAGTTGAACGATTTTCTTTTTGTATAAGTGATCCCCCCTCCCATCCGGGTTCAATCAATATCTCATATCATATAAAAATTCACATTTGAGAAATTTCGAAATCAAAACTCGGCCCTTCGGGCCTCGAAAGGGGCTCCGCCCCTTGACCCCCCCGTATGTTATTACTTTGAGCCTGAATGCTAAAATGTAAAAAACATGGAATCATGTTTTAGCTCTTCGCTCTCACTTTATTATAGAAATATCACGACGATTGAGCTCTTGTGAGATGATGATCTCCTAATAGAAACTCGCGAGTAAACATTCACTCCATTATAGAAAGAGGCTAAATAGGCTACATACGAAATTACAGCTTCCTATTGTGTAAAGTATAGAAATTACCTATTAAAATGATTTAACCACCGCTTCACAAATCAAACCATTCTCGCAATATTCGGATCACCTGCTATGAATCACATAATCGAAACACCAGCTCAATGAAATCATCAGAAATTAACAAGCGGTTGCAATCATGTTCACAATATCAATAATTGAGAATGATCACCTGTGTGTAAACAATTATTCATATAACCATGTTCATAACTCAGCTCGTTGGCCACGCACTTCGCAGTAGTTAATATAGTATGGTTGGATAAATCGAGAGCTTTCGAACGAATGGTCAACGAATTTTGTGGGATGAAAAACGACGAAGTATCATATCCCTAGCAACGACTCGGTTGTAAGCGGAATTCATCACAATTATTGGCGCTACTTCCATCTCACTTTGTAGTCTCACTTTTCGGCGGGGGATCCATCGCTAAAACATGATTCCATGTTAAAATCGTTTCAGTGGCGAACTATTTGATTATGCGAATTTTTGTCTAATGAATAAAAATAAAACAGTACCTACTAATGTCTATCTTGGACCTGATAGTCCAATATTACCAAGCCCGGCCATCAAATTTCTGAAAATCGGATTACATACAAAATTGAGACAGGAACTTTATTCATTACTATTTTTTTGTACCTATTTAGTTTATTTTATTATAATTGCTATTTAATTTAATATATTGTTCAAGTATAGAGATACTGGAATATTGTTATTGTCTTAACCCTGATAACTCGACCGCTGCGCTTTGATGAGACGATGTGAATCATTTCGGTTTATTTTACTTTCTAGATCATAATTTATACAACTGATTATTATGGATTCCCAAAATTATTCTTGCAGGAACAGAAAAACAGTTTTTACATTTCAGAACTCGTTTTCGCCGTTGAAAAAAAGCGAAGATATTCAGAACTACTTGAAACAATCATAGTTCAATAGGATACAGTTGGTTGGAAACCCTACCCTGGAAATCCTATCCTGCAACGTTCTCCCGAGTTAATGTTGTCAGTTTAAACCAAAGAGCAAACATGTTATGCTGCAAACCTCAAGTGCACGAGGACTTGACTGTGCTAAATGTAAACAGTCGACGACAAACACGCGACAATAGCCAGAAAATTAACCAAATCCCCCTGAAAACATCTGGTGCTCCAGCAAACAGAAATACCGCACGATTTAGTACAATCTCTCAACTTTATCTAAGCTCTATTCAATATTTATCATATTTAAAGGGAGCTTCTCAGTTAAATTTAGTATTTAATATCAGGAACTCTCTGAAGAAAGTGGTGTAGATTAAAATCAAACGTCTCGCGAACTAAACAAGAAAACGAACGAAATGACAATTAAACGATGCAATTTTACCTAGACTAATATTTGAAATTATTTTTAAATACAAATACCTTCGACTGTTAAAGAGCTAGTGATGTATTATAGAAACCATATGAACATAATTGTTTTGGATAAAACCATGACACAATCAATGATAATTGTTGTACGAAAATAATGTACCTTCAATCTTGAAGCCATTTTCAACATTTGGGTGAATCTACGCAAAATGAAGTTTTCAGGTTCTGAGCAATCCAAAAGTTTTTCGTTAGTTTTTCTTGATGTAATGATTTTTGTGGTTAGGAAAATATCTCTACTTGCCACTATGATGAATTGTTAGATACTTTGAATGGTTTTACGATTGACACAGAGGTTTTTCCCTACTTATCTATATCTATAAAAGAGGATGTATGTATGTATATTGCCTATAGACTCCGAAACCGCTCGACAGATTGTAATGAAACTTTCAGGTATTATTAGGCATGATTCAAGGATTGTTCCTGTAAAGTTTGGTGCAAATCCGTTCAAAGGGCTCTGACCCAGAGGGCATAAAAGGGTGCAGTGTCAGGTTTTAGAGATTTATTGTTTATGTTTATGTTTATGTTTCGGATGTCTATAAGCAACATAATTAGAATAAAGCGACACCGATCTGAACCAGCTCGCTGAGTGGCTCTAGAGTTTTTCCCCTAATGATCCCACGATTCTGAGATTTGGTATGTGGGCCCTTGAGGGACTTCTGAACACAACTGACCGATCCCGGATCAGCTGAGATGCTCTAGAATCAAGTTTTTTCCCTAATGATCCCACGATTCTGAGATTTGGTATGTGGGCCCTTGAGGGACTTCTGAACACAACTGACCGATCCCAGATCAGCTGAGTGGATCTAGAATCCAGTTTTTTCCCTAATTATCCCACGATTGACTTAATAACAGTTTAAAATTACGATCAATAAACAAATTTAATTTGGGCGCAGCAACGCGCGCGGGGGGAACGCTAGTTCAGTATATTTAGTAAAGACCGTCACGCTTAGTTTCAAAGTCTGTTAAAATTTCGGTCTCATGACATCCATTATCTTCGTAAATTCAAGAATAAAAGGATTTCATCAGTTTTCGTGCCGTAGGATGTGATTTTATACGAAATCATAAAGAAATTTTCCAACACCAATCACGATTTTCTCCCACAGGCAAGTAAACTCTTCACTACATTCTCATTTCTTTTTTAATCAAGAACCTAAATTAGTCTTATCATGCGCAAACCCTTTAGGAACTATATCATTTATTTTTATTATATCAGCTGGCATAAGCAAATTGAGAACTTGTGACGGTTTTTTACATCCCTGTGACGGTTTTTCAGAATTCTTACTATTTTGATAGAGATACGAATGAAGAAGGTTAAATAATAATGGTAGTAATCAATACGTTAACGAATTTTCAATAATGTTTGAAAACAAAACTTACCAAAATCTTTTAAATCACAAAATTTCATAAAATCACAAAACGTTTGAAACAGTACTGCACTTTTTTTCTTAATTGTAACCGACTCAAGTAAATTTTAATAACTCTATCAGCGCCCTTTTATCTTAAACCTCTTCTTCTTAACAAAATAACATTAGCAACTAGGTTAAGAATCACAGTATTTGGTGAAACAGGCAAGATTCTATCTTGCTCTCCTTATTAAAATAACGACTTGCGTCATATGCCTGTTACATTGTTCATTCAGTATTTTATGTCGACTTAGGCCATTGTTTCCTCAACCCCCAAATTAGACATGAATCAGGCAGCCAGAACATAAGTTATCAACGAGGCTCTCTTCTTCAAACTCATATAGCCTGGAGGACATTTTCTTAGGAGAATTCAAGGTACACAACACTCCTGATATATTCACAGTCTGTACATCGTCTCTGGATGGCCAGAGGAAGTGCTTTCTTCCTGAACGGGTCACGAACTTCGTCTTCAGTAATCGATCTTTGACTTCAAGAATCTGCCCTGGATACCATTTGTCATCATAAATCACTGCGATCCATTTCCCCGGACCAAATTCTGAAATTTGGATATCCTTCACGCTCCTGCTTGAATCTTCAAAAATAAAAACTGCAGGAGTCAATTGGTAGTGGATGCATGAGAAGTTACTTCGATTATCTAGACATGAGAGGTAGCGAAGGTTCAATTTTCTGTAGTTTTGAGAGTATATGTAAATTTGATGCAGTTTCATAGTTTGCGGTATTGGTGAGAGAGTGATTCCTTCGAATACTTTATCCACGTCACTGATGTTATCTTCGGTAATGACCATCACATCAGTTTTCATGTCTTTCACAGCTTTAAGGAATAAGTCAACGTTGGAGATATCATGTCCTAGAGCAACATAATTATAAGCTGTACGTTTCACAGTCCCCCCAACTCCATCTGCAACACGTTTACCGTGTCCAGCCTCACTAAAATTGTACGTTGCTATTTCAAAACCAAATTATTCAACAAAATGACAAAACAGGAATAGTGTGCTTTTATTCCTGTACCGAGTAGTGGGAGCTTCACTGAGTATATGGATTTTGCTGAAAGAGGGTGTAGCTGCTTTAATTTTTTGCAAAATTGGAACCATTTCTGAGACGCTGATTCGAATTTGATTAGGTTCACAGCTAGATTTATCAATCTTGCCGTTGAACCAGGGTGGTAGCAAAAATTTGTACATTACCTCAAACATCATGAGGCACCTTGTCAGTGGACCTACTATTATGATAAATGGAATGAAATTTAAAAGTCACAGAAATTATAAAATCATTTAAAAGAATTATTATTAGTTGGGTTGGAGCAGTTCTTGAGGCCCTAACCCTCTCCCTCCCCTCTTCCCTTTAAGGAAAATTTCATTAACTGACCCTTATGAAAATTCTTGCATAATACCTGGGGCGTTGTGGAAACTTTTTCCCCCAAGGTCGTCGACCCTCCCCAAGAAATGAGAGCGGGGATGCTTTGAGGGGTGAAAAATAACCGTATTAATGGGGAAGTATCTCTACGAGCGATGGGAGAGATGAACCGCCAGGCATAAAATGGTGTACAGAACCAGCGGACGTGAGGGGGTGGGGAGTCGTTTTGAATTTTAAACGACGGGTGATGTCCAGTTAGGGTTTGGGGAGGTTTCGCTTCCCATCTCCCACCTTCACCATCGAAAGCTCCCTTGTTAATAATTTGAACGGGATTGTCACCACCTCAAGTGGTAGGGCTAACGTCCCGCCCGGTAGCGCACCCCTCCGGCATTTTACCCACACCCTATCATTCTCTCCCTCCCACCCACGCTTTCGCATCATCTCTCTCTACCCCACCCCCTTCCCCACCCTTCTTCCGTCTCAATTCCCGGCTAATTACTTGCAAAATTTCCCCCACCCTTCGCACCTCTCCCCTTCCCCCATCACCACCAAGCCTCGGGACAACGGTTCATTTCGTATGCATTACACTTCTCTTGGGAGTCCCCCCCCTCTACTCCTGTCTTCTATCCCCCCCCACCCTCTCATCCACCATCACTAAAGCCACGAACAACGAGAAAAAGAGGAGAAAAAAATTAATTAACAGTGTGCGAAACCTTCAGGCATTTGGGGATTAGAAAGGGAAATTTTCCTTGAATAACGTTGCTTCTCAATCTGATTTTAATTCGTGTTACCGGGACTCTTCCACAGCCTCTGCTTAAATCTGTCAGATTTGCATGAAAAAAGATCTTTAAAATTCAGTAACCTGGAAGAGGTTCTATTTCTTAGGCCGTTAATTCTTTGCCAATGTCCTGACTCCTCGCACAATTTATTGTCGCTTCGTTTTTCTTCTAAATATCACAAGCAAAGTACATACTTAAGTGTCACAGTAAACATGTTGTGTTGCAGCACCGCTCGAAGGCCAACCAATATCGAAAAGAAGCACCTGAGTTATTTACAAAAATTATGCAAATTACGAATACACAATCAATTTTTATTAACCTTAAAGTGTAGCATCAGAGAGATTCAAAAATCGACATCTCGAAAACTTTCAGGATAACATAAGGATTTTTTCACTTATCGAAAATGTTTTCCTTCTTTCGCTTGTTTGTCATGTTATCACTGATTAAGGAAATAATTGCATTCTTAGGTAGATTTAAGCGATTAGGAATTGGTCAGTAGCAAGCTATAACTGAACATACTTTAAAGAGACACACATTCTACACAACACTTTCCACTGAAATAAAATTTATTTAATGACAGGTGAAAGGGAATAAAAACTATTGGTCAAGAGATTGAAGGGGTTGGGAGACCACATTTAACATTATGCAGTCATAATCCCAAGCTTTTTAGATATGAACCCGATAACGTTGAAATATATTGAGGGTTTATCTACTCGTTTAAACATGGGGGGGGGGGGGTTATTGATGTGAATCGGATATATATTCGGAGAATACATTTATAAACAGGAAATTCAACCGATATTTATCATTTCCTATCATAAATATAAAAACTGGTATTTATGTTTTTGAATTAAATTTATAAAGGGGGGATAGTGGTGACGGGAAGGGCAGGAATTCGTCTACCATATTATACACCAAGGCACGTACAACCTATGAAAGGATTGAGTGACAGCGAGCAGCTTGGGATTTTGGGAGACCAGTGACGTCTGCCACGGATAGACATTTCAGCAAATTTAGCTGAATCCTCAGCAATAAACGGAACAGATTGAGAACCTGAAGGGCTGAGAAAATAGTATGCATGTTAATAACCAATGTCTTTCAAATAAACCCTGGTAGATGCATACCCAAGAGGATACCTCAGAAGACTCTGAGTGGCGGATTAGTACACCGTAGACCGTAACTACTCACACAACTACACTGCAACTTCTGTGCTTTAGTTTTAATTTTTCGTTTGTGAGTAAAGCCAGAAATTCACAAATGAACTAAGCATGCATAACATCTGATTCCCTCTCCCTCCTTATTATGATTATTGTAAAAGTCATTTTCACACAATAATCACCATTGCTTGTTTACGGTGAGAAAGATTCACAATTTTGATACATTTTATCTCCAAACGTTTCTAAAACTATACAAACGTGGGTTGTTAAGCTTTTTTTATACATTAATTTAAACAATTTTGTACTTGGCACTATAATGTATGCAAAAATAGTTGTATAGCATGCTTAGAGACATGATTCACATGTATAAGTTCGCTAGGATTTAGTACACTCACTTATCATAGGTGTAGTTGTTGAGAACCGAGCATGGCTTTGTAAATTTCTATAATTATTAACAATATATTAAACATATAAGTAAGATGATATGGTGTAAACGGAGTAATAATAACAATATAACGAAGTATGGTGATAGAGACGGTAATTTCGTTATCACAGATTTAGAGGTGTATAAATAGGTATTGAACGTGATTTCAATTGAAGCCATCAGCATTGTCCGAATGATGTTTCCTTTTGAAGCGTCTCATGTGTCTTGGTGGAGGAGTGCTCGTGTATTGCGGAAATTAGTGGATCCAGATGAGTAGAAACTTGAATGTACATTTCATGGTAGGCTGCAGTTAGCGAATCGTGAACTGTGGGGATTTCCAAATCCTTATGGAGTTCCTCGTTCCTCACATAGCACGGTGCGTTTGTTACCATTCTAAGTACTCCGTTCTAAAGTACTTGTATTCGTTTTATCTGTTATAGATGCTGAGCACCACAGGCCACTTCCATATAAACATATAGAGCGGATCAAGGCTTTGTACAAAAGCATTCTTATGTGTAGAGATAATTTATGGTTTGCGAGAAGATATGACAGCCGCCAAATACGAAGTCTTATTTTGGTGGTCAAAGACGTGATGTGGTCTTTCCACGTTAAGCGCTTTTCCAGTGTCATGCCATGATATGTTACTCTTATGTGATGCGAATCGTTTATCCTGACAGGTGAGACGCAATAGTTCAAATTATATGTGGAAAGTACAATGACCGACTTGGATTCGTCGATTTTTATCCTCCATTTACTTGACCGTTCTGAAATCGATGCTGCCGCCTGCTGGAGTTTGAGAGAAGCTTCATCGCCCATTGCTCCCTTGACTAAAATGGCCACGTCATCGGTGAGTTGAGCTGTTAGAGCGTCGTCTGGCTCAGGGAGATCATGTACATAAAATATGTACATGAGGGGTCCCAAGGCGCTACCCTGCGGTTACCCGCACAGATCGCTAGGTGTTGATCCATTCACACTCACCTTAAATGTACGACCCTCGAGAAACGAGTACACTGACCGGTAGTAAGTATTCCGTAAGGTAAGGTTTGATCGTTGTCAACAGCCCCCTGTGCCATTCCTGCTCGTAGTCAAAGGCTTTCTCAACATCGAGATACATTCCCAGATCTACCATCTTTGTTTCATACACGTGAAGTAGAAGTATGTGGTCCAAGACCCTTTGGAGTTTCCTGGTGATTTGGGGGGGGGGGGGGGGGGGGGTATGCGCTTGATAACTCCTAGTACATCTTTAGGCGAAAAGAATTGTTTAAAGGGGGATAACTGAATCATTGTGGGACTCGTGGTGAGCGGAACCAGGTGGGCTGGGAGTGAACTGTTCTACAAGTATTTCCTTGAAGGTTTCAGCTTTGTATAGAGAGGTGGTTACTTACCTATCATTACGTTTCAGTGGCGGAATAGCTGCTGATTGTTTCGTGAGGATTTTTGTCTTTTGCCACAACGAGTTATCCTTGTTGTCCAAAGATAGTATTTTGTTTTCATCATCAATTGTTGTTCAATCCTCAGAACGTCTTTGAGTTTCTCGGTTGCTTTGTTGTATGCTGTTTCATCAGAACGGAGTCTTGCAGTCTGCCATGGTATTTTAGCTCGTCGTTCCATGCAGACTACATAGCTTACTGAACGAGTAGGGGTCTGAAATCTGGGCTTAAGATCCTCCTGATTAGCTAATAGAACTGCAAATCGAATGTTAGGAACTTGTCAACATAGAAACTGCATTGTCAATTTCATCGGAAGTTTTTAGGGGAATATTAATGTTGGTAACAAAATTGAGTGTGTTACTGAAACATTTCCAATCTGCACGTTTGAAGCGCAATGAAATATTAGTGAGGGTTGAGTATGCATCTCCGTTTACCGTTATCACTACAGGAAGGTGATCGAATGAAAGCTCTAGGATTATGGCTGGGTTAGAGATGATAAACGGTATGTTTTTAACAATAAAAAAGTCGAGAATATCTGGCTGTTGGCCCTGTTTGGAATAAAAGGTAGGTTCTGATGGATGGACGATCTTCAAGCCCAACTGTCTTGTTATTGTCGACAGCATCTGTCCCCGTGGATTGGGAGAATGCGATCCAAAAAGTGCAAGCTTCGCATTGAAATAACCGCCGATTATGCATTTCGGACCTAATTCATGGACTAGTGATATAATGTCTCTAGGTACAAGCCTATTGGCTTAAGCAGAGTAGAAAGATGCAAGTTGAATCGAAGTTTTTTCGATGTTGACAAGGACTCTGGCAACCTGCATCTGAGGTTCAGATATTGGTAGTAACTGTTCATGAGAGATATCCTTTCTGATCAAAATTGCAGAACCGCCTTTGTTTGCGTTGTCAGGGTGATAGCAGTCGTACCCTCGTACATAAAGAATTCGATCTGAGTATAACTTGGTTGTTAAGCTGAAAAATAAAATTCTTTGTCACCTGTGTCTTAGTATTGGGTCTGAGAGAGTAAAGTTTATCGAAATTGAATCACGATGCTCCTCAAGGGCTGAATTAATACTCGTTCACATTAAAATCGGATTTTTTAACGGAAAGTTGGTCGGAAGTATAGATATCCACATAAATGCCTTATTACGATATTTATCTACGGCATCCATCACAATATTTATTTCCAAACATAAATATCTGGGTGTTCTACATCACTAGTGGGGGGGATTAAAAATGTGTAGTGAATGCCGAAACTTTCCGTACGTCATGAAGACCGTTTGGAATCTGAATTTCCTCAACTCCCAGCATCTTTAATCGGTATTCTTTGGGTAAATTGAATTTAATTTCGATGCATCGGGTTAGATAAAAGGTAATAATTCTCGAAGAAAGATGAGAATTTTCAATATTTCTCCACCAGATTCACAGAATGCCTGGAGTGGAATAATTGGATGCGAGAAAGCCCCGCGATTTTTAAAGGAAAACCCAATATGCTAAACATTCAGATATTAATGGAATCGTGATAACGTGGGCTTGAAATGAAATCGTTGAAATTCGTAGGTATGAAAAAAGATGAATTATGAATCAGTTGACGAGGTCAGGGGATAAGTTAAGATTTCAGTGACGCTCTCATACTCCTTACATGTTGGTTTCTACTGGTAGAATTGTTTTTCATGTTCAACATGTGTGTATATGTGGCATCCCTATTGTAAAACCAGCCTTTTTGTAAAATGCGTAGACTTTTTGTAAATAAAACGTTGAAATGACAACCAGCCTGTTTTTTTTTTTTTTTTTTTTTTTTTTTTTTTTTTTTTCGATCTACTTTTCAGTATGGTTACTTAACAACCATGGAAGGATCAAATTTACTAACGGAGAGGGTCATTTTTTTTCTCTTTCCCCATCCTCCTGTTTCCAAACGTTCGGTTTAGTTGAGCTGAAAATCGGGGACTTAATTTCCATGAAGGATTTTTGTGAAGAGAAGTGAGAGGGAGAAATAAAAATTATCATTTAGGTACGTATGTCCTTTGCAGCTCATTCGTGTGATGTTATTATAGAGGGAGTAGATACATCCAGTAAAGTTACGACCCGTTCGCAATTCTCACCAAAATCATATTCAAACCAGTCTATGTGACATGTATTACTTACCTACCAATATTTTTTTTGCTAACTTCAGTATTAACTATACATATATATATATATATATATATATATATATATATATATATATATATATATATATATATATACCATTTCCAAGTCAAACTGAGAATTTCCCAAACCAAATTGAGAATTTTCCAAACCAATTTGAGATTTTTCCAAACCAATTTGAGAATTTTCCAAAACAATTTGAAAATCCGAATTGAAATAGACACGATCCAAAAAATTTTTTGTTTTGTAATGTATGAGCTTTTTCAAAAATCAAGCTTTGCGTGAAAAACGTTCTTAGTGAGTCACCGCAGGATCTCTTTTTGAGTGATAGCTCGAAGCATCCCCACCATTTCATCAGCTGATTGCACGAATTGGATGATGGACATGTTCGTGCAATTAACGAACGCAGCAGCTGGGAACCCTCTACATTGAATTTTCATAATACCTCATTTTTCTCAAAAAATATGAAACACGTGATTTTTTTTTAAATGAAAAAATGCGAATTTCTTTCTTTTAACGATGTATTGTGCAATTTTATTCCTAATTAAAAGTTTTGATTTGCTTTGAAAAATTGTCACTTTGGATTGGATGATTCCCTTCTCCTTTCTTTTTTAGAACATTTTTAGTTAGGAAAATCCTCCAATTGTTTTGGAAAATTCTCAAATTGGTTTGGAAAAATCTCAAATTGGTTTGGAAAAATCTCAAATTGGTTTGGAAAATTCTCAATTTGGTTTGGAAAATTCTCAAGTCGACTTGGAAATGCTACTCGCCATCGTATGGGCTGTAGGTTACTTCCGCCCCTACTTGTATATATATATATATATATATATATATATATATATATATATATATATATATATATATACGGAAATCCATTACCCAAAAGGACCTTTAATGAAAAAAGAACATAATTATAAAGAACCGCCTAATCAATTGCGTCGGAGCACTTACAATCGTCACTTTGGATTGGATGATTCCCTTCTCCTTTCTTTTTTAGAACATTTTTAGTTAGGGAAATCCTCCAATTGTTTTGGAAAATTCTCAAAGTGGTTTGGAAAAATCTCAAATTGGTTTGGAAAAATCTCAAATTGGTTTGGAAAATTCTCAATTTGGTTTGGAAAATTACAAGAAGCACAAAAGACGACTCGAGTTGCAATTACCAGTTCCAATATTTGGTTAAGCTTAATATTTTAGCGATGGCCTTGTCGAACCGCATGTTCTATATTACTAACACCTTGATATTCTGTAGAATAGAATTCAGGCCAATTAGCTGAGGAAAACAAACTGAATTTACCATGAAAAAAAGTTGTTTGGTGAATAATGTCATTTGAATTGGAAGATGATGAAAGGTGCTAAACACCTAATTTGGCGACTAGAATTCTACCCGAAAAAAAGCGACTTTAAAATTCTACCCGAATTTGAAAGTTGTACAATGATAATAAATTACGCTTGGCTGATTTTGATTTGTTCGTTACAGAATCGTTCTCAAGAATCAGTTAATTCTTCAAGGGGTTTACCTGTTAAATTCATTGATGGAATACTTGATAGTTTAGTTACTCTCAGTCATGTAGTATCACTCTAAAGTGACACCAGATTTCGATGGCAACTGTCTATGTTCACGGCTCTCTACAAAACATACGACTTGGAACTAAGCCAGGAGGCCAGGAAAATTCGTTCCATTTGTAAACTTGAACCTCTCCAACGGAGGATGATGACTAATGGAGAAAGTTCAAGGTACATTGCCCCCGGTTAATGATGTATTAATTTGTGGATGAGCGGAAGAAAGTAACGAAAGAGTTGGACCCTAATGTACCTGATGGTGCGTGCAGTTCATGAAGCTTTGGCGGCTCATCAATCAAAACTGGCCATCATCAAAGAGTTGTTCCCTTTCCGCGTAGTATCTCACTCTACGTACCGCTTAACGCTATCATCGAGGTACCTAATTCATCACGCAAGGATCCCTGAAATAGATGAACGTTTCCAGCAAATTGTTTACACATAACCATAAGGGAGCATAAGTACATTCTATAACTTCCCAACTCGGTTTCCGTCCCACATCTAGTTCGGTTCGATTATTATTATTGAGAACTTTCATAAGAAGCGAAGCTATTGCAATGGCTCCTAAAATTTCAAAATCAAAAAGTTCGAAAAATTTCTTCATTGAAATTTTTGGACATTTTGAGGCGAATCCGGGAGTTCAACTCTTCTTCATGTAGGTTTATATATATATAATGACTGCTTCTTATTGGATACAGGATATCGAGGAATAATAACTTCGAGATGTCTTAGATGAGAATGGTGTATTTAGTGGCCCTCTTGGCTCTTTATGTAGGTGCTGGCCTGGTGAGGGGGGATGTCGTTCTTCTTCCTTACACACTTCTCAACCGCTACAATCCCTCTTCTCACACGCTTTATCCAGCAAATGGAGGACGAATTCGAAATTTCAGCACTGATCTCGCCTCAGTATGTCTTCCATCACTATCTCCATGTCAGTGGGAATTCATAGTTGCTGACGGTACCTCACCGATTCTAGGAGCTGACTTTCTGGATCACTTTGGACTGCTCGTCGACATTCAAAATAGGCGTCTCATTGACACAGCACTTCAAACATTCACCGGTTGCACAATTAACCTTGTCCATCCTTCGGACTCATGCTCTTCGATTCTTCATCCTTCCACTCCGCGCTTCTCGAGGCTACTCTTTGAATATCGTCGTTTACAGGATCCTGAACATAACCCTATCTATCACCGAAAACCGGACGTCCGTGCCACGCTCACCTCCGTTGACTCGCTCCTGCCCTCTTCCAGAAAACAAAGCAGTATTTCGATGAGCTCCAAAGTGATGACACAGTTCAACCCACTGACTCTCCGTGGTCAAGCCCCCTGCACGTTGTAATGAAGCCCAGTGGAGACGTCCGCCCCGTCGAAGACTAAAGAGCTCTAAACTTACAAACTGAATCGGATAGGTATACCATAACTCACCTTCACGACTTCACGAAGTAACTCTATGGTACCACCGTATATATTCAAATCGTGACATCTCCAGAGTCACTGCAAAAAACATCCGGTTGACATTCCTAAGACAGCTGTCATCACTCCCTTTGGCACTTTTCACTTCACTCACATGAACTACGGACTTCGTAACGTTCCACAGAATCGGCAGCATTTTATGCACTATGTCCTCCGAGATTTCTACCTTCGGTAGTGAGGGAGCGAAATATATCATTGACGGTATTTTTTACTAATGACTTTATGCTTAATCATAATCAAGTATTTCGTTAGCTCATCAAGACGCTGGTTTTTTCCAATTAGTTTCAGCAGATTCGCCAAAGAATTCATAAAATAATCATGTACATTTATAGCGAGTGACCTTTGTTGGAGATAATCGCGGGTCACGCCAAAGGCGTTGCTTGGAACACATTTAGGTATTTCCCGTTTGCTCGATATCCGACCCTCGCAGTTTTGTCTCAATAACTTCAGTCAGGGGTGACATCACAAATTCAACCGATTGACGACCCAATTGAACTGCGTAGCGCTTTCGGGGTTCCTCGAGTTAATTTAATAGTCGAACCCAATTTACCTGTCTCCGCATACGTCAGTTTAGCAGTGAGATATGCAACGCTTCCATCACTGCCAGCGGATTCCCCCCCGAGCGACTAGCACCGCCAGCCATCTTTAGCTCGAAAGACCACTCGCTAACAGTTGAACATACCGGAGATGATCTCCATATTTTAGAGCAACGCACGATGGGGTTGCGGCGATAAATTATTCATCGATCGCCCGGTACAACGGTAACTCCGCGGCCCTTTCGGCCGAACGGAGGACTTTCCCGCTCCATCAATTATCTGTAGCCTCCTGCCTTGGAATGGGAGTGAACCATCAGTGTCACTAGAACTTGGCGAGACTATCTCACTAATACCTGACTGCTATACGGGCGCTAGGATATTCGTTTAACGGAAGGCGGTTCCTCGCAACTGTAGAGAATTGATCAGAAAACGTATCAAGTTTAGTATTCTCTAATACTATTATCTTACTATACTATAAAACACCAATATCTTACCAATATATAAAAATCTTATGATGTGTGTTAATCACGTAAAAACTACTGGACCCATGGAACTGAAATAGTACATTGATATTCTTAGGGTCTCTGGTTAACACTTATGCTATATTACAATCCTCCAGACTTTCTCCTTCATTGAGAACTCGGCTTTCCCTAACGACGTCGCCCAGGTGAACAATTTTGTAATTAAAGAAAACCCGGAAATGCGTCGAGCTTTTCATGTCAAACAATGATGGGGTACGTTTAGGCATAAAGAACTTTCGATAACAAATTCAACGATACCCAAATGATTTCGGTCGGTTGAGACGAGCAGTTTCTATTCGTGAAGATAGATCATCATTACTTGATATTAAAAACACCTTATTTACTAAGGCGATGTTGGTTGGGAAGATTTTTAACGTGCCTAAGGTTATGACGAGTTGAGATGTCGCCGGGGAAGCCATCAGGGCATGGAGGCTCTACGTACTCTAAGAAAAAGAATTAGGAAAGAAAAATTATGTTCTATAGTTTACATGTACCTACTACAAGTACGTTACATTACTAGGTCATGCTATGGGTACCAAGTCGATCATTGTTAGGGTACCAATGTAAAGACGATTGAATTGACGTCACGATTAAGTGTACGTAATGTTTTCCCACCAGTAATGGTTAAGCTTGGTCAGTAAGGTAGCTGAAAAAGCCATGAAAATCCGCTAATATCGGAACTAAGCGGAATTAACGAAAAAATTTCCCGTCATGCAGCATGATCGTATGCGAGAATTTTCGTAAATTACCTGATTATTAACATGTACCTATCATTTTTTACCACTGGGTTTTGTGCTCGAAAATTTAGCACAACTAAGCGCAAGCCACCATGATTCTATTCAATTTATTTTCACGTACCTACAACCAATGCGTAGCCTGGGAAATGTAACTCCTTTGATTTTCATTGCAAGAAAATCGTTCGCAACTTTTTGGAACGCTCTCACTTTATCATAACATATCGTGATTCCTAATCCGCTGTAGTGTCAAGGAAAGAGGATTTATTACTGTTATTATTTATTATTGGAAATATTTCTTCGTAAACATAATGAACCAACAATGCGAAAAGAAAGGTCCCACATAGTAGGTACTATTGAATAGTATTCACTTCTAAGCAGTTGATACTAAACGATGCAAAGGCTTATGATCACCTGATTGGCTCCCAAAGCTGATTTCTATGGTATTTAATCTCTGAAGCTGAAATTTAAAACGATTTTCTCCTAATGGACGCAGGAAACTGAAATTTCGCATGGAGCCTCTATAAGATTGCTATGTATGACTGATAAAGTGAGGACCCACCGTGATCAGCTGTATAGGATAGAGACCTCATTTCTTTCCTAATCCACGAAGAAAGAAAAAATTTGGAATGGAGCCTGCTTGTACGATTGCCAAAGTGAGGAACCATCTAGATCAGCTTAGTGAGAAAACATGACACATGATTTTTATTTATTCGTTGCAACAGAAAATCGATAACTGGTTAATATTTCATGCTACATTGTTATGAAAATTGAGCACTTCGAGTGGGAAGAAATGTTAACTATAAATTTTATGAGAAAACGCTTTCAAATTATTACACAATGGTTTATTATTTCTGTCTTGGATAGCCCTTCTACGCAGAAATTGGCCTATTATTTACTATTAAACCCCATATATGTAACATATGATCAGAACATGGCGCATAGTGACTCCGAGAAAAGTTATAATTTTGACACTTCCAGAACCTCGCAATTTTTCGCTTCACAGTGCAAATGATTAAAAAAAGAGGTCGATACGTAAGGAAATAATATAGGTTCAGAGGCCCAGAGTGCAGCTGATCAGTGCATCTCCGTACCTCGCAATTGTTACCGAGAAGTCTTAGAGGAACTCCATCTAAATAACAACACCGTGGGTCGAATAGGAAATTTTGCCTCGGAGGCTCCGAAGCTGCTGAGTCCCTCCATACTTAGTAATTGTATTCCAGATTTCCGAAAAAGATCTTTATTTCAGATTTCAGCATCATAAATCAATATAAAAACAAATTAGGCTCACACAGAAAGACACGGAACGAAAGTTGTTCAGATCAGTCTAGAATGTAAAATGCGAGTAGAAATTTTGCCACTGTAAAAAAACAAAAACCGTTTGATTCTAGTGGAGACTACAACTTTTCCATCGCTCAAAAGCGACAACAATGTTTCCGCTACCTATAGTTAGACTTAGGAGCAATTTAAGAGATGAAATTTAGCATTTAGGTACCAATACTTCACTAGTAGGTACATCAGCACGGACAATATTTAATACACTCGATTTTGCAACGTTAGAATAAATTCCATTAGAACCATATCACCTGATAATACCATTATTGGCATTACATTAGCTGATATTTTCAAGGCAAATTTTATGTGTCCCATTGTCAATATCTAGCGATTACTGATGGAATTGAGAGCTTGATTGTCTAATCAGTAGATCCGCTCAGCGCATAAAAATTCGAAGGTGTTTTCCGATATTCGAGCCCTTAGGGAAAACTAAACGTTGAAGGTACAGCGTTGCGGGTGGTTTTAATTGATTCTTTGGGATTACATTTATAATTGACAAGCAAAAAATCATTACTGTCACATAGGAAGTTTTCGAGATCTCGATTTACGAATGTTAAGCCCTTTAATGCAACCCTTTAGGGTTGAAAAAAATTTATGCCGAGCTTCTAGGACCATCTAGACCCCAATGCGATTTTTGACGCAAGCTTCATGAAGTTTGGTCTATTAATTTCGGGGAAGAGCCACGGACGGTGATTGCGGACGGACGGACTTTTGCATTCTAATCTAATTCGATTTTTGGATTCTACGGGTCTTGGAACGTAAACCAAAAAATTTTCAGGAGGGGTTAAAAAAAAATTTTTTTTTTCTTGGTCGATTACAAAGTTCATTATTGAAAAAGATAAACCAAAAAAAGAGAGAAACAAAAAGTCATTTTAAATCATATTCTGAGGTTCAAAAAAGATTTTTGATTTTTTTGCAGTTTTTATCGATTTTCAGCAAAAGTTATTAGAATAAGTTTTCAGCATAAATTCGTGCATGCAATTCGTAAAGTTTCAGTTCATCGTTGATATAGGTACTTCTGTTGACTAAAGTTCTGCCAGTTTTAGCTTTTTTTAGTGGTATTCTCAGCTTATTTTTTGAAATTTAAGCAAATTACGGTGTTCAAAAAGTAGTTCATACTTTCATTTGAAAACCAAGAGAATTTTGTTATCTCAATCCTAAGTAGGGTTATTCTCTGGAATGGCATATGCATATGTATAACATTGCATGATTATGTATTTCATAAGATATGAAACAGTATATCAAATTCTTTTTCGTTCTTTTTTTATTTGTTTAATTGATGCTAAAAATGTTGTATGGATGCACAGTTGTGTTATATTGAATTAAATACATGCTAGCATGGAAAAATATAATTTCGGAAGAAGTATTAGGAATTGAAACACCAGCAGGACCCAAAAATAAACTTGGGATCACGTGCCAGCCAGTCCGTTTACCCAGCTGAAGAGGTGAGAGTTGCGATCTTTGTGCTCAAGGCTTATGATGTAAAAATGATGCTACTTTCTGTTTATTTTAAATTGTTATTTTGTCAATATGTTATTTTGTGTCAATAAATGAACAAATAATTATAAGCATGGAACGTGGATTACATTTACTTTCTTCGTTTTACTCGAAAGGATTCGCTGGTACAAAGAGAAACGTTGAGTTTATGGAGGTCAGTACCTATAGAACACCTCCCGAATTATATTCCGAATTGGATCATTATAACGTAATGAAGTGAAAATTGATATATTTATCTTCCAACCAATAATAAAGGTGTGTGGAAAATTCATGAGGAAGCTATTTTGTAATTCAGGGCAAATACAATAAATATGCCGTTTTAATCGCATAACGGTCATTCTCCCTACTGCTACCTCTCCAATATCGAGTTCCGAAATTCAGTAACAAAACACCATGATTCATTATGTCCAGCTAAACAATTTATTTTCGAGAATTGTAATAAAGGGTTTGTATTGTAGGGTACAGGCATGTTGTTTAACGTGTAGCTGTAGCATCCAAATATTGGTTACCTATCTAACGAAAACCAGCAAGTCATTAGACCGTACAGATCTAGAACTAATTAGGATCATGTCTTTGAGGATCGAGTTTTAACCAATAACGAAGAATGTAGTTGTTACATGATATTTACCCGTTATTTATTTAGTACGCTGTTGGTAATTAGTCCGACTGCAGAATCCTTTGCCTCCTACAAGTTGTTGTAACATCAATTTGCAACTTCAGAAGCACGTCCTTGCTAATGATTAATTTATTCTAAAATGCTGCCCTCCTAAGAAAAAATTCCCTAACTGACAAAATCCCCATTGTGAGGTTTTTCGCTCATCGGGAAGCTCTCAATTTCCACTATTTTTTCATACAAATTAGAACGTCCAATTCGTGTTCTTGGTCTTTTGAGAGGATGATGTAGTTTGTCCTATCTGCAGGTTGACGTAGTTTTCAAAGTTAAGAAGTCCTAACTGTTCTTCCTAGGTAAGATCGTTCTATCATACCATTTGCAATGCAAATTGGACTATTCAACTTAGTACAACTTTTTAGATATGACAATATGACCTAGTAGATGAACACATTTCTCTAGTCCGGACAAGTGACAGTTGTGAGAGTTCATGTAAATCACAGTTGCGGTTAATGTGAATCACAGTTCTTCCTGGTACGCCATATTGCGATCATCAGTTGCGCGTAATGGATATCATTTGGCGTGCGTTATTAGTGCTCTCACTCCTTTCGCTTTGTTAGCGCGTTGCTCAGTTTTACGTTTATTGTTTTCTACCAGTGGCAGCCGGTACCGTCTGACCAGCTATCTACTCTCGCAAAAAAGGGGAAAAATTCATTATTTCCAATCAAATCTATGCAAGAACAATGTCATAAGTTCGTAAGTTTCATCTTGTACGAAAAGGTCATTTGTGTAAAATTTTGCATACGAGTCTGCAAGACAATGAGACATTTTAGCGAATTTTCTTAAAAAATAAAGCTATTGCAATGGCTCCAAAAATTTTAAAATAAAAATTTTCAACAATTTTCTTCATCGAAATCTGTTTTGAGGCATTCTGAAATGATTCCTGGATTTTAACGCTTTTTTATATGTATATATATATATATATATATATATATATGTATGTATGTATAAGTATATATATATGTATGTGTCATTCCAGACGATAACTCTCGATAGAATTGAGATAGAAACTTCGTTCTTTCGCCAAAAAATCAAGCATTTCAAAAGAAAGGATGAGTTCGTTGGACAACAGTTTTTGAGCACATTAAATTGGTCAAATTTCAAAAAATGTACTTAAAAAATCACTAAAAAAGGCAAAAAACCGCTAAAAATTAACAAATTTCTATTTTTTAGCAGAATGCTACTCGAAAAAAATTAATTGAACATGAACTAGGACATTTAAAAATTTAAGCACAAAATTGTACTGAAAAATGTACTTCAATTTCATTAAAATAAGCTAAAAATCGATAGGAACACTTGAAAAAATTGTAAAAATCCACAAAATCGTTTGTTCATTGGAATATTACTGAGAAAAAGTTAGTTTGCTATAAAATGTATAATAAAATTTTTATTTGTCCCCAAAGTGCTCAAATTTCAACAGAATTTAACATAAATGTAATACGACCATTTATGAAAATTCGCTCATACGATCATGCTGCATGACTGGAACTTTTTATATATTGACTGCCTCACACCCCCACCCCTCTCCTTGCACCCTTTTCTCGTTGAAATAATTTCTCTTTCTATTCAGCGCGGAATTTTTATATTCTGTATATTAGTTCTAACATCATTTTGTAAACAAAACAAACAAACAAATCAACTTGGTTGTTTGAAAATGAAAGATTTTAGCTCACTCTTCTGATTGGGAAAAAGCCCATCAATTCAATCGTCCGGTAATGTCCCAAAGAATCTCCCTATCAAATTTCAACTTCCTTGGGAGAACAGGAGAGAATTTTGTCTCTCAGCTAACTAGGAAAGATCCCATAATTTCAATCGTCTCTTAATGTCACGAGGTTTTCAATGACTGGCGAACTAATTTTGTAATCGTCGGTTTTTTATTACTATATTGATGTGGGCATTTTATATTAGCCCCTTTCACGTTTTATTTTTGTACTTTTCCATTCGAATAAATATCATTTCTACCTCCATTCCATCGTTGAAAAAGTTAATCATTCATGATACAAAGGTCTTCTGCATTTTATTTAATGTTCAGTTATAGGCAATATAAGTGGCACGAGGTCATAATAAATTATCATCTTAAAGCCTAACTCCTAGGTTAAAACGTCCCAACTAACATTCTCTCCCAGGTTAAAACGTCCTATCCTATATTAATCCTAGGATAAAACGACCGGTTTGAATAATTTTGTTAACTACTACTAATGAACAAACTTTTGGATAACTGCTCTCTTTTCCAGAAATAACAGCCATCCCATAGAATATATCAGTTCAAGTCTCAGAAATTCACGTTAAAAAAACATGGATGGCAGAAAAAAATATCTAAAAAGTCGTTAATCTCAAAATGTGAAAAATGCAGATTCGACAAATAGCCTTAGGAAAGCAGGATTGTGAAAAATGCAGATAGGATAGCCTTAGGAAAGCAGAATTTACTGGTGGTATGCAAACATTGATTACTTTTACCTTTAATGGAACGAGCCTAGCAATTTTATATTCTCTTGGCGTGAAGCACGTTACATCCTATGTAATGTTTTCAGATAAGAGTGAGGAAGTGAACCAGTTATGTTCATGCAGATCAGGCTTGAATTTTTATCCCAAATCACCTCCGGTTGGAAGCTCAGGGAGGCAGCAGCGAACAAACGGCGGATGCCTGATTTCACGCTTTTGCATCTGCTCTCAGCTCGCGAGGCAGCGAAATAAAAATCAGATCGCCCGTCGCCCGGCGGACTCGTTTTAAAGTGGCCATTAGCGGCGGAGCCACGCCGCGCTTGCTCCGTGATTTACGCGAGGTCGTAAATGAAATGGATCAACCCGGGGTGAAATGAAGATGGTTTCTGGGCTGGAAGCTTCCAACCAGCCGAGGGCCTCCAGCGGTTTTGAAAAGCCGCGCGAGGGGGAGCGCAGGAGCCCAAGTGTTGGCGTGCGAGTGAGAGGTTTGTGGTCGAGATAGTTTCTCGCGATGAGCGCATAATTCCGCGATTCCGCTGCCCTTTTTGGGAGGATCGCTCCGTTGTCACAGGACCACTTCATGAGCATCTGGTTACCGTCTATTCACAGGAACTGGGTCATTAGAGGAACCGGTATCTCATTGATATCGTACACATAGGGGGTTTTGAATTGGCAATACGCGTGTTCAGCAGGTGGAAGTCCGCTTCTGCATTTCTGAATGCTCTACAAACCTATTCCAGGAACATAGGAGGCGAGGGATGAACCGCAACATGAACAGTAGGTACAAGACGTACAATTACTATTGCAAAAGTGTACACCTCCAAAGGTCGTGTTTAATTCAACCAATGTATGACTTTTTCAATAGACACAAATCTGTACTAATGCCAGTATCTTGAATTGGAAACCTCGTTATCTATCCCAGATTCGGAATCCATGCGAACTTGTATGCAACATTATTCCGTCAGCCATGTTTTAAGAATGCTTCATCCGGAACCGGTCGAACTATAAAAAAAAAAAAAAGTATTCCGATACAAGCAAAACGTGGAATATCCTGTTCCCTTGTGGCAAATTTGTCTGTAATTCACGGTAAACGTACGTTAAAAATTAGAAAAATTTCTCCTCAAAATGATTGAAGGTGATTGATAAATTTAAAAAATCCGAAAGCAATTCTGTGGGCATTTTAATATATTTTGTGGTTGCTTCCCTATATTTTTGTATTACTGTCTAGATAAAAAAGATAATTGAAATAATTTTCAGTATAACTAAATATTATGTTATTAAGAAAATCTATAGTTCGTTTTCCGATATTTCTTCTTTATTGATGATTGACACTGAAAGCTGTTGACTCAGTGTGGGTAGGGTCAACGGTATGTCAAGGTTTGTGCTACCGAATGTCTGATACAATGGTGAACAGTCGTTAAACGTCTTGGATAACTCTTACATATCACGTACGCGTACGTGCCGAGTTGGTACATGTGACATTTATCCCAACATTTCAGTAAATTTAATGGGTCAGATACAAAACCCAGTATTATCAGATGTTTAGAAATCTCCACCCGTACTTGCCGTTGGCTGGAAAAGAGGTCCGACGTGATTTACCGTAAAGTTCGAAGGAGTTGCCAACATGGGTAGTTACAATTTGTTACGAAACAGATAACTTGCTGTAGCTATAAGATCTCGTTAAAGACATCAGGTGGACGCACTCCGACAGAGGGATTCCCAGGATAAAGAGCCCAATCAAAATCCCGAAACGGATCTTTAAAAAAAGCGGTCGGAAAAAGAGAGGAAATAAGGAGGGCAGGACATATTTTACGAACCTTGTCGCCCCAGGTGTAAGGTAGTTACTGAAACTAATAGGAAGCTTTGCCATCTTTATCAGTTAGGAAGGTCGGAGGGGTCTTGAGGGTAGGATTTGTTGGCGAGGTGTCGGATCGGGGTAAAGACGGAGTTGAAGTGGATTCCACCGGAGGCCTCTCTACCGCCGCTTGTAGATATTCCACGGCTGGAGAGGTTCCCCCTAATGTAACATTAGAATCACGTAGGAGAGCGACTCCACGAAAAGGGGAGAGGAGAGGCCAACCGCTCACGTACCGCAAAATATGACACATTATCCACCAGCCTTAGTCCGGGGGGGCACAGTGGACAGCATAACGGAGGAGATTCCACACAATACAGCCCCAACGAGGACGGGACAGCCTCAAATGACTTACGTGGAACAGGGAACGGAAACCAACGTGAGCGAGCAAAATGCACTCGCTCTGAATCGTTGGAAACACTGCTCCGAAAACGTTTTGATGACACACATGTACAAGTATGTTAGAATCATTGCATACTTATTGCCTAATCAGGATTGTGAACACCATCGTTGTACTACTTTTAAATGTTCCTAGTTCCCAGCACATACGTGCACGCATGTCATTACATCCCTAATATTACATATTCAAAAACATTAGCGTCATCATTGTATTATGATTCTGAATCCTGGCACACATGTATGTACATTGTACATGTAGGTATGCTAAGTTTATTATATACATTACACACTCATAAATGTCCCAGATAATGTGACCTAAATCGAATAATAACAGTGAAAGTACCTAACTATTGGTTGATACAAGAATTTCATATTCACGCATGCGCAGCTACTAACAGTACGACCGGGTTCAATTTGATGTTAGGGATTAAACGGCATTTTTCCCAACTTCAACTATTGTAACCAAAGATGTTCAAAATGGTCAAAAACGTAAAAGGAAATTTTGATTTTGAGCAATTAAATTTTTCTTTTATCTCTTAAAATTGAAAACAATGAGTTAGATATCGTCTGAGACAACTTGAAACTATCAATAGAATGTCCGTTACAACTGTTTCCATTTATTCAGTTCGCTAGAATATTATACAAATTCTAGAAAAAATGTATATTACATCTATATCTGGTATTATATATTCTCTCCTGTGAGGACTTGACCCGTTAGTATTATTTAAACCTTGGAGCTCCCAAATGAAGTAACTATATATTTTGAATTCTCATGTAGAAAGTCGCTATCGACTGTATGGGATGAAATTAATAATCATGTTCCTGCAATAATTGAACGTTTCCACGTTATTAATTATGTATGGTAAAAAAATTGACTTGAGCGGAGGTTGAAAAAGAAAAAAAAATGAAAAAGCGGGATAAATATTACCCTACACCCCTTGTTCCACCTAACTGACCCATAAATTATTGCTGGAGCCACACCTGCAAGCTTCATGGATATTCATACCCCTTCCGAGATAATTCGCAACTTTTTCTCTCCATTTTCTTCCTGTTCTTCTTCTTTTTTTTGCTCGACATTAATTAAATAATGCTGAACAGGCGACCTCCGGTAATAAGTAAGTGCGCTGCCTTTATTCCATCCGCTCCTTTCGCCCGGATTTAAATTTCATAGCGTAATAAAACGTGAGTAATTAGAACCCGTGTAATACCGTGAGTAAAATGACTCAATCCCATTATCAAAGAGGTGGGGGGGGGGGGGGATAGAAACGCGAATGGAATGGATGCTACGGGTCGGTACCTATACACGTTAGGCTGTGACAACATTCACTTGTGTTTTTGGAATGGTGTGCGCTTGATGATGCCTAGTTGGGTCAATATTACTGTTAGGTACGTAAGGACCACCTATATTTGTAGTGAGCTCCTGTTATCCTTTGATTTCCATATTTCTAGAACTAACTGTAACGATCACTCGAAGTTTTATCAATGACTGTTTCGTGTCACCTTCCGTCTCGTTACGAAATTTTCCCCAACTCTCTGCCTTAAAACCACCAGCCTCCTGCACCTAAGGTTGGGCCCGATTCATAAAAAAGAGGTGCGCGGTGCAGGCAGAGTGCAGGCACGTCGTCACACCAGTGAGTTCAATTCACACATAAGAGGTGAAGGTGTGGCGTTGAAACGACGAATATAGGCAATAGTTGAAGCGCATACGCCTAAAATGTTCACTGACAACGAGAGTGTTAAGGATGACCTCGGTGTTTTGTTATTAACAAACTTTACCTACTTAATACTAAAAAAAAAAAAAAAGTTTTGCCGCCCTTTGTGGTAAGAAAGAAAACAAGTATGAATGGGATATTTCATGTCATGATAGCGCAAAACATAAATCCAGAAAGGTTCCAGAACTTTCACATGATGTCACATATATGTTTTTATGGAATACAATAGAAATCACAGAGTTTTCATTAAAATCTGGATCGCTCTGCGTGAATATTGGTGCACAAGACGCACGCTCTTTCAAACTGTCTCCAGAGGTGTGGATTAGGCGCGTAAGAGGTGAGCAAGCGTCAGTTCTTATGTGGAGATTGGACGATACGTTTACATGGAAGAGGCGTCGACGCGGCGTAGCTCACACCGTGCCTGCACCGCGCGTCCCCTTGTCATCACTTTTTTGCGAATCGGGCCATAGATCTGCTTAAGCCTCATAGGTGCTGCCTTGAAAAAAAAAAAAAAAAAAAAAAAAAAAAAAAAAAGGTCAGATTTAAAACAAGTTACTTGATGTCGATATTCTCTTTTTTCCAAACTAAGTACAATTTAGCTCCTTCAGGTGAATTATTGTAGGCATTTCATTTGTCTTTCACTGTTCCAGAAAGGATCCTAGTCAAAATTAAACTTCCTAGGATGAAGAGGAGCTGAGTGTCTGTCGATTGTCCGCAAATGCTTGTAACAAGCTTAATTTCCACATTTTCCACAGATTTTGGTCAAATTTTCAGGGAATCAGAGAGTAAGAGAATAGATGGTTCCCTATCAGTTTCGTCGTTACTCAATCCATAATTGACTCTGCGCATGGAAAAACGTGAATTCCTCTTTTTTTAGCATTCTTTTCTTATGCCCTAGTCTTCCGATCTCGCTCAATTCGGGAGGACAGTGGGGAGACGAAAATTTGATCTACCCGTATCAATTTCATAAAGATTGATCATTACAACCGACTACGTTCGCACAGATAAGTAAGCTTATTGACGAGCTTAATTTTCATTTTCTTCCAATTTTGAAGAACTTATCGAGGAATGGGCGGGTTGGTTGATCTCAGATTATTATTACTTCGTTTTGCATATGAGCATAAGTAGATTATGTCAACCATAATTTTCACGTTTCTCAATCGACAGATTTTGTCATTTTACTTTCGAAACTTATATATATCCACTGTAGCATTATGTTCATTATATACGTTTATGTTAGGGATACGAGAAAGCTATGCCACACCCAACTTGGCAGACGTTTTTCTGTCTGACAATTTTGTTTGAAATCACCCTCCGAGCTATGACATATCCATGTTAATAAGAAAAACACTCTTAAAATATTATAGGTAATGCAGGAACGGTTGGTGACTATGAAAATATACTAGCAGCTTGGCATTTTTTCGTTACGCCGTTCATTTACTGCTTCCCGACTTACCTAACATCTATAATTGGTATTATTGATTGGTGTTCAGAAGTGCCTTTATGTGCGAGGATGACGCATACACACTCAAAAGGCTGGACTCGTTTGAGAGGTTTTTGACAAACTTCCGTACGTTCCCTATATAGATGGTTTTTAGCGTCGTAAAATCCCCTTAACCTTCCGTAACATTGTAAGTCGAGAATAACCAAACAGCGTCGTCAGTATAGATACACATCACTCGGTTTTTGTACTACTCCACTATCGTGATTTCCATGAAGTTGTTCTACACAGCGTTCGTGAATCTAAAATTATGAATGAAGCTAACCAAGATTAGCTAAGTTAATTATAAATCTATACATTACAAGCCGGACAGCGGCTGGGTAATCCGCATGTATATTAATGTTTTAAAAAATCATGGAATTCGCTCATGTTGTTGTGCAGCACGATATTTCTGATTGTTGTGGATTAGGATCAATGATCTCTATCATGGATGAAATACGTATTGTGGAGGAATAACATTTGCCTGGGTACATTATAGCCAATGATATATGTCAGTGTAATACCGCCGGATAATGGGAAAATAGGATCGATTGGATTAGCGAATCTCGTGGTAATGGAAGCCGGATCTCATTGATAACTGAGGCAGGTACTTTTGCTCCGATAGGTCCCGTACAGCAGTCGGACGTTCGTACGCAATTAGCCGATGACAAAGGCAAATCTGAAATATCACGGCAGCGTTTTGATTCCCAGCGGGGGACCAACTACACAATACTGAAGGCAATAATCCAAATAACACATGGGCATGTGACATGGCTTCGTGAGAAAATTTCGCCCCCCTCGAGCGTACCTATCAATCTAGTGATTACGGAATCTGCTCCGTATTGTCTCATTCGAAAATTGGTGTCCCGCTTATTCCACGATAAGCCGGTTAACTGGCTTTGCAACTGAATCATCCCATATCAATAGAGATGGTATTGAAATATAATGTAATTAATTAGTTCATCTATTCCATATGAACAATTCTGGTGCTAATATATTTCTTTGACTCCCGTTATTTCAAATTCTCAATTCCTGAATACAGTTTTTTATTTTATCATTCTTTCGCGTCTCCATAGCTGCATGAAAGTTCGAGGTTAAATGAATGTGCATTTGAAACAGTATTCACATCCCATCATTATGTACCTACTTTTTAACGTAGAATAAGTTTTCATGGAGACTTTCTTGCCGAAAATAATCATCTAACAACGTCAATTAACATCGAAATGCACAAGAAGGCTAGTGTTACCTTTGCCATTTGATCCCCAGCACCAATTTATTTCTTTGCTAATCAACCCATGATGATTGAATTTGAAGTGGAGACCTCTTGGAACATCTAAAACGAAATTTAAAGTGTGAAGTCTTCTAGATCAGCTGTGTGAGCTCAAGAGCTAATTTCTTTTTAATTCAACCTATAAATTTTAAATTTTAAATTAAGGCCTCTTGGGACGTCTAGAAAACTATTCAACCTATGAAGCTGAAATTTGAAATGTAGAATCTTCGGGGCGTCTACAAACGAGTCCAAAATTTTGAAGCCCCCTAGGTCAGCAATATAAGCTCCAGGGGCTAATTTCTTTTCTGTTCAAAACCAATGATTACTTAGTACTTGCAAGTACAAAGTAAGTACGAGTACGTCATTGAAAAGCAATTGCAAGTACTCTTCCTCAAAATTACTTGTACTCAAAATTGCAGTGGCAAGTACAATTACAAGTACTTTGTAATTATATAGCCAAGACAACTATCTATAAGTAAAAGTACTTGCCTATTTTTTTAGTACAAGTACACGACAAGTACATGTACACGAGTACTTGTACTTGTAAAATCAGCTAGTACAAGTTCTTGTACTTGTACTTGTGAAATCAGTAGTACATGATCTTGTACTTGTAATTTTACTTGTACTTTGAGCAACGCAAGTACCACCCCTTTCCCTCTAAAATCTTGAAAATATGTCGGTAATCACTGAATTTCTGACAATGAGCAAGTCGGTGGTAATCATTGCATTTTTGAAGGAAAATATGAGTTATTCGGAAGCTTCAAAATTTTTTTCGGGAGCTTTCTCGTGACTTGAACTTTAATTTTAACAAAAGATCCGATAGAGTTCATTTGGAAACGGAAAGGCATTCCGAAGCGGAATATTATTGATTCTCAACTAAAAATCGTGATGCACTCGCGGTACTTGAATTTCAATTACAAGTACCTGTAATCGTATAAGCGCAATTACAAGTAATTGTAATTGAAAAATGACTCCGACTTACATAATTACTCGTACTTGTCCTTGTTATTAAAAGTACTTGTACTTGTGCGGCTTAAAGTCGAAACAGGTAAAGTAACGAAAATTCGCTAAAAAGGGATAGAAGGGTAACTTATGTAATCGGCCAGATTTTGGGAACACACTCTTCAACCAACACTGTTAACTAATATCCACAAATAATAAATGTATGAATGCGTGTGTGTTTTTGTCTAGTGGTCAGCATAGTAACCTCTCTGAGACCGACATAAAAAAATTGAGACTCCATCAGTGAGGAACAATGAGTGTTACACCCCCGCATTCATTTTATATTTTTAAATGAAAATAGACTTCATTCCACAAAATCGGACACCACCGGAACTCTCCTACAAAGGATAGTTTTCTTTCTACGATTTTTCAGTTCTCTGCACTTGTGCCGTCACACTGGGCAGGGAGGTCCCGCCCTGGCAAGATGGATGCTTTGGCATCATCAGTTCAAGAAAATCATAATACCCGAATCGGTTACTTAACATGGCTTCCCTACTCAGAGAAGCAAGTAGAGTAATTGATATAGAGAGTGATTAATAGTGAGGGGGGGGGGGGGCTATAAAGTATATACCGTACGTACCAATTGTATATCCTTGTATATCCCACTTTCACTAAGTAGTCTCGACATTTGATTCCAGACACCACTGCCTACTTCTATGTGTTCTGCGGGAAGACTAAGGAAGAAACATAAATATTTACTGTTCATAAATTTGTGTAAATTACTGCAAACTCCAATAAATTAATATTTTACTCAATAGCTTGTAATTATAAAAGCACCTAATTAAACATTATTTGAAGCATTGTTGTCCTCCTCTAACTCAAAATGGTCATTCGGAAATTTTCACGAAGAAAACTTCCTCCATCGGTCCTTTGCAGGAACAAGTAGGAAGGTTGGTAGTTAGGTAAGGCAAGACGAAGACGCGGGATAACTATTCACCAACGTATGCTATGGTGGTTAATATCATTTTTATCATAAAAAGTCAGGTTGACAAAGAAATTGTGAATTCGAAAAACGTTACATAGGTAGAGGTCACGCTGAACTTGGCATAGATTAAACCTATCTGACGATCATAAGGACTAACTTAATTTGAGACACGCAGGAACTACTAGGAAGTAGGTAGTTGAACTAACTTAGCAAGAAAATTAAGGGAGAAATATTGATACCGTGACCGTGAGATACTATTGATAACGTGACTGGGGGGTGGCAAGAATCATCCATGGGCAACTCGGTTTAGCTTTTGATTTGAAAGATCCGCGCAACCTCCACGATTCACACCCCATATTGAAACAAGTAGAGAAGTAAATAAAGTATGTAAAATAATAACTTACTTTTACAGAAGCGGAGGGCAGGTACTTCGTGAAAACCATAACTACTGGATCGAAGTGTTTCGAACATATCCGAGTGTTCTTTGTAATAAATCGCTCATGTTGAAATCGTTAACCACTTCTTTTGCATCGGAACATCCACTTCCAACACAGACCACACTGTTCGCAACTTGAAACATGTTCTTTCTGTTTTTTATTCGTCCAAATCAGTACAGAATCCGGCAGCTTGAGACAGGGCATGGGAAATGAATAAAACTTAACTCCCGCCTCGTACCCTGGTTTGCCCACTCTTGCGTCGCTATTGCACACCCCCATAACAACAATATTTGACCATTTTTTGCTCTCTAAATGACACCAAAATAACAGCTATAACATATAATAAAAAATATAAAACTATAATAATGTAGCTAGTACGAATTAATACAGAACACAATAGTAAATGATTAGAAGCTTCACAAGACATTGAGTATTGCAACCTTCGTGTAACCTAACTGCTACCTTACGTAACCTCGTTACCTCTCACGTTATAACCTCGCGTCCAGCTGAAAATCCTCTATTCAGAAAGAAGAGTCCAAGAATGAACCTAAACTGTCATTTAACCAATGGTTTTCACTGTAAACTACAAACTTTATCAAGGATCTTTTCTAAATAAAATTTCAATTAACCGTATTTTATTTAATGAACGATTATCTTCAACATACCTAATACTTAAAACGTATTGAATTTACATAAATATACATACATTCACAATTGTATATGTCTCGCCTTCGAAGTCATAGCGTATATTATCATACAATTTACAAATAAAACATTTGAGGTCAGTGAGCCAACTATAAAACCGTCTTGTGCGACGGAAGAAAGAAAGGAAAAAAAAGACAGGGTAGATGGAAGGATAGATCTGGAATGGGGTTACCCGTATCTGATCCCTGAATAATTCGTTTCCTGAAAGTCGGAACACTGAAGGAACACATTTGCCGTGGGAGCTCAAGCTGCGCCTCATTAAACTATGGTAGATCCGATTGTTCTGCTTTCTTATTCCTTATGAGGCTATTCATGGAATATAATATTTACTTAAAATGTAGTTTGAGTCACTTTAGCAGTCTGAAATCTAAATGTGGTTGTGTGCAATACCAATTTCTGTTTCCATATATTTTTATTATGATGTCGGTTCCTTTGTTTGCCGAGTTTAGTACCTCAGCCCAAACTATGATGGATGATGGATGATGCATTTGAATCATTTTTCCGTCCATTTTCAACTGTTGCTCTAATCACTATTGTTCGAGACAGTATGATTTGTAATTATAACATGGGATGTTCCAAAATGTTTGCTTGTTTTCGAGATGGCATTTTCAAAACTACTGCCAAGTAGGGTGGCAAATAGCTTCCTCGAATCCGTTTCGTGAATAAATAGATCATATAATCATATATACTTACTCAAACACATACACACACATACACACACACACACAAACAGAGCGAAAACAATGCTCCGGTTTATATTGATAGACTCGGAGGGGAATTTTGTTAGTTTGATAATTACTATTTTAGATGTAGCTTATGCTCGGGCAAATCCTAGTAAGTAGGACTCACGACTTGTTTGAGCTGCTTCACGTTGTTTCGCCTTTAATTTCCTCAACTATATTTTGTCACAGTTGGTCTCTGTGGTTCTTAATCAACAAAGTGACTGCTGCATCACTGACGGATCGCAGAAAGTTGTTCAATACAGCCATACATAATTTTCTACCGTTGCTACCTACATCAGGCCTCAAAGAGTTTTCCACTTATTATATCCATGTAACTAACCTCCCATTGCTTGAATCAGTTTTGAAACTTTCGGGTTGACTGTAAATCATAATGCGGCAAACTCAGATGGCGCCTCAGACCTAATGCACAAATAGGGCGGGATGCGCAACGCGTGTCAAACGCCCTGCTGAAACGAATAAGCGCTAATGAAGTGAATGTACAGCTGGAAAACCGCGACAGATGTTAGAAATTCTCATGAGTAAAGTGCGAGGAAGTGCAACAAGTACGGTCTAATACAGGACAGTAAAGCTCAACATACCTTCAATAACCTGTTGACCGTTCATCTCGTCCCCATCATCAGGATATAATATGTATTATTTTGAATGGAAAATATAGACTCGTTCCTAACAACTCGCAGCTTAGTTTGTACTCGTCCTCAACCAAGCAGTCAAGAAAATATCATTTTGGAAAATATGCAAGCGGAGATTTTACCGAGAAAATACGTTTTAATTATAATAGCAACAATTAGTTAAAATATTCGTAATTTTTATAAAGAAAAATTTGTTATTTCAAGGGTTTAAGTGGATGTTTGTAATAACAGTGATTTGTATTGTGTTGGTGTGCAAGCTCGCATATCATAAGACGAAAAAATTCAAAATCAATCATTTTTGTAAAATGCATATTAGTTTGATAAATAGGTAAGGTAGGGAGTGTTTTTTGGTGGAGGTGAGGGATGCTAGAAAGCTCGCATCTGAATTATAAAGTGCTGCAAATTATTACACAATGTTTTATTATTTCTGTGTTAGATAGCCCTTCTACGCAGATCATTGGTCTATAATTATTAAACCCCGTATGTAATGCATGATCATAATTACATACCTTGCATATAATTACAATCGTCGCGCTCATCAATACATATTCTGATCGTAATTATCACACTGGGCCATTCAACGATCCCCATTACTGTGATTATTTATTATATTAGCGCTTATCTGGTTCTTAGCAGTGAACAATATTCAGTTGGTGATGTAGATGGCATTGCCCTGGTAGGTATCATATGATCAGTACCGTACTGACGAGAACAGGTCGTTCAATAGACACGTTTGGAACAACGTAGGTACTCAGATTTTAGTCTACTGACATGAATGTGGCCCGTTTTGGGTTCGAATTTGTATCAGTATGGCCACCAGTTAGTGAGCTGTACGGTTCTTCCGCTCGAAGGAAGAGAACTGAAGCGTCCACCTATGAGATGATGGCTGATGTATTCTACTCAGTAAGAGGCTTTCAGATTCATTCCGTCGAATTACTACGTAGTGCGACTTGTAGTATTATGCATAGAATAACTGAACAGAGCTATTCAACGATAACTCTCCAACTCTCGCTTCGAATGATTTTCATTTGCATCTGCGTTGTGGGACTAGATATACATTAATAAGCTTACGGAGGACGTCATAACTTCGGTTCATTATTTTTAGCGCAAGACGCGGTCTCTCTCTCTCTCTCTCTCTCTCTCTCTCTCTCTCTCTCTCTCTCTCTCTCTCTCTCTCTCTCTCTCTCTCTCCCTCTCCCTCTCTCTCTCTCTAAACCTCTCTTCTCCAATTCTTCTTTCTCTCTTTTAAGTAATTCTGAAATTTATATCTCCATATTCTTGGAATGATTTAAATTAAATACCTACATCACCGTTTCGGATTCTTTTACTTTTTAGCAAATTTTCGTGGAAGATGGAGGTATTAAAATATCTTCAAACCTTTTAAAATAAACTTTTCGAAAACGTTCATCATTGAAAACCGCTTTGAGGCACTATGAAACGAATATTAGAGCTTAACGCTTTTTCATATCTATACTTATGTATCTATGTGTAAACCTTTACGATTTATTTGTTTTTTTCTCCATAGCACGTACGTGTGTGTGTTTGTATATAGTTCCATACGATAACTCTCCTAAGAGTAGGGATTAAAACTCCGATTTCGCGCCAAAAAATCAAGCTTCCCAAACGAAAGGTTGAGTTCGGTAGATATCACTTTTTGATCACAACAAACTGGTCGAACATAACATGATGTTTATAATATAATGAAATATGATACTTTACAAACATTCGCTCATACGATCATGCTCCATCTCTGAGGAACTGTTTTTCTTCAAAATTTGGTCGTATCGTATTAAGGTAACATGTATCAGCCGTGTAACTTTTAGTGTAACTGGACTGATAGCGTATTACAATCTTTATAAATATGCCATACGTATCTCTGTGTAGGTATGTCTATCTGTCCCTATCTCCCTAACTATAGAAAAGAACAGTCCAACCTTCACCATTCCCATAAAACGCTTCCAGTTTCGGAGCTGAGTATCGCACTACTTTAGCTCTAATTTAAGAGTACTATTAAAAAAACCTTATATATATATATATATATATATATATATATATATATATATATATATATATATATATATGAAAGGTTCTTTCAATTTATATATTCTGATAATAAGTAAGTAATATAAAATTTTCCAACAATCTTGGTTAAATTTAAATGCATCAAAATTCACATGGGTACCCAGTCCTTCATTGCACATTTAGTCACAAGGTTGTAAGGAATCGTTTACTCCGTTCAGCGCACATTCAGGTTCAACAAATGTTAGGGGCATTAGTTTTAAGCTTCGCAGTAATTGTATTAGAAATTAAAAGAATGATATATAATGATATTTCAATGTTGTTTATGCATTAATCAAGCGTTTTATATTCAAATCAGTTTTGTTTTATTCTTCAGACCGAAATAAAAAGAAAACCCTCGTTGAAATCACCATGGTGATTCAATTATCTTATACAAGTCAAATTCAACATTTTCCAAGTCGAATTCAACCTTCTCCGAATCTAGTTCAATCTTTTCCTAGTTAAATTCGACCTTTTCACCAAATTCAACCTTTTCCAATACTGTGAAATCACTAAATCATTAGTAACGAAATTTTGCACCGCAGGGTTCGTGGGCAAGAGTGATGATAATGCAGTTGCAACGGAACTGTTTTCACATGAGGACAGTGATACTTGAAAAACGGCCACAAAATAGTGACACCCCTCCCCACCTCTAATTTTTTCGGTAGTGTGTGCTTAGCATTTTATGGCGGTTTAGTCAACGCGATTTTTCAACGAGTTGTGAGCGATTCTCTAGGGGTACAAACTTACAGAGTTATTTTTATTCAGATTGGGAGTTTGTGGTAATGGGGAAAAAATGACGGTACTTCCCTATGAAACCTAATACATAAACGTTTTGCTATTGTTCTACCTACTACTAAGGGATACTTCATAGCTCATGCCCACGAGTTTTTCTAAATAAGATGTCATTACTATTGATTAAGTGATTTCACGGTACCTACCTGCTTAATTACCTAATGCGTACCTCGATAACAGCATAGAGATAAATAAGTTTTAATGCCTTTTGATATTAGTGTCATTCCCTAACAATTCCCGGGAAATGTTGAATTTGGTTTGGGAAAGGTAGAATTTGGTTTGGAAAAGGTTGATTTTGACTTTGAAAGGGTTAATTTTCATTAGAAAATTCTATATATCAGGGTGATGCGCTGTGTTTAATGTTCCTGTACCATCATATATGTTTGGATTTTATTCTGGATGTTGCTCGTATACAGTCTTCGGTATTCTTGTAATTTTGTACTGCCTTTTCAATCTATCTTGAAATCACCACCGATAAACCGACTGAATGAAAGAAACCAACTGTATCCATCATCAAAAGAATTTTGAGAAAAACGTCCTAATTCTTTCTTCAATGGCATGAAGAATGTCCGCTTTGTGTGGAAAATAGAGAAATAGTATCAGTTCATCCTAATCCCTCCATTAAAAGGTATTATTTCACACATGGTCTGACCCAATCACGGTCATAATGGTCTGACTCAACGCCTGACTTCAATCATCAGTGACAATGAACACCCTCGCCAATGACTGATGCTAAACGAAACTAATTTCGAATCCCCTTCTTCACTGTATGTCCATTCATTCTGTCCTTGTTAAATTTGCTTTCTCTCCCACAGTACCTTCCCGTAAAATATTAAGCAACCCTGAAGCACTTTTGAAGGAGATTTCAGAAATGGGTGGGTAACTGGGTTTATTTGGTCTAAGGGTAGGTGTGCATTTTATAGATTCTTTTCGCATTGCTCAATTCCAAATTTCCCTAGTGGTAATTTCGAGGTTCTCACACTTCTATCCTTTGATTATGACTCTGTCACCCACCTTTTCTCAAAGGTTCACTGAAGGTACGAAATAATTTATACAATAATATGTGCATTTAAAATATTACAAACGGGTTTCTTTCTCTCTTTCTGACAGAGAAAGTGGAGAGAGTTCTATTTAAATTCCAAGCATTTGATGATATGAACTGTATTAGAAACTGCATTTCCGTAAATGATGAACTTTCTACATAACAACCTATTTCAAAAATTATCCTCGCGAATGGACTTTACTATCAATTCGCTGAATATATATAACCCTCATATAAACTCTTATTATTTTCTTGATTATGAAATCTGTGTATTACCATTGCTATATAATATGCTCATATATTATAAGATATGGATGATATCAACTTAGTGAATCATAGGCACGTTTTAACCTCCAGATATCCAGTTCAACATTTCGAAAATACATATAACATTTTCTTTCTTTTGCAGGTTAGTACGTGTCCATGAAGAAAGATTCATTGGTTCGTAGTTGATTGAATTCAATGCATAATATGTCAGAAAAGAATTTTATTTGTCACACCTAATTTATCTCGTATTTACTGCACAAGTTGATAATAATGGACATTGATATCATAAGATATAAATTTTATGAAATATCAGAAGGTTATTTCACATTACTCAGGTAGTAATGTTAATGATTCGAGTGTTTGAGTGACATCTTGGCACTTTTTTAGCACCACACCACGCTCCAGGACACGTTGTGGCAACATCCTTGATGATATTCGTTTCAATTCGTTCAGCTCCGGCATCGATTGCTCTTTCACATATTATTAATCATAGCCAGCCAGGTCTGCTCCTTGTCCACTCTGCCACTCATAACCTGGACATCCAGGATATGGTAGATCCTCGGGGCTTGATTGCATCGATATCACTTCTTATCCCGGTCACTCTGCATACGATAAATTCCTTTCCACATCCCAACCCCTAAATGACAAAGAACATGCTATATCTATTTGGTAATCGCATCATGAATGCGGCAACCATCAGTCAGTAGGCATTGCAACACTACCTGATAATAGGTTCTCTTCTTTGCCGTAACAGGTGCGGCAAATGCTATCAGTTGTCCTACAAACACACATCCATACAATATCCTATACTTCAGGAAATAATATATGTGATTTTGACCTAAGTTCCATAAACACCAGTCGAACAGATTGGGAGAAAACTCCAGACAACAACGTACGGTGGACGAACGACTTTTAATTAATTCAATTTTCGGAACCTTAAACGTAAACCATCAAATTTTGAGGGATGGTAATCACAACTGCCCCACCCTCACTCTGTCCCCCTTCCTATTTTTATTATATAGTTTCATTATTTTAAAATATGATGGTGTATATATAGTACACTATTACTTCTAGGTTCATAGAATTCGATCATAAAAAATTGTAAGTCTATTCCACTGCACTTCTAATGGATCAACTTGGATGCAATATAATTGATCACTAAAACATTTATATCCTAAAACTTCATATTTCCAATGCTACAAGTAGTTAAAATCTTATATTGGGAAATATTTCCAGAATTCTTCTTTACTTGAACATTATTTGCTAGTGATTCGTTCGTCGTCGACTTGCAGAGAAGGCCCAGTTGTCTGTAGGATCGGCTCAAATGCGAGTGAGAAGTTATAGGGAACCTTTTATATTTAGATTTGCTGAAGCGTGAACCGAGAAAGGCTTCAGCTTGGGAATCCCTAATGCGTAATCGATATGGAAAAGAAAGGCTAGAGATGGCACTCGATAATACATAAACAACGGGCGGGAGAGAGGAGAAGCGGGCATTATAAAGTTGGGAAAATCCGTTCTGCTTCAGCTTGCAAAAAATTACAGATCTCATACCTAGTTGTCAAATTTATTGGCTTCAAAAAACATTAATCGCCGATAAACATGGTCACGCTGCTTAAAACGCACGCAATCTATCCCATTATAAGATTGCAGCCAAAGGCTCAACTGATCATTTGAAGAAGTTATTAGTCAGTAACTATAACAGAATGGCATATACAAATTGTATGTCTCTGCTTGCCATGGAACTTTTTTCTTTTTTTTTACGATTTTGGCCAGATGAAAAAATATCTTAATAATTATGGAAAACTAGTTCGGATAATCCTGTATGTTATCAGACATCACTTCAAATAGGTACCTCTGTGCCATAAATAGCTTGCTGGAAAATATTCCTTCAATAACGAGCAGTGGTGTGGGGATTTTAACATGAACCGAATACTGTTTCAGAAATAGCAGGCGTTTCTCAACAATTTACAATAATCAATTTAATTGAAATATTAAGTTAATTGTCTGTTCGTTGCAATAATATTAATCACGACGTAGTCTGTATGAGGGTACCAAAATAGGTATGGCAGAATACCTGAACATTATACTTAGCTTATGTAAGACGTTCATTATAGCGAATTTTCTCGTGGAAGATGGAGCTAATACAATGGCTCAAAACATTCATGTATATATATATATATATATATATATATATATATATATATATATATATATATATATATTTATTTATTTATTTATTTATTTATTTATTTATGCATATTATATCATATATTTGTCATTCCAGACGACGACAACCTCTGCTTAGGAAAGAGTTAAAAGTACTGGCTTAGCGCAAAAAAATAAGCATTCCAAAAGATAGGATGAGTTCGTTGGGCAGCTCATTTCGAGCACAATAAGTTCGTCATGCATCAGAAAACCTACTGAAAAAATCAGTAAAAATGACAAAAAACTACTGAAAGTGGTTAAATTTATATGTTTAGTAGAGTATTGCTCAAATAATGTTTATTAACTATAAATTAGAACATCTGAGAATGTATACGTGTAATGTAATAAGTGTATGAGTGTATAATAAGTGTAATAAGTGTAAGTTAATTAATATCGGGAAAAATTAATAAACAATGCAAAAAAGCTGAAAATTCAAAAGGTCATGTTGATTAGCAGATTACCATTAGGCTTTGTCATAAAATCAATAGTTATAGCTTTTTTCACTGTAACTGCTCAAAATTCAAAATAATTTAACGTAAATGTATAATATGATAATTTAAAAAAATCAGCTCATAATATGATCATCCTCCATGACTGTAACTTTATCCTAGTTAACTGCGCTGAAAGCTTCTGCTTACTTTTGTTGATCAGGGATCTCAATTACTCACTCGTTTGTGCTAAGATTCTTGAATAGGTGGTTTTACTGCATTTGATGAGCTTCAAGAACAGCTATATTTGTCAGTAAAACTCAGATAATATATTCAGAGTTTGCCTGATGTGAGACTCTGTTGTGTTGTTGGGAGGAAACCCGTTGAACATTCACGTTTGCTGGCATGGAGAGTCCACCCATTGTGGAAGTGATCGGAATATAATATCTCGATGTATGTATTTGCCGAGGTTCAGGAAGAAAGTAACTATTTTACTGCCCAAGACTATCTTGTAGAGTTACTGCAGCTCATCAATGTTAAGGTCCAAAGCGAAAAGCCCTTAAATCCCCCCCCCCCCTATCCTAAATCTAATTCCCCCTCCCCCTATCCCTATCCTAAATTCAAAATTCTGTTCGTCCACCGCCCTCTATCTGCCGTCAAAAAATTGAATTTATTTTCTTCATTTAGTAGATTAGTTAAGTTTAGATAGTTGTTTCATTTAATTGCATTAATATCCCGTCGGTAGGTCCCCACGTCTATGAAGTTATACATAATTACGTACAGAAGGCTCCATCAAATGATTAATAGAAACGGCCGTCGAAAATTCCGGAAAAATACCGGTTTCGTAGGTTTTTGAACGAGGAAGACGACGGCGCGATTGGATCGCGAAAAAAGTATCGGGAAATGCGTCAAAAAAATGCGAGAGTACGGACCCGTTTTCTCAAAAAGTCCGCCGAAAAACTTGGTTTTTTCCGATTAAAATATACCCCATAAAGGTACGTTTTTCGGAACGGTTTTCGCGGGCGAAATACAGCTTTGGGTCCGCCGAATCTCAATCCGAAATCGGATATCGAAAAAAGTGACGAGAACTCGGTCAAATTGCGAGCAGAAGCGAGCAAAGCGATTAAAATGATTCTGCCGTGGACGAGAGAAGGCTCAAGAATTGACGTGAAGGGTTCGATGTCACAACATTGCGAGGCGAGCAGGTATGCCTACATAGGTACCTACCTTGCGAGCGAAGCGAGAGCCATTTCAAATAATAAATACGGACTTTGTCCTACACATATACAGGTATACCTTGCGAGCGAAGCGAGCAACATCCCCGAATAAACTTTTCGCGGTTCCACGTAGTTTTATAAGATTTAATTTGTTTGTAATAATTCCCAACTGAAAAAAACGTCTGCCAAGTTGGGTGGGCAGTATAACTTCCTCAAGCGAGCGAAGCGAGCAGCATCCCCTACAGAAGTTAAACCTACCCTTAGAGATCTACCGTTTGCGAGCGAAGCGAGCAGCATCCCCCACAGAAGTTAAACCTACCCTTAGAGATCTACCGTTTGCGAGCGAACCGAGCAACATCCCCTAAATGCCATACTTTGCGAGCGAAGCGAGCAACATTTTCTACATGCCAGACTTTGCGAGCGAAGCGAGCAACATATCCTACATGCCAGACTTTGCGAGCGAAGCGAGCAATATTCCCTACATGCCACACGTTGCGAGCGAAGCGAGCAACTTAATGGGGGGTCCGGGGGGCTTGCCCCCCGGCTGGACGTGGAGGCGAGCGTAGCGAGCCGGAGCGGCTAGTAGAGAATAATTTCATGATATTATTTTTTGGATTTCAATAGATTTATAGATACTAGAGATCTGCACATATAGTAATAAAAATGAAAAAATTAATACAATAAACCTATGTGTAATAATTCTCGTTGTTAATATTTTTGACGAAATAATTACTGTTATTATTATTTGAAATTTATGAGCTACATTAATGACTGACATACGGTATGATACTCTGTCGAGTTTCACTTCATAAACCAATTTGTTGAAAAAATGAGTTCACTGGAATATGCCAATGCTGGTTTTATTGTAGATTTTATACTCTTACCTTCAGAAAATAGGTATATGTTCCGTTACTTTCGGTATGTGACCTCTAGAAAGGTGACAACCTCAAAAGTCTCGGTTCCTCTCCGGGACTTGTGGAAATCTCTCTCGATTCAACTTGAACAACAACACATCACTATGCAAGCATCCCGTAACCCCGTATAGAACCCCCTCCCCCCCTTTCCGGTATCAATGAAATGCCACTTTGGAGATCCGCCGGGTATCCAAAACCCCGAATTCCAAAGTACCAACGGTTGGGAATTTGCTCCACTCCTGTTGATGATGCTATCGAGGCGAAGACCGGTAGTAAGTTCAAAAGCGTGTTAACTTTTCCACTCAACCTTGTTCAATGTTCAGCCATAAAATACTCAACATCCTACCCTCGCGCCAGTCCTTCACCACGCTTTACTACACGGTCATTTGGCTTTCACAAGTACCGGACTGCCCCACAACATCGAGAGTTTATTTTCTTTTTTTTCTGCTGGCCTCAAGTTCGTTAACAACATTCCAGCAGCAACAATGCAAAGACTTTTCTTTATTTTGGTTTTTTTGCAGAGCAAGCTCTCAACCGAGAATTAAAACCTCGAATAATTACGGTCTCGTAACTAGATTTTCTAACGAGGAATTCCTCGCTGCTTCCCGCTCTCACTGGGGTTTCCACCAAATCAACATGGAAAAAGTGATAATTAAAAAAAGTTTTAGAAATATGATACTCTGCCTGACGATACACCGGTGTGAGTGAGGAAGAGGCAAGGATGTTGTAGGAGGTTGTAGGAGGACATCACCTTTTCCACTGATCATACGGTAAATTATTTTTGGAAGATTGAGCTTATGTTTTGATAAATAAAATAAAATGAAAAATAAATAAGAAATAAGTAACTGATTTTCAAATGAAGGTCCCCCCCAGAAATGTCCTGGGAAGCAAGTGTGTGTTTATGTTTGTGTTATTCCTGATTACTCACCTTGAAATCAAGTAAAAAAATCGCATTTTAAATAGAATTTCAACAATTATTATTCAAATTGAAGGATTAAAAAAGTAGCAGAATGATTAAGATTGTAGATTATTATTTAGCCAGAGTTGTTTGACCATAGATTGGAGCTTTTCACCATATTAATTGTAGTTTTGTATAAAAATGCATTCGACTTCAAGAGCAAACTTTTTTGTAAAAATTTATTAAGAAATTTGAAAAAATTTTAATCGGAAAAAATCATGATGAAAAGGAAAATTGATTTGAAATTTGGGAAAATTTGATTCGGAAAAAATCGTGATGATTAAATAAACTTACTCAAAATGTAATGCTGATCAACTTGGATTGTTTTTGTATCGCTAGAATCAAACTTCAAGCATTTTAAGATACTCATGTGAGTCCTACTGCACCATGGAGGTTATAGCATGGGTGTGGAGCCTGTATCTATTGGAAGTCACTTAGTTTACCAAAAAACTGATGAAAAGCTGAAAGACCTCCAAAATAATACAAATGAAAAACTGTGCAGCCTGAAAAAAGCTCCGTCTATTGTTTAAAGCAAGCAGGCTGTCAATGGTATAAAAAAAACTGGATGCACGGTTGATAGAATTGAACTTTAGGCCCTCTAATGCAAAACCTATGCCGCTACATACGCAGGAAAGTAGGGGGAGGAAAATTATTCTCGCGGTTTATGTAGATGATTTAGTTTTCGCATCATCCAACTCAGCAGAAGTTGATAAACTGGAAAAGGATTTGGAAAAAACGTTCGAAATTTGAGACCTAGGTGAACTGAATCATTGCCTTGGGATCGATTTTTTTTGCAAGACAAAAATGGAAGGATCGCGATGGGCCAAGAAAAATGTACTGGAAAACTTTTAGGGATATTTAAAATGGAGTAAGCAAAAACAGTAACAAATCCTATGGAAGCTTACATAAACCTAAAACCCCCAGAAATGGGGGAGTTGCCTGACGTTCCTTACCAAAACCTAATCGGTAGCCTAATGTATCTTGCGACATCCACGAGACCCGTCATAATGTATGCCGTCCCATTTCTGTCCCAAATCAACTCATATCACAGATCAGAACGTTGGACAGCAGCGAAACGAGTGCTGAAGTACCTGGAGGGTGCAAAGTCTTTGGCCCTGGAATTTTTGAAAGACCGAACTTTCAAAATTAAAAAAAGAATATAAAAATAAAATGTTCATAACTTCGGTATAAAGAATATCAATTATTGAAAAAGGTTACTAGTGAAGGGAAGATTTTTGTTTGATAATATTAACCATAATAATAATACTTTTTATTTTTTTCATTTGCGGGGCTGCAACATGAACAGCAAAGGAAGCAAGTTTTCCGCCTGAAAATATCCGAGTGTGCCTAATCGTTTTGAACCCTCTCAAATGGACCTTAAAGCCCTCGCACAACACTGTCGGAGATTGTATTTTGAACACCGTTTGATTCCTTGAACCACCTGTTTTCCTCACTACCTCTCCACTTAATACTCATACAACCGTCCATGTTTGTAGCAGGAAATAATAGCCAATGTACGCTGGCAGCTTGACCGTTGAAGGCTCGAGATTTCGGTCCCTTCGAGCTTGTGTTCAACCACTACGTGACATTTCTCGTTTCAATTAAAAAATCATGATGGGGGCAGTTGATTGGAAAATTGCCATCCCTTTCGATATTTTCCATCCCATACAAATGTGACGTCATTGTTTCGTTTTTTGTTACCCTTTTGTTTTCAACTCCCTACATATATCCAGTAGAGAATAAAGAAAACACTCTCCTGTAAATATGGGTTGATGAATAACAGACAACTCTGAGATAATTATTCGTAAAATAATATAAATTTTAATGACAGAACGATCGTATTTCTCCAACTACTCTTGTTGCAACGTTGTAGATAAACTATCTTCCTTGCCAGCGTTGTCACATTGACCACCCCATGCTGCTACTTTTTGACTGTGTACTAAACTAGGCCTTAGTTACAGGCGAGAGGCAACCATCGACACACTCTTTCCGTTCAAGTCAGGTTCCCAACTCATGTTTTCGTGTCCCCGCAAAGAGAAAGAAAAAAATTTCTTTACGTTTATACGTTTTCAGATATGTAGTAAATTCTAAAAATAAAAAATAAAAATAAAAAAAAAAAATCCGTCTGCCAGCCATTAGCTTTCAAAAGCTTTAACTTTAAGCTTCGGAACTACTGGACTAAATTGTACGACATTTGTCGCTAAAATCACACATTTCCTGTTATCATATGCCTGTTGCCTTTTAGCAACATTTTTAGAAGAGAAATTTAAGCTATAAAATGTGAAAGCCCAAAATTTTGAAGACTTTTCCGATATAAGATCAATTTTTTGACTGGTTCTAATAGATATTATTTTAACGATGCGCTAGAAACGAGCCAGTATACTGTTAGGTTATCCGTTAGCTCCCCACTTTTTAGTATGGAGTTACCCGGAGGATATTATCCTGCACTCCTGATATTAATGTTTTGATTGATGCATGAAAGGGGGTAGAACAGTCAATAATGCGACGATCCTCAACGCGGTCCAGAATACCTATCTCGGAACGTGCAGTTTTTAAATTTATTTATTTTTTCATAAAAAATAATATTTTATAAAATTTATCAGCAGACCATGGATCTTCACAGAAGGACTATATAATTCAGAAATAGTAAACCTGTGTGCATTAAAGTGTAACGTTTTTTCCCATACTAACATCTCCCAGATAATACAAAATCTCTTCTTGAAACATATCTCGGGGCGACTAGTCCAGAATTACTCGGGAACCAGTTCATAATCCGGTGGATTTCTTGATATTTATTTTTCATGTTAATTCCGATGCGGTTTTTTAAACCTGTTGCGCTATCCCCTGCACTATCTGTGTGTTTAACTAAAGTTATCCCAGTGAACTAGGGAGGTACTTGTTAAAGGATTCACTTTCTGTTTATTCTTAGTGGGAAGCCGAGGGTAGGGGGCGATATAAACGGATCCTCCCTTTAAAATATTCAGATTATTAACGCTCTAACGAGCCATGACTACCAAAACCATTTTCACTCCTCCTTTCTCGGGATTCTTTCTGGTTGCGAAACTGAGGTTGTGATGCAAATGAAGCTGGCATGATGTGTTCATGTCATGATAAATGTATTCGCCTTTGAAGCGAGGAATTCTCCGTCACTATGGAAGAGACTCTAATGAGTTCCAAATGGCCTGGTATTGTTTTATATAATGTACGAGTATCAAACAGCATACTATGATGTCCCACAATATTACTACTACAGTTTTATTCTGCTGCTAATTATCGTAATCATTCTACCGCATATGTTAACATGGCAAATATGTGCATGTGTTTTTACCTCAATCGATTTATTCGGTTTATTCGTTTCATTATTCATATCCATTAGATAGTGCAATTATTTATCTAAAACCAATAATTTATTGAGCCCTTTATAATTTCCGGTTACGGTTCCCAGTAACCCGGGTGGTTTTGTCCGGGCCTTTGGAAGGTGTCTACGTATGAAACCCAAAAAACATTACCGTTACCTTGAACGTTTTTTAGATCTCGATTTTTCAATATTTCAACCCTTAATTACTACTTTTAAGGGTTGATCGAAATTGATATCGACGTTACTGGCACATTTTAGGCCAATGTATAGGTAATTTTTGAGCAAAATTTTATTTAGTTTGGTTCAGTAGTTTCAGAGAAAAGCTTTGGACGGCGTACGTGGACGGACGAATTTTTCATAGTTCAATTTTAGGATTCTACGTATCTTAAAACGTAAACCAAAAAACTTTTAGGGGGGTGTAAACTTTCTTTTCTTGGTCGCCTATAAAGTTTTATTTCGAAAATAATAAGTCAAAACTAACAAGCAAAGGGAATCTGTCGTTATGATGCTAAACCGCACGACATCAGTGAACAACCAGGCTGGGTATAGCTGACGCCGTCGCTCTCCACTTGTGGGTATTATAAGATTCATTTAGCTATACATGTGCCTACCTACTTACTAGTGCCTCCTGATGGAACCTTTGGACAGTCATGAAAATTTAGGAAGAATTTACCGATTTCATTACTTTTACATCTCTTTCTGGCGAACATAAAGTTCAGTTAGGGTCGAATATATGGTGAACCACATATGCCTATGCACAAATGGCATATGCGTATGGTGCCACATGTGCCTATTTTATAACAGAAAAAGCCTACTAATATTTTCGGCTAATATCATATTATTAGATTTTTAGATTTTTTTAATGGTTGCGTATCTATCATATAGGCAAATAGTTTGTATATTATGTAACAATCTAGGGGGATTCCTGGTGCAAAATATGCAGAAAATTTCATCGACTTTCAATCCACATCAACCCAGTAGTATCTTGTATAGAATGATAAGTTTCAATAATACTCATACTCATACGATACTCATCCTGTTTGCCATGGAACAATATTGGCAAAAATCGGAGTACACGCCTTCCCCAAACTAACCCTTTTTATCAGCTCTACAAAATTCTAAACTAAAAATACCAACTACATTTATGTGGGGTGACGATTTTGAGACTTATACTTATTTCAAAAGATATCACGTTTTCTCATGCTCAATAGCGATTGTATTAAGCGATATTGACGAATTTTTTGAAAATAATTCATACTGGAGTCCACCTGTAAAATCAAATTAGGGTGTGCCTATCCTCCAAATTCTCTGGGAATTTCATCAAAATCGGTTGGAATTTTCGGAATTTAGGCTTGTTACAAGGTTTTTCATAAGTTTTTCACATAAAATGCTAGTGGAACTTTTGATTTTGGAGACAACAAATTTTTCATCACCCGAAAGTGAAATCAATGCTTCCGTTACTTCTAAGCAATATAAAAAAATATGCCGGCATATCTTATTGGATTGCGAGAAATTACTGTTTTAGGATTCGATGTTCAGGTATCCGCTGAACCTTCTTTTTATTCATGGGCACTGCATTTTAAAGGCCAATATCCATGGCTAACCCATTTGATGTCTAAAAATATCATCAAGGTTTATTAAGAATATATTTGCATGAAACATGTGTGGTTCAAAGAGTTCGGTTTTCTGTACGAGCATTTGATAACTCGAAGGTGACAGGGTCAAAGCTCCATTTCGTAGGTTACTTTTTTTTTCTTCTTCTTCTTTTTTACTAATTATCAATTTCTTTGCACACGAAGAGTTCAAATTTCAAAACAACTTAGTACGAAAACAGTAATTAGGTATATTTATAGTTCATTTATAATATAGAATATAGAATTCATAGTTAACTATAAATTGTATGCCAAAACCATTCTCCGAACAACAGCTTCACAAAGCGACTCTGGAATTTTTACGGTTTCCATAGGTTTTGAGCCTATTTTGACCAAATGTATGCAACTTTTCACCATTGAGCATAAATATGTCAATTTCCTATTCCACAGTTGATGCCGATACCTGGCATGAAAACTATTCTGCTTGGAATATATTCAACGAATTTCAGGTGTTTTTGCTACTTGTAGTATTTTTTTAGCACAATTCTTATAACATGAGCAATTTTCAGTGCTCAAAAAGCGCTCTCTCCTTTCCTTTTGGAATGCTGGAATATTCGGTGAAAGAGTTTCTAGAACTATCGTTCTAAAGTTATCGTTATAAATACATGTAAAAAATCTTTGGAATACATGAAACGTTACAGAATGACTCAAAACGGATTTCCAAAAAAAAAAAAAAAAACCTTTATCCCAATTTTTTAAACCTTTTCTGCAGCCTCATCTTGTTTGAAACTCACTTTTACTAAATAATTTGTAGCATGTAGTGATTTTTTCTCTCTCATGATGGCAGTCAATATTGCTTCCAGTGTGTCATGCTAAACTAATAATTGTCTAGAGACACTCTTGGTATCCCCCCCCCCCTCCTCCCTACACACACACACACTCACACACACAAAACTGTTTTTCCTTTTTTTGACTTTTCTATTTTTCGTCCTGGGAAAAAGTAGATTCAAATCTGAATAAAACGATATATTGGAGTTATTATTCACGAAATTGAAGACAATATAAAATTCACTCAAAATCCACCCCCGTCTGCATAGTCTGCTTCACCCGTCTCCCCAAACTCATCCTGTAACTTCCACCTTGCTAAACACTCTCTATTTTCCTGTGTAGCCGCTTCTATTTATATTTTTTTTTTCTTCAATAAGTTATTGTGATACGTTGTGAGTCATTTTACAACATTTCTTGGAGCATGGAGAATACAGAATCTCATGCCAGAAATCTAACCTCTAATAGATATGTTGGGCATCACAGCTATGGGTAGGGCACACCTGAAACATCTATTCTACCTTCCTCTGCGTACTACTTGAGTGAATTGGCGTCGTCATCTCTCATTTCCATACCGGAAATCTAACCTGTAATTGGAATGTTGGATATCACGCCGAATCTTTGGAGAATGGGGCACACACACATAACCACCTGATTTACCTTCTCTATACTGCTACTAGAGTGAGTTGGCGTCGTCATCACACATTTCTGATACGGAAAACCGTCAACCCTTACGCTTATTGGTTTTTCATGACAAAAAACTTTTATAGATGAAGTTGAGATTCATTGATACCATCTCGACCTTCATACCATCACCTAAATATTTCATTTGAACCATGACGAATTGTTGATATCGGCTGTTGTATAACGTTTTTCGCCTCTCCTGAAAAGTTGCGTTTTTTGTCACATCGGACCCATTATCCCCGGTTCCACTCAACCAATTTTGTTTTTCTCTTCTTTCATAGTTACAGCTAAACCTCTTGCTTAAATTCGCGGCATAAGGTTTTTATATATCTTGCTATAACTCATGTATGGACTGCCAAAGCGGTACTAAAGTGAGATCTAAATGTCTCAACTTCGTACTGTTGAGACAAAAAGGGAACTTGTTATTTTCATCAAATGAAATCTGTTTCCGCAGATGTTTAGATTCACTAAATGACTATCATTTAGACGAAACATAATCAAAATCAGACGAACGAGAGCTGAGATATTGGGTCGCCAACTTTTTTTTGGGGGGGGGGGGGGGGGGGTACCAAGTGCCCTTTTAATGCACAGGTCACATCAGTTGAGCTCAATATAAGACGTATGTGATGATTTCACATAGCTGTTATTATTTGTTCGATTGTTAATATCTGAGCTTTCAAAATATGGCCCCTTTCTACTAACAAATAACGAAGATAGGTATCTCGACAAACGACCTTCTGTCTGATTGAGACCTCGCTGTTCGATAACAATTTGAATTTCGATCATCCACGTCGACATCTGAGGAGGCTGTTTTTTCAATGGGACACAGTTAAGGCCATTAGTCGATCCCCTCGTTAGTTCTGCCCTTCTGCGGTCTTCGTCCTCTCAAGTTTTCTTTAGCCCACGTGCCTCATCCGTCGCTACTCGTCAGGGGTCCCAGATGACTTTCGTTCTTTATTAAGTTACAGAAATCTTTCTATAGCACTGGTATAAGGATTCACTCGAATTCGTATCATCTTGGGAACAAAAAGTACCGAACAACAAGAAGTTCTGAGTAAGGTCCACAAATTTGGTAACTTCTGTTTTCATACAATTTCTAGCAGCAATTCGTAAGATCTTGCTAGCAAAATATTATTGTAAATAAGAATAGTTACCGATAAAATATGCTAGAAACCCATTTATAACTCCAAAATTCAGGTAGGCACAGAAGTTCAAGTCAAGCAACATATGAGCTATAGTTCCGGATTTTCCGTGTTGTATTGGTTTTAAGACTCGTACACTTCGTGGTGAAAAACTCATTCAAGTCATTCATAAGTTTTAGCGTTTTACCGAGTTTTGCAGTTTTTATCGATTTCGATTGAGTTTAGTACATTTTAATAACATTTAGGTGCCTATACATATTTTTAGCTCAATTTTGTGTACACATTTTAGGATTTCCTAGTCTAGTCGATTAACTTCTTCAGACTAACATTCTGAATGTATAAACCAGTTATTGCCAATTCAACTTCAACCTGGACCCACTAGATGCAATTTTTAGTCTCACTATCCACGCTATATGTATATGTTTACAATAGCCATCCATTCACCTTCCTTCATTCATCTCAACCAACTTTCAATTTGAAGGTATAATGTGTTACCATATTTTCGTTAAAAATTTCAAGGTCAAAATGTTTGAAAATTTTCTCAATTGAAATTCGTTTTGAGGCACTTTGAAACGAATCCTAGAGCGTAACGCTTTTTCATCTGTATATATAATGTATACGATAACTCTCCTTAGGATTGAGATAGAAATTCAGTTCTTGCGCCAAAAAAAAAAAAAAAAAAAAAAAAAAAAAAAAAAAAAAAAAAAAAAAGCTTTCCTAATGATAGGATGAATTTGTTGGCCAGCAATTGTTGAACACTTCAAATTCGTCAAATTTCAAAAATGATCTGAAAAAAATAACTAAAAATGGCTTAAAGCGGCTGAAAATCGTTGAATTTATATTTTTAGCAGAACATTGATCATATAAAGTATATTAACTATAAAATAGAACATTGATAAATTGATGTACAGAATTATGTTGAAAAAGTAAATTTGATTGCATTGAAATTTGCTTACAAAATCTATAAAAACTACAAAAAATTGTTAAAATCCAAAATTTTTTCCTGAATAGTATATATATATTTTTTTAATCTATTTATAAGAGCAGCTTTTAGCTTTTTAATTTTAGCTTTTTAGCAGATTATCTTTCTTTGCCGTGAAATAAATAGTTATGCATTCGAAAAGCTCAACTTTCAAAACAATTTAACATTATACAACACGCTAATTTACGAAAATTTGCTCATACGGTTATGCTTCATGATTGGAACTTTGTTTTTAAAGCTCAAGTATAAAAAACAAAAGTTTCTGCTACCATGAAAATAAATATACAATAATAATAATAATAACTAATCTGAAATGGTCCCCTAGTAGGATTTCACCAGCTCTCCCAAAATCAGTCAACATATTCAACTCGAAAGTACTGTTGACGTATCACCAAGTACCTGCCAAAGTGCTTAATTAGGCTACCTACTTATGTCTTATCTGCAATGCCTAGTTTAGTATAGTTTCAATTGTTTCCCTTTTTCTATGTACTTAGAGTAGGCACATTGAATAATTCATATTCGGAAATCTATGTTCCTTCATGGGCCGAACAGCATGGTGGAGTGAGTAGACGCTATTTCTTTATAAATCCTCACACTCCCGCCCTTTATGTTAGTGTCTCTCAACAAACTTGCTTTGCAACGTTGGTATCTGTTTTTTCCCACGAGCATTAGGGGAAGGCATGCCAAATCATAGTGTAGGTACCAGCACTCTGAACTAAAACGTTTGGAGAAGAGAGTAGAAGGTGTTTTTGTGGCAGCCTTTTTCAGTAGATACCAATGGCGGACAGAGTAATTTCACTGTAAGATGTAACTTCTATTACCCATTTATTTATTTTATTAGTTTGAATTTCATATTACGTAGGTTTTTTCAAGAAAACTGCGATCCATCTGGAACCACTCCTCGACCCGCCATTTGGAAACAGTGGTATAAATCCCTTACCAATTTTTCTCCATTTAGCGACTTTCAGTATATATATAATATAGTATATAGTTATGTATTATTATTATTATCATTATTATTAATATCATTTTTAAGATGATTTGAAGTGATATTCGCAAAGAGCTGTATTATGAACTCATTTTCTTTTACTTTCTCAAATTCATTTGCCCGACCACCAAAATTTTGTGTTCCGCGAAACGGTTCCGCGACATTTATATAAGGACTTCTATAAAGTTATACTTTGACTTTGTAAGAATAGGTGACCACTTTTTGGGAGGGCCATTATTTCTTCGTTCAAGATTTCGGTAATCACCCCAGGGCCTTAGGAAAGCTAATTAATATTCTCTGTTGCTCATCCACCTTCCGTTCTGAGTTGTTTTCTTATGCCCTTTCATCAAAAAGTCTTTGATGTCGCGAATACCAATTAATGAATGATAATTGTTTTGGTCTTATTTTGGTTTATAAAATTTATAAACTATTTCTGAATCCGAGAAATGAGTAATAGCAGTATTCAGGAGCTGGAATAGGGTGGACTCAGCTGTTTCGAAAGTGAATCTAACAATTTCAGCCATGAAAGATGGGGGGTTGCAATTTTAGTTACTGTTTTATTTACTAATAGTTTATGCCTATGTAAATTCATAAAATTATACAATAATTGAATGAAATTATAGATGTTATATTTTGCACATTAACAAATGTGACTGTTGTATGTGAAAATCGCTTCTCATTCGGGGACTTTTGATTGGAATTAATACGTCCCATGGTAGAAATGTGAAATATTAATTAAACTAGCTGTCCTGGCGGACTATGTCACGCTTAACATTTTTTTCGTACAGTCATAGTTACAAATTTAATAACAATAATTTATTCATTAAAATTTATTATTTAATTGAAGCGAAAAAACCTTAAATATTAATAATAAAGCAGTAGGTACGTATGAAGGGTGAATACCGGGTATTTGAATTAGATTCTCTTTATGTTTTGCCCAACCTTTCGGAAACGTTGAAAGATACGTCAGACACTGTAAGTGATGGTTCATGGAAAGAGCCCATCATTTTATTCATTTTTCGATGTTCGAGAGAGGCTCCCTATCATTTTTTATTTCCTAGGTTGAATAGGAGATAATTTAGCTAAGTCAGCTGATCTCGTTGGAACTTGTCATTGCTTCAAATTTCAAACCGGTCAAATTTCAAATTCTTAGGATTATTAGGAGAGAATTTAGCTAAGTCAGCTGATCTGGTTTGGAGCCGCCATTGCATTCGTCTCATTATGTCCCGGAGAGGCTCCCTGCCAAATTTCACATTTCTAGGGTGAAAAGGAGAGAATTAAGCTTAGTCAGCTGATCTGGTTGGAACTCGTCATCGCTTCCGACACTTAATGTCCTAATAAGGCTCCTTGTCAAATTTCAAATCCCCAGGGTGGATAGGAGAGAATTTGGCTGTCAGCTAATATGCTTGGGACCCGTCATTGAATTCCTCTTATAATGCCCTGGAGAGGCTCCCAGTCAAATATCACATTCCTAGGGTGAAAAGGAGGGAATTTAGCTCTTTCAGCTGAGCAGGAAAGAGCCCATCATTTATTCTTCTCTTGCTCTCCCAGAGGGTCACCCAATCAACTTTCAACCCCTTGGGTGAATAGAAAAGAATATTTAACTTTTTTTTTTCATTTTCCTATTTTTTATTTTTAAGAATTTGTCTTTTTTTTAATCAGTTGGTACTGGTAAAAACGTTGTCGGTTTCTTCAACCTAAATATAACCTTAATTTCGTTAAAACTCTTCCCGACCAAGATTGCTGCATTTAATAAGGCGTATTCAATATCAATTTTTGATTACCTATCTCTACGGATAGAAAATATTTGGCACATAAAGCACCTAACAAACATAATTTGATTTTTATAGATATAGATGATATGTTTTAACGTGAAACCCCATACATGATTGAAAGATCGATTATGATTGAAATTCATTCATTTGGAGTTTCCTGAGGCCGAGTGGTCTGAAGCGCTCAAACGCGTTCAATTCCCGGGCTGGTATCGAAATTTACTAGGTCTGAGATATTATGAGCAATTAGTGCAAGATTCAGTTGCTGGCTAAATGAACAAATCGAGATACCCTATTATGGGTTAACTTAAAAAAAGAAAACACTAGCCTCAGTGTTTACTCAGCTCATTGTGGTGGTTTCGCACTTAGTGATTTAGGTATCTGTTCGAAGTTCAGGATCGCAAACCGACTTGGAGAATAGTTATAAACTATAACCGAATACCGGGAAAAATACCGGGACTATTATAGAATAACAATATTTTCATGTTGATCTACCTATGGAAATAATAACTTAAAACCAAAAAGAGGAAATTCACGTGATTATTTATCTAAGTGTTGTACACAAACTCACAACGTATTATGTTTTTTATAGTAGGTATATTTCTATCATCATTCATTTTATTATTAATTTTTTTATTTTGTTACGGTTGTTTGGGAATAGTTGAAATTTGTTTTTTGCATCCAAGCTCAACGAGTTTGAGGAGACATTGTGATAATGTTTGCATGTCAAAAAAAATTCCTCTGAAATTAAATTCCGTACTCGCATCCCACGTTTTAATATGTTCATATATAACAAGGATTGTGTTCGTCTAATTGTAAATTATATTCGTTTTTCCCGATTTTATTTTATTTTCATGTAAACGATTTTGAATATATATATATATATATATATATATATATATATATATATATATATATATATATAAAATGATTTACTTCTTCTGGGAAGGGGAGGGGAGGCTCGATAATGTGCACGCAATATCATGAAAAGGGGGAAAGAGAAACGATGAGGGGTTGCTCAGATTAATGTGTCGTTCAAGACGGAAATAGAGCTATACATTTTCTGGTGGGGTGAGAGAGACGGGACATTATTGTTTCTCACTGGATCCACAACCCAGCCGCTTTCATCAAACGAGATATTTTCATAAATCGTTGAACACTTCTTCTATAAATGTTTAAGATGCACCGACATTCGTTGTACTCACTAAGGTTGCACACCAAAATTCTTATAAGGAAAACCTAATGCAATAATTGAGAAAAATAAAAGGTTTCTTAATAAATGAAGGGTATTTCAAATTTTATTATACCTCACTGCGTGATGACCTTGCTCCTTCGCCAAACTCAATCCACGCTTTTTTACTCATCTTCTTCAAAAAAAAAGGAATAATGAGAAATTTTTTTCACTTCGTCCTTTGATGTATGTATGGTGCCCTCTCAAAATCGTTTTATATGCCACTTCCAGTTCGTCGGATTTTTATGAAACTTGGTATGGATGTAATCTGTAACATAGCGAGGATAAGGATGTATTAGGACCCGCTGGCGCTTGGGAGGCCATTGATCAGCGGAGTGAACTTCAAAGCCATTTTGTCTCCTATTCAACGCAGAAAGCCGAAATTTGAGAATGAGGCTGTAGGGGGAATGCTGGAGACGACTGAGAGATCATTGATCAGCTGATTGAGCTCCAAAGTCATTTTTTTCCCATTCCACGCAGTAAGCTGTAATGCTGGAGGGAGGTTCAAGGGAGAATGCTGAAGACGACTGAGAGGCCATCGATCAGCTGAGTGAGCTCCAAAACCATTTTGTCTACTATTCAACGCAGGAAGCTGAAATTTGAGACGGAGGCTCAAGGGAGAATACTAAAGACGCATGTTTTTAACATCCATTGCTGGTGAAATCAATAGCTAGCTTTGTTTGTAACCTAGTTGAGGTGGTAATCTCGGTTATGATCGTGAGAATTTTGCAGACCTTGGGTATGAAGGTAAAATGATTACGATTGTAGAAAAGAAGGCACTACATGTTTGGGTACTGTTAAGGTACTAGTAAATGGTACGGTACCTATTCTAAATTCTCTCCTGTTGACTCTGTGATGTTTAAATTTGATAGGGAGTCTCTCTGGGTAATTAAGAGCTGATTGAATTGATGGGCTCGTTTCTGATCAGCTGAGTGAGCTATATTACCACCTGTTTGCCATGGAAAGTTTAAATTTGATTGGAAGATCTCTGAGTCATTAAGAGCATATTGAAATTATGGGCGCTTTCCTCATCAGCAGAGTAAGCTAAATTTTCTTTTGTTCACCCCAGCAAGGTGAGATTTGAAAGGGAGAACCTTTAGTTCATTAAAATACGATTCAAATTATGGGTTCTTCTACTTATGTAGTGTTGGAAATTTGTTTGCAGGACTGAAATTAATGATCGAATTTATTTATTTCAATGTTAGTACATTTTAGAAAGAAAAAAAAGAGGTTTAGGAAATATGATGAACCCAAACTTTTGCAAAAATAGTGAATTGCTCTACCACTCCCTCTCCCACGATTATATTATTAAATTCACCCACAACCCCCTCTGGTATTTTTTGTGCCTTTTTGCTAAAAGGTGAGATATAGAGAGCGATCTCCGATCGACAATTTGCGTCCTTTGGTCAATGATTTCACGCTCTCCAAACGACATTTAGCCATCCCGAATCGATATTTTGCATTCTATGATCCATATCATAAAATACTATACAGCTTGGTCACGAGGTAGGCTTCCCCTCACCCATCCCTTTATTTCTCTAATTGTCGGAGCAAAAAATTCGGGCAAACTCTATTCTTCACCATTTTGTCCAAAGATTTCAAAAGTGTTAAAATGACGTGTTGAGCATTTGCGCACTTTTTTGTAGAACCCCCATTTTCTAGTGTTAATTCGGGTGGAATTTCGTGAAGAAATGACCCGTCACTTGAGTTTTTAGTGCGCACAAACGGGCGTGATTCCACTCTAAAAGTGCAAAATTGGGAAATCCTGTGTTTTTGAAGATATTCAATTGTCACACGTTTTACACGATTCCGGGGTATTTTTTCGTGCTGGACCACGTAACGATCATCATTTATTGATGTCTGCAACACCTACTTGGGAAACCCCTTAAAATCGACCAGAATCGCACTTTCCTTCACTCATTTTCCAACAGCATTAAGCGTATTTTTAGAGCAGAACTGCGCCCATTTGACCACACGAGTGATCCGTCATTTTTTTCCTGAAACCACATAGAATTTGAATCTGCAATGAAAATAACAAATGAATAAATGTATTAAAATATCTTGGCTCTCTTTAAAAAAACCAAGTCAATGTCAACAGCGCACGTTTGCAACGAACAATTTTATCATTTTTGAAATCTTCGAGAAAAAAATGTAAAAAATAGCATTTGTCCTAATATTTCACTCCGAAAATTAGAAAAAATAGGAGGGAGAGAGAGAGAGAGAGAGACGGAGAGATTTCTTATTTTGATTTTATTTATTCACTAAGGTACAATATAGGGCTATAAAACCCTCTCTTCCTATGACCGTAAAAGAGCCGTTACAAAAAATTAAACCTCAAAACAGTTAGTACTTAATTACAAATGAAATTAAAGAATATCAATGATTAAACAGAAAATATCACTGTGAGCTTCACTCATTGGTTCAAAACTTAAATAAATTATAAAAAATAAAACTCTAAACTTCAACAAATAAATAACTTCTAAACCTAAATAAATTTTATAACATAATTCATACTTATACATAGTAATATAGACAGGGAAACCAGATCATCATAAACATACATTATCATTCTATATACTTAAATAAACATAGAAATATTTTGACATGGATATGTCTTTGCTCTGGGGGTCAACCAAAAATTTCCGTGACGCAAAATTTGTGTCACAATTTCGGTGTTTTTCACGTACAACCCAGCGTTGCTAGGGGAATGGAACTTCCGCAGTTTTCATCGCACGGAAATCGTTCGCCACTCGTTGGAAAGCGCTTGATTTATGTGATAAATGTTCACATCTCAAGCTACCAATTTCCCCCTCCTTACGTACCTGGCTACATTCCTAAACTAAGTTGATTGGACTATAAACAATTTTAATAAGCCGGTTACAATATTCTTAACGTAAAGATATAGCATCATTTACTCCACTCCATAGGAAACATTTTCATCCTCTTGACAACAGTCGACTGTTAACAACAACTCATTGTAGTGGCTTCTCTCCACAGTTATTTTCAACATTTCTATAAGTAAACCGTTGTTTTGTTGGAATTAGTCGGGATGCGGCCCAGGGATTTGTTTAAAGTTTAAGGATTTGTTTACAACTCTCGAGGACAACCGTTATGAAATCCCCAATCAAAGACATATCCATGTAACATGGTATCTGCTTGTAAAGCAGATAGTGGAACTCGTTTACGAGTTTCTTTAAATGAAATCTTGGTGAATTCAATTTAAATGAAATCTGCGGGTTTCGGCACCAGATGTTCCCGCTAGGGACGTGGTCAAGAAACGATTATGATGGTTTTAAAATTCTCTTAGGTTGTTGATTTTGCACTATATTTACTGAATAAATGTGTGTGGTAAATATTTTTGAAAGCTTTCATTGTCAGGTTTAGGTCAAAGAGTTGAGGATTTTTATTATACATTCTTATGCTACTAGCGATAAAAGATTTATTAAATATACTTGTGCGATGTAGGAGAGAGAGAGAGAGAGAGAGAGAGAGAGAGAGAGAGAGAGAGAGAGAGAGAGAGAGAGAGAGAGAGAGAGAGAGAGAGAGAGAGAGAGAGAGAGAGAGAGAGCCTACCTCGTGGACACCCTGCTTAGCACAAATAAAACCAGCTTTCTGAGAATCAGCAAACATGCGAATCAGAAAAAATTAGGAGGCTAAAGCATGTTCATGTTTCTAAAATCTTAGACGCAGTTTTTTAAATAGTAACACCCGGGGATGCACATGAATGAAGGTCCAAGATTTTTTTCTATTTTTTGTTTCGAACAATACTTAACTTCCTTTTTATTACGATTCAAAATCGACATTAACATTTTTGTAAAAATACAACCAATTCTTGAGTGTGCCTAAATGCGAGGACTTATTCACGAAATGCAAAATTTTTAATTTTTGGAGGAATTCAATTGTCATATGGGACGAATGACCTTGGAGCATCTTTTCACGCTGAATCACATTGTGATATTTTTTTTATTGATATTCGGAATATCAACTTGGAAAATCACCGATAAAATTTCCGGAATATTACATTTCAATATAATTTTCCATCGATTTTAAAATATTTTTTCAGTTTGATATTTCGAATAATAATAATTAACGAACATTACTTCGAGAAAAATACCCCGACAACATGTTTCAGTCTGACAATTATAGTGTACTGCACATTTATTACATTTGTTATTAAGCGCTAATTTTGCTCGCGTTGCTCACATAAATAATCGTAGTGATGCACCGTTTTCCTATTAAATACGGCCTAGGTTCCGATTGTGCAAAGGTTTCATATAACAAATTATTCCACTGAGGTATATTATTTTTAGTAAGCTGGCAACACACGTGTAAAAACACATCTAACTCGCTACAATCCGAACAATATCTAGCCGAATCAGCAGATATTCAGCGTACTCCTGCATGCTTAAATCCCATTGCAATTCACGTTCGTGTTAACGATTTTTTCCCTATTCTAACACTTCTAAATTCGCAAACGGATGGGTGCATACAACGCTCCAGATCGTCTGATTTGATTCATTGAACTGAGTTATACATGCAAATCAAACGAAAAAACCACGTCTTTATCTCCTAAATTCTCGAGATTCAAATTTTAAATATGTCAACTCTTACATTTCACATCTTGGGGTTAGCTGAAAGTAATGCTGAGATTACAGGCCCATCCCTAGCGTTGTGAGAAATGTTGAGGAAAAAATATCATAAGAACCTGTTCTTGACTGACACACGAGCACACAACATCCCGGTTCTTGATTACTATATCTATGTCAAAAGATTTGACCCATATTTTGAGGAGTTTCCGAATTTTTCAACCATTAGGTGATTCATAGATAGTGAATTAAACGTAACGAGTTGATTTTTCGACTACCGAAATTTTCACGGGGATAAATATGTTTGCTCCGTTTGTGACGGGCTTTGATCCAATGTAGAAAACTTTTGTACGAAAATTACCGCCTCGGAATTACTCGCTTAGCTCCCGGGTGTATATTTAAACAAGCGAAATTTCACATATTCTGCCCAATGTAACTGCGGGAGTTGAATGTACATGACCTCAACATTAACGTTAGCGACACTAGCGAAGTGTAGCCCAAATTATTCAACGTTTGAAAATGAGTCGATTTCATATAATCTCCAACCTGATTTTATCTCTATATTATCTCTATATTAACTGATATTATCTCCTATCATATTATCTCTATACTAGATGTCTAGGTTCGCTGACCACGTTACTGACGAAGAGTGAAAAAAGTGAAATAATTTGTTTATCTCTTGTAGGAGCCGAGGTACTCGTATATCTTATTTTTATCTAAATATTCTTTCAATTCAGCATCCCATAAAACATAAACAACAACAACAAAATAGTATTTTCTTGATTATTGGCCGATATCATCGACAGTTGTTGACAATAGTATTAGTATAGGTTGTTGTGGTAGTGTAGATCGCGCTGAAAGCTGTCTCAATCGAGTCAACACGTCAAAATTCTGAGGTATTTTTCGATGATACCACCGCCAGATTGAACTGGGTGGGAAGGAGGAGGGGAAGGGAGGTTCCGGGTGTCTAGAAAGTCCATTCGTCAAATTTTAAGCGCGAAACCGACTGACAAATGCAGGTCGAGTAAAATTAGATAGGAACTCACTTCGTTCGTCAAATATCATAAAAGTAGCGTTGCAAGTAGTTAAACAAACCAACCCACACATTACGCAATCCGTACTTTAGTTCAAAAGGAAGAATTCATTATACAGGGAAATATTGAAGAAAGCTCGGTATCAAGCTCTGGGTTAAAGGATTTCGTAATGTAAAACTAAAAGTAGGTAGGTTGGCATGAAACCATAATAGTTATTTATAGGAAATCCGAAAAACGTCCTTGTCAAGAGAACATTGGATAACCATCAAACCAAATCGGTTATTTGTATAAACCCATTGGACATTACGAATGGGTCCTTACTGATTATCGAACGCAGTAACGAAAACGGAAGATGAAATTTACTACTTCACACAGTCCATCTTTTGGTACTTAAAATGTCACTATAGGACGAAACCTACAGCAGTCCTCCACCTTCTTCCATTGTTACTCAAACAAAACAACTGTAACATAATAAATGTGGCAGAAAGCATAAGTTAACCATGCAAATATTTGCCCATGCATTGGGATTCAAATATTATCGTATCAGTGTACACATTTTAATTGAGTAAAACTTCTGACAAAGATAATTCAATCTGGGAAAAAAACATAAATTATGAAGAATGCAGAATTCCATGCTACCAGAGGATTACAAAACTGAGAGAGAGAAATGATTCTAATTGTTCTACTGATAATTCTTACTCTTAGAGCTTGCCTTTACAATTAAAAAAAAATGTTTAAAACCTTCCTCCAGTTGTCGTTCCAAAAAGGCACTTCCTCCAAGTGAGACTGAACAGTCACTGCTGATATAGTGTCACATTCAGAGTAATTTAATATTTTCATGAACAGCCTAACAATGAAACCACAGTAATCAGATGAAGTAATCAGCCAACAGAAATCACCAAGAGCCTCTTACTCCCGCCTATCACTACCAGGGAATATTTAATAAACCATTAAAATGGAACTAAATAAAATTATTTTATCCATCTACCCAAGTAATGTGTGAACTGAGGCAGACCCTTACCATAAGATATATCAAGATTTTACCCTGCCTTCAGAGATATCCATGTTGTTATGTACTTTCGTGCAGCAAAGGTACATATAAATGTACTTAAATACTTCACTTTAACCACCTTTTGAGATCACATCATTTCAGATTTCTACCTGAAGTGTTGACGAGTATTCCGCTGTACGAAGTCACTGTTGGTAAATTACCGGTGACCGACCTGATTCAACCATCTGCCTGAGCATTTATTAGTCATCCAAACGCCCGACTGAATACGGATATCAACGAGAGAGGGTGAAGTGCTCTGAGCTGGACGGGCTCAGAATAGACCCACGCGGGGAATCAGGAAGAGAATATTAGCCCCGATGCGCCCCCGATGTAATGAACGGGGGCTTATTGATTCCGACGCAAGTGTCATGCAAATAAAATTGGGCTCTCCACTTGAAGTGGTTGGTCCAGGATAGGACGGAGGACGGGGACGCTTTAGAATGATAATAAGCCTTCCAGGCACGTGTTGGGTTGCTAAGTGACCTTCTAATCGGATTAATGTCGTAATTGAGTGTCGGAATCCGTTAGGATGCACGCTGGGCCAATCCGGTCGCTCCGCGGGAGGTGATTTCGATTCGGGTGGGATATGTACTAATAAAAATGCTCCTCTTCCCTCACTCTGCGTCCCTCCCACTGAGCTGGTCAATCAACGGGGAAGGGGTTAGAAAAAAGAACAGTCAAGTGGCAATAATACCTTTTATTCCGAGCTAGCTATTTTGAATCGTAATCTCCACTTCTCTTTTGTATTATCCTGATGAGTATTCAAGCTCGATCGCTTTCGAGTGGATTTCATATGTTATGACAATTTCTCTGCAGAGGAAAATCTCGAAATAAGCTGGATGGCACGATTCTGAACGAGAACTCGTTGACGTCGAGAAAGAGCCAACGAAAAATACATTTTCAGGCTCCAAAACAGTACACATTGATATACAAAGGTATATATTTTCTGTATTAGAGACCCCTTATTCATGTATCATCTATATATGGATAATTATTAAACTCGGCGCTCCACGCCTCGCCAAGGGGCAAGCCCCCTGGACCTCTATTTACATACTTGGAATGAGATTATCGAAACACAGAATGTGTTTTAGCTCACGCGTTTCACATAATCCCGTAAATAACCCGCATATAAGAATGACTCAGATTTTGCGGTGTACCTTATCACTACTATTTCAAGTTGTTTTATTCATTTATCACCTGCGCGACGACTCAGCACCTGCTCAATGAAATCTTCAAAATTAACAAGCGGTTGCAATCATGTTCACGATATAAATTAAGAAATTTGATAACTCTCTGGAACATTAAGAGACGATTGAAGTGATGGGGTCTTTTCTGATCAGCTGAGTGAGCTAAATTCTTTCCTGTTCACTACAGGAAGTTGAAATTTTATATGGAGACTCTCTGGGACATAAAGAGACGAGTGAAGTGCTGGGGTATTTTCTGATCAGCTGAGTGAGCTAAATCCTTTCCTGTTCACTGTAGGAAGTTGAAATTTGATAGGTAGACTCTCTGGGACATTAAGAGACGTGTGAAGTGATGGGGTATTTTCTGATCAGCTGAGTGAGCTAAACTCTTTCCTGTTCACTGTAGGAAGTTGAAATTTGATAACTCTCTGGAACATTAAGAGACGATTGAAGTGATGGGGTCTTTTCAGATCAGCTGAGTGAGCTAAATTCTTTCCTGTTCACTGCAGGAAGTTGACATTTGATATGGAGACTCTCTGGGACATTAAGAGACGAGTGAAGTGCTGGGGTCTTTTCTGATCAGCTGAGTGAGCTAAATCCTTTCCTGTTCACTGTAGGAAGTTGAAATTTTAATAGGGAGACTCTCTGTTTATTAGACTGTGGCAGTAGCAACAGTTGCCACGGTAAGTAAGGAACGTAGTGTAGTTACTAACATCTAGAAGAGTTATTTCTGAAACGATCTTTGAAATTTTGAAGAACTTCGCGGACCGATTTCAGTGTTAAACGGCCCCAAGTGTCGCCGTTCGTCTCTGTGCTTATCTTGACCGTGTTCTAGATTAGGGCTTTCCAAGCCCTAACGTATAATATAATTCCGAACGGTCTTTGAAATTGTGAGGAACTTCGCAGTCCGATTTTAGCGTTAGACTGCTCATTCGAATCAGCACGGCCCCAAGTTTGTGGCAAAAGTGTCGCCGTTCGTCTCTATACCCGCCTTCATCGTGCTCTAGACGGTCCTTATCAACGAGAGTTGTTTATTAGGCTGTGGCGGTAACAACAGTTGCCATCAATTCACGGTAAGTAAGAAACTTAGTGTAGTTACTATTGATAATAATCACCTGTGTTATTCAAATATCCATGCTCATAACTCAACTTGTTGGCCACGCACTTCGCAGTAGTTAACATAATATGGTTGGATAAATCGAGAGCTTTCGAACGAATGGTCAACAAATTTCGTGGTATAAAAAATGACGAAGTCCCCCTAGCAACGACTAGGTTCTAAGCGGAAATCATCAGAAATTGTTGCAACACATATTCGTTACACATATTCGTTACACATTTTTGTTACACATTTTCATTACACATAACGTTGGAGATACCAAGGCTAAAACACATTCTGTGTTAAAATGAGTACAATATCTAAATACTGCGACATGGACGAAGGCACACCTACCTAATGGATTCTAATCATATTATATTCAAAAAAGCTTCACCCCACCTCAAGTCTGTAGAAAACAGCAGCTATCTAATTACAATGATATAATTACCATATTTATATGTAATATATCTTCATTAAATCTAATGAACTTTTCGTGGTTCCAAAAAGTTTTATAGGTTTCATTTGTTTGAAAGTCATTGCCAACAGAAAAAAACTTCTGCCAAGTTGGGTGGGCAGTATATTTTTCTCGCATATTGTAACATGGACAACCAGAAGGGGAAAACGATAGCACTTCCACGCAGATAAATAATGGCCTACCTTCAGAAAAATAGACAGGGCAAACAAATACGTACAAACGTTTAACGTGCAAACGAACACCATAGTTCTGTTAGTGTACTGAAATGTTCTCAAACTAAACTTGTCGTGGTTCCACATAAGGTGCCGGGTTTGATAGTAATTTCCAACAGAAAAAATTTCTGCCAAGTTGGGTGGGCAGTATAACTTCCACACATAGAAATCGCACAATTTATTATTTTCCTTTTGCCCCCTTCATAAGATTTATTTCATTTATTCATTTACTTTTTGCCATTCCCTTGGGATCGTCTATAGAAAGACCTTGTAAGCAATTTTCAAATTTTCCAACCCCACCCGAACCATGGTTTGTAGGTCACGGAGGGGGGTGGGTAAGGGAGGGGGAGGGCTGGTTTCTCTATCCAGTCGCATCTATACATCCCACACCAGGCGAGCGAGGAAACCCACCTCTATTGAGTGAAGTGAGCAGCATCCCGTTGAAGGAAATTTGAAAGAAAATTTCATGTTGAAAGAAAATTTATGTTCATGCACGCTAACACGCTACTATTGATCCGACGAAATTAAATTTGTAGGTGACTCTAGGCACAAACCCGCACAATTCCAGGGAGTTTCATTATATGTAATTGGTATTTCCTGGGTGTTTCACGTGTGCCAACCAACTTCAGTTATTATTCATCCAATCACGATACAATTCATACCCGACCTTCCTGACACATATACGCGCAACTCCCCTCCGAGATTGAATGAAATCGGTCTGATGGATCGTCAGGAATCACTGTTATAATAATTTCACGTTGGTGCATATGCAGAAGACATTATTGATCTGACGGCATGAAATTAATAGGGGATCGCCCACAAGTTACCCCGCACGATCCCGGTAAATGTCATCAAAATCAGAGTGAAACTAGTTTCGAGCGTGTCAAGGATTTACCACAGTCACACAAAAGAACATCAGACAGACACACAGAGAAGGAACCAAAATTGATCAGCGAGTTCTGAAAAGCACAAAGCAAGTCAACTTTTTGATATTGGGGCTTTTTTTTTTTTTTTACTTCTTGCACCTTCGATAGTGAGGAAGCAAATCATTACCCACTTTTATTTCGAAAGTTCTCATAATCTCGAAATTTTATTACTTCAACCCTTTATGAATGAGGGAAGAGGCTACCTCATTTTGAAATTTATGTACCTTGAATTTATTTTGTTAACATATTTTGAAAGAGAAGTTAACTCTTTTTTCTTGGTTAGTAAAAAAGGTTCATTATTAAAAATAATAAACCGATGTTAGCTCAAGTCGTTATAATGTGACACCGATCACCACTACTGATTCGGACTTAACTTAGACAAGAACCCATTTCATAGCTGGCCGTACTATTATTTTAAGATTCAAAAACTTCAAAAATCGTGCTCCGTAAACTGTCAAAAATATATTGTGATCCTCTCCAAATTTAGCCAATGTTAAATCCTGTATATTTATTTATTTATTTACGGGCTGGTTCCCAATTTACAGAGAAAGGTTAGAATACAGTCGGAGAATGTATGCATAATAAATTTCGAAATACACCTATATTTCAAATTCATAGTAATTGACTATAGAGAGAAGAAACAAGATAAAGTGCATAAAAAACAGCAAGATCAAACCGTATTAAATAATTAAGTGCTGTGTCCAAAGGCTCCGCTTGTATGGAATTTAAATTGAAGATAACCTGTAATGAAAAAATCAACATTGGGTTGCATGGTGTTGGCAGCTTGTAGGATGAGAGACAAATAATTTGTTGGATATACGGCGACATGAAATTAAGTAAAAAAATCATATTAGATGAGAAAACGTGACTTTAATTTGGTTTCATACTGGTTCTAAATAATATTCCTGTGAAATACTGAACTGTAAGATTTTTTTCGGATCGGGCGATAAATATTTTGGGATTCCAAGATTGTTGAAATTTATTGTGAAACCATTTTGACATTAAAAAGGGGCGTTTGTTGAAATCTTTTTTTTTTTTTTTTTTTTTTTCTTTTTTTTTGGTCCAATTAAAGGAATGAAGCAATCTCTTATGTCTCATGGTAAGAAATTCTGTAATAGTGTATATACGAAATTGTTTACACAAATATATCTAAAATTTTCACGAACAGGTTAGTGAAGTCTAGGGCCTGTTTCTCATCTTTCAAAAGCGAATGGACAGGAGACATTTTTGAAGAACCCGTTACCACAAATTTTGTATCCAAATGTTGTGAACATTGCTGAATATCTTGTTCTTCCTATAAGTCGTTTAATCAGTAGCCCTTGCATCTCAACGTCACTGTTACGCACATTATTCCTGGACTGTTGGTATGGTTAGCGCTCAATAGATTCTTTGGAAGGAATTTAATTAATATATCTTATGCAGACGAAACAAAGAATCAAGGAAACTGATATTCTCCTCACGCAACAGATGAAACTTGTCACGTAGTATTGTTTTTGGATTAGATTTCCTATATTTATATGGTATGTTTTTATCGAATCTTCGTTAAAGATGAAGCTATTGCTATGGCTCCAAAAATTTGAAAAACCAAAATTTCTGAAAATTTTCCACATTGAAGTCTGTTTTGTGGTATTCTGAAACGATCCCTGGATTTTTACGCTTCATCCCATTTATACATTTATATACATGTATTTGTGATTCCAGACCCTCCTTAGGATTAAGATGAAAATTCCGTTTTTGCTTTCCAAATGAAAAAATGATTTCGGGAAGTATTACTTTTTTAGCACAATAAATTGAACAAATTTCAAAAAATGTGCTGACAATGTCACTACATATGGGTAAAAACGGCTAAAAACCGTTGAATTAATTTGTTTAGCTTAATATTGCTCAAATAATATGGACTAATGGATATTCAAAAACTTACGTACAAAGTTATGCTAAAAAATGTACTATGAAATGAAATTTGTAGGGCGTTGTTAGGATGCCTAATACTTCAATTTTATTTAAATTTGCATAAAAAATCGATAAAAATAGCTTAAATGCAAAATCCCTTTTTGAATATCAGATTATCATTTATAATTCGTTTTTCGCCATAAAATTATTAGTTATCATTAATTTTCTTTCACTCAAAAATTTCGAAATGCAATACAATTCAACATTAAACAATATGATAATTTACTAAAGTTCGCTACCATGCTGCATGATTGCAACTTTTTATTCAGGCGTGACTTGGTGAGCTCCTATGTCAGGTTTAAAGAACCACGCGTTATCCCAGTCCCTCTTCTAATGAATACCTCAGTCCACTGATTGATAACCGCTTATCGAGGAAGCCACAGCTCCAGCACCGCATAGGGTTGATTGAGGGAACCTTCGCTAATCTCTTGTAGGCATCTATTCAGCATTAATGAAATTCAACTCCCTCAAGTATTCCGATCAGCCCTCCTTCGTGACGACTAAGCAGAGCTTTGCAGTCCGACGTGAGATGTAGAATGGATTGTCATAAACTTTGTGGCTTGTATTTAATGGAATGATTTGTTTTGTTTTGTTTGTTGTTGTTTTGTTTTGATCTGTTGTTGTTTATTTAGTGCATTTTTCTCTAGGGATATGAAATCGATTTCTATTGATAAGTTCCAATGCCCTGTCTCTGATTTACGAGTACTGCACGTCGTATACCAGTGATTCTATTGTACCTGTTTAGAATGTTGTTATGGGCTTGTTCGATCATTCACTTGGGGACCGTTTATTACTGTCACGCTCTCGTTTGACAAATTGGATACTATCTGAACCAGTGCTGGGAAATCCGTGGAATATAAATACATGGTTTTGAATTGTCACTAAAAAGTCTTCCGTCTGCTGGTAATTTCGTTTTCGCTCGAGTATTCCTCCCAAAGTCCCAATGAAAAAGAAAATTCAATCGGCAGTGCGCTATTAAGTTCAAATGACGGAGCTGACTTCTTATATTCTGAGAAATGTATATTGCTTGAGATGAATTGAGTTCAGGTTACAGTTATTGGCAGTTAATTAGGTTATACGTCACTATCAAAGTTATCAGTACCAACCACCTTGCCATCATGAAAGATTATCATTTTTCAAGGCTATTTTATTGTATTCTTTCAAGAGTTTTTAGTTTCATTTTCATTTTTAGGACGAATAAACTTTTCTGTTATAATTCTGGCATAATTTTGGTTTTTTTTTTCTTCTATCATTGACACCTGAGATCATTTTTGCACTCAAAATTTTTTGTCGGTCAAATTGATACCAAACTTTTTCTACCTTACCTTTACCGCAATACAAATTTTTTCCTGAATTTCAGATACTTCTTCGTTTTGACCAAATTTTTGTTCTGAAAAAGTCTTGAGCTTAAAACTACTGAGATTCTATGACGCAAGAATTTGTAATCCCAGGATTTATAGTTCTAAGGAAATATATTAAATTTCAATGAAACCATTAGGGCGCAAGTTTCTAATACTCAGGGATAAGTAAATACTATTAAAGTATCAACGAGGCACTCTGATACATTGTTAAACGAATAAGTCTTACATCCCATTACTGTAGTTATTACATCACCTAGAAGTAAACTTCTAACAGAGTGATAAAAATCTAGTAGAGTGTTGGATTGATCCAGTGAGAATCATAACAACTCAGTTTGTATACGTAAAAAAGCGTGTACCTAGGAATTCTTAGGAAGGGCTTAGCTGAAAATTGGCCTATTGAAACGTGTGGCTGAATTCCCAGTTTTCCAACTGGTGGTGAGCGATATTTGTGCGATAAATCAGGAAGCTATATTCTCCTTTGCAACGTTAGGTTGTGTAAGCTGTTTTCGAATACCGTGATATTTTTTCGCTCGGACGAAATGGACCTCGCACTTTTCTCATCGAATTCGGGTTTCGTAGAATTCTTATGACACTATGCTCACAAGATAGCATTCGGTTCCCCCATCAAAAGACCCCATGGGGTCAAAAAGAATATATACTGGAAGGATTTTGAGTTATAACCAATTTAGGTGCTGGACATTTAAGACAAATGTAACCCCCCCCCCCCTCCCTTTTTCCACAATTTTCGAGGTATCGAAATGAAATTTGGAGGGCGTTCTTGGGATACCTAATACTAAGTTTTGTGTCAAGTCTCAAAGGGAAGGAGGTATTGGGTAGGTCCTTGAAAATTATTTTCCTCATTTTTAGCAGAGTGGCATCTCATTTTAAAAATGTTTTAACCCTGAACAAGGTGTTGAAGCTAGAAGTGACATCTTATTCCATTCAAAGATAGGCATTTTTGAACTAAACCACACTTATTCATGGTTCATCAGCTCCCCGCTGAAAACGGAATAAGTTGTCGCTAATCTGTTATCATCATCTTGTTCAGTGCTAAAAAATATCTTCAAAATAAACTGTCACTTGGCAAGAAATGGGGAAACAAAAATTCCAATACCTACCCAATACTCCCATCCCACTTTGGGTAGGCCAACACATTCTGGATTTTTTCCTGTTTTAAGCTTTGTATTAACCACCTTAATTATGCACTCAAATTATCGATGTCTCAAAAATGGATTCATTGCGATCCCTCAAAAATTGTGGAAAACAGTTTGGCTGGGGGAGGGGTTACTTTTGTTTACAGTATCCAGCGCTTAAATTGGGTTTAACTCAAAACCCTCTGAATAATTTTTAAACTCATGGAGACTTTTGATTGGGGCTTCGAAAGCATCGTAAGCATAGTTTCATAAGAACTCTATTGAAACCGGGACGCCGGGACGGTTTTCTGTCTTCCAGAAATAGTTTGATTCTGTATTGATTCAAAATTATATTTTGAAAAAACCCAGCTATACCAAGTTTAACAAAAGGAATGAGGCCATTGTAGTGCCTTAAGTGTATTGGGATTAATATTCATGGACCATTACGGGCACTCATCGCCGTATTGTATTTTCCTCAATTATATGTGTTCGTCCGGTTCTCGTGTTGTTACTTCCTAAGCTCCAATTTAGACGCCTATATACGCTGAATACTCTGTAGTGATAAAATTATGTATTCCATGGAGAATTATGTGTTTTAGGTGTTCGGAGAGAAGAGAAATGTCACAGTCCATGGGGCAAGAGGTGGGGGGCAGGGGCAATTAAAACTTAGTCATACGGTATTAATTAGTAAGGGTTCAACCGGGGGAGGGCGTCGAGGCGGTGAGGTTTAGAACAAGACTGAGGAAGCGGTGGTGGGGGAAACTGAGTAAGTTCGCCCATAAAACAGATGTTGGTTTGGAAAGGGACGGGCTAGGTGACCGCATTGCCCGTTACAGCTTGTCCACCTTCATTAGGGCTAACATTCACCCCTGGGTGGAGCAGGGGAGGGCGGCCTATGCCTTGAATTAACTTTCATCCGCCAAGTGCTGAGAGGAAGGGTTGAAGTCGCATAGTGACCTAGAAATATCAATTTACCGCAACAAACTGGAAGCGAAGCTTGGACACTCTCCCTTTTCCCTAATCTACAACCGTCTCGGGCATCACCATACATTTACAATGCAGAATCATTTGTAGTCCCGGATCTGAGGAATGAATATTGAGGTAAATTTGAAACCTTAGTTTGCTCCTTTGGTGCTAACTAGTATGCCCTTTGAGGTGTGTGTTATCATGATATCGGGACTGTGGTAAAAAATTGGTTAGTCACAACATCCGATTTGATTGTTTATGTATCTATAAGTAAAGCTTGAAATAACGAATTGTTGAACCTCTATCTTGGGATCTTGGAATTTATTGGGTCGACTATTACTTCTCAAATTGTTTAAAGGATCAGTTAGTCCATTCATCTACATGACAATTGAATGGTGTCCTTAGGAACAGTAACTCCACACCTTTAAAACTGAGACTTAGTCAAATTGAGGGATTACATCCACAATAAATTATTTTCGAGCACCTGAACTGAGGTGCGCCAGAAAAGTGTGAGTTGTACGATGTCAACTTCCAATCATAAAAACACTGTAAATGAATTTACAAAGGCTTCACATTATTATTGTATTGCGTAAACATTCATATTTTGCATATATTAATACAATGCAGGACAGCTAGTGGTTTCATACATGAGAAATGAGTTTTGAGATAGACTTGGAAACTGTTTTTGGGCAAGAGAAATATATTTGGGCTATGAATTGACATTATTTCTTAAATCATCACCCAGATGTTTTGCATTCTAGTTAATATTATTCATTTATAAATCTATTTATTTTTACTAGTCCCCTATTGATGGGGAGAGGGATCATTGAACTCGTCCTCGAAATCGAAAGATTAAAGCCATCATCAAGAACTAATTTCAATAGGCTTAGTTTGTATGTGCCCCCGTTAGTCGACGCTTGACGTCCAAGTAGGTATATCAAATTGGAATGTATTCAAGCGGAGATTGTGCGATATAAAATGCGTCTATTTTTATAAAAAGTAAAATTTTAAATGTTTCATTGGTATTTGTGTAGTTTGATTGACAGATTTGGTGGTCCGACTGTATGCAAGCTCGCATCTCAAAAACAAAAACTCTCCTGTGTTCAATCAGGGACGAGTCCAATTGTCATCCCTGACAGAAACTACTACAACTACTCCCAAACTAGATTAATAGCATTTTGTTGAATTTCGTGAGTTTTTTTGTATTCGTCAATTCGCTTTTTTTTTTGCATTGGTTACTTCGTTTATAGCTGAGGTTTGAGCACAATCAACTAACTCTTTTTTTTTTATAAACTTGAGAAAAAAATGATTATTTATAACTACGTATTGCCCCACGAACTACTTCACTGAGCTATACTACTCTGATTTACTTATTCATTATCTCTCGAATAAAAAAACTTAATCCTAAACGTTTCTAATAGTAAGGAAGTTATGTAAGATGTAACCTCATCAACTATCACCCCAGAGAGATTCCCACCGGTATACAAGGGATCTAACACAGGTCACACTCACACGGAGATAACAAAAAAACTGTTCAGCAAAGGCCTCCATGGTGCTTATCCAATGGAGAAAGAACCTGCGTGCCAATGTTAAGCGAAACCACTTCTCCACATCAAGAACTGAACTGGAAGATGTGCGCTTCCTTGTGAATTTAAATTCAACATATTCGTATTACCAGCTTGCATTCTTCTTTATACCCAGATGACTGCTGGGTCCGAAACTCCATCGCTCCCACATTTGGATAGCTCAAAAAAGGCATCGACCACACTTTTTAAATCCAACATTTAAATACAATAGATTACATTATTAATGCTGCAAGTGCATACTTACTGTAATTATAATGTGCAATAAAAATAAATGAGATTCATCTATCACGAATCCAATATTTAAATATTTATTTTAACGTACAGGTACATTTTATATTTTCAACACGACAACTTTTGAAAGATATTAGTAACTGTATTGAGCATTGAGGTCTGTAATGATTGATATACACGTATACCCATGTGTTCAATTTCGTCTCACGCATATGGTTGAAGGGGAATACTTGACTTGAAAATAATGATTGGCCCTTATAAACGAAATAATTGAATACGTGTTTCTGTCAGCATCCTGCTTATTTTCCGAGAGTATAAAAGTTAGTTCGAAATGAAACAGTGCTTTTTAGCCAGCAACCCTCAATCACTCCCTTCCACATCCGTCGGACTGGGGTCTTCAATTACTGTTAAAGGGCATGCTTTTTTTCAATTTCTCGCCATTTCTTGGACGAAGAACAGTAATATTGTTAACGAAGGCTCCGGCCGGATTGGCCCATCATTTTTAATGGGCGACGGCCCGTTCTGCTGATAGGCCATATCTACGTACCACATTGCGAAATGATTCTAGACACGCTAAACCGCATAAACGATCCTTTTAAACACGCCCATACTTGATCTTACCTGATACCAAGTAACTTTACACGTGATACCGTCTCATTTTCTGTATCTATCGTGCAGGTAATAAGTTTTAGTGTTTATAAAATAAATTATTGGTCTTTTTCTCAAACTGCATTTACCGCTGTATAATCTAGAGGAACTGAGTGGACCTAATGGAAGTAAAACGAATGGGTCCAAAGTTGGCTAGTAACGTTCGGCCTTCCCCAGGCACTCGCATCTACATGCAGAAAGTTGGAGCTCTGGGTTCAAGGGGGAAAGGTGTCTTAGGCTTTGAGGAAATTTGATTTGAGACGTCTAGAGATGGTTGGAAATAGGTGGCATTTTTCCCTTAACCATGCACCATTGTAGTACTTTTGTATGCTGCAGCACCATCGACTAACAATGTAAACATTTGAATGAGCTTACAATTAATTTTATCTACAATTTTACTTCAACGCCCTCTGGGGCAAAGGTGAACTTGTATTTTCCGCAAGTATGCGGTCTCAACCCAAACTGAGTCAGAAAACTATATGCATTATAGTTCGTCATCGGTCTGTCACACACACTGTCTGTTCGTAACAATGAAACGTTTCCAACTTTCATTAATAAATGAATGAAATAAAATTTCATGAGTTTTTATGTTGGGTTTTCATAGCATAATTCCAGGCGCTCAATAAATTATCTTATTACTGGTAAAAAGAACCACTAAAGGAAAATACAGAATGAAGCAGAATAGTTTAAAAAAGTGGTTTTATTTAGAATTTTTCTCTTAATTGACACCAACCTCGTGATCTCTGATATTTTAAGAGGCACTTGAATAGTTATAATGAAAAACTTACTTCTCATGGTTTTCAGCATAAAACCACCCATAGCAACAGACATGAAGACCAACTACATATTAAATAAATGTCGGGAAGCCTGTTTCTGATTTTTTTCCCATATATGTTTTGTTTGTCATTTTAATTTAAACATTTGTAATGAATGAAAAAAGAGAAACAAATAAGGGGGGGGGGGGGGGGTTACATGCATTTTTCTTCTATCCCATATATTAAGGATGTTAAGGGGGCTCATTATCATATATATATATATATATATATATATATATATATATATATATATATATATATATATATATATATATATATATATATATATATTAATTGCTATGCAATTCTTAGGCCGACCTACAATAATTTTTTTTGTAATGCCCGTAACGAAATTTGTCGCGAAACCCCCCGGCGAGGCGCGAAGCGCCGAGTATTATAAATATATATAAATTGAGGTTGCTGGGGTAGGGTAACCGGAGGTGTTTTTATCTCTTCGGAGCTCCTCCGTATCCCTACCTAAGTCATGGTCATACGTCCCCATCGTGCAACCCGGGCACTCTCTGGTTTACCAGAGGGTGGCAGAATGACCCGCTGGCGTTCAGGGGGAGGACATGACCCGCATGTCAATGGGTCTCCCAACCCTTATTTACCGTCTCCCCAGTTATGAACACAGATAGAAGAGAGCCTCATAACCCCCGCCAACCCATTGGCCAGCGGGGTTCTAGGGGAGGCGCTCGGAGGCGCCCCAGGCAGGGGCGTCGGTCTTCCTCTCCCTCTTCTTCCTCCTCTTCTTCCTATCCTTCTTCCTCTTCCATTGCCCCTGGAGATGTCCATCAGTGTGCCCACTGTGAGAGAGCCTTCAGTTCCAAGCGTGGCCTCAGTGCCCACGTCTGGCAGAAGCATCCTGTACAGGCCAATGCTCCAATTGATGTAGAGCGAGAGCGGCCAAGGAATGCTTCTGAGGATTCGCGGCGAATGGCAGCAGAGGAGGCAGAGGTTGTGCGTAATAGGGTACGAAATATTAACGTATTCCTTCAAGCACGTTTTCCCATGCGCACGCTTTCTGCCATACAATCTCTTCGCCTGAGGCCCCACTATAAGCAGCTTGTCCAGGATGCAATCCTGGCAAATAGCAGTGGGGCCTCCCCCGCATCTCCGACAGGCGTGGGACAACAGCCCGCCGTTCAGCAATCCTCCCCCGGGACCTCCGGTCTTCTTGAAGATTTGAAGACTGAAGTGTTGAGGCTCGGGGAGCACGTAGGCCGTATTGATGGTTATGAGAGTGCCTACCTGCGGGAACTGGCGAGGCGGGCTGTTGAGAGGCCTGTTGGCTTGGAAGATGAGGTCGTGGCCTATGTACAGAGAATCTTCCCACAGGTTTGGGATGCGACCGTGGGGGGGCATCAGGGAGGACATCCTCCTGTGTTGGTGCCTCGTGGAGGTCGCAAAGCAGCTAAGCAAGCAAGGAGGCGGGAATACCAGGGGGTCCAGAGGTTGTGGAGGAAGCATCCGGCTCGTGTAGCTGCGGAGGTACTGGAGGGAGCTGGGGATGAACAAGTTTTGCCCCCACTCCAGGAGTTTGTGGAATTTTGGGAGCCACTTTTGAGTGCTCCCAGCCACAACCCTGGTGTGCCAGTGGTACCCCCAGCTTCCACCAGGGATTCCTTACGTGGCATTATGTGCACGCCGGTGCTTCATGACGAGGCACATAAGTGCCGTGTCAAAAACTCCACGTCTGCTGGACCTGATGGTATTTCTGCCCGACGCTGGAATAAAGCCTCAAAATGTGTCAAGCTGCTTATCCTCAACCTGTTACTTCTATCGGGAAGGCCCCTGAAAGCGTTGACCCGTGCCCGAACCATCTTCATCCCAAAGAAAGGAGGAAGTGGGCCTGGAGGCTACCGTCCGATTTCAATGTCATCGGTAGTTTTCCGCCACTTCCAAAAGATTCTGGCATCTCGCTTTCAAGTGGCTGGTGTCATAGGTGACGTCCAGAGAGCATTTCGGCCAGCGGATGGCACAGCGGAGAACCTAACAGTTCTCCAAACTGGATTGTCTTGTGGTGTGTGGGGTACCTGTGTTTAATTGAGTATGTTGTGTCTGTACCACGAAGGCGTGACGGTCCTCGAGGCACAAGGTGAGATGTCAGGGGATGTTGTCATTGGGCGCGGGGTACGCCAGGGGGATCCTCTGTCGCCACTCCTCTTCAACCTGGTCGTGGATACAGCCTTGGGGAAGCTGCCAGATGAAATAGGGTTTGATCTCGCCCCTGGGGTGCGAGTAGGTGCATTGGCTTTTGCCGATGATGTCATCCTACTCGCAGAAACCCGCGAGGGCTTGCAGGTCGCCCTCAATGCCTTTGCTGAGCAGCTAGCCAGGTGTGGTCTAGTGGTCAACCCTTCTAAGTGTGGGTCGGTCTCCTTGGTCCCGTCTGGCCGCCAACATAAGGTGAAGGTGGTGGATGAGGAGTGCTTTGTCTTAGGACAGACACCCATCCCCGCCCGATCCGTGTTGGAGGTCTGGCGGTACCTTGGGGTCGACTTCATGGGTGTGGCCACTATAGCCGCAAGCCGTGTGGACCTTGGTGGAGCATTAGCTCGTGTCACCAAGGCTCCATTGAAGCCACAGCAGAAGCTGCGCCTCCTTCGCACGTACTTACTGCCAAAGCTAACCTATGGGTTAGTCTTTGGCAGGCTTACTGCGGGGAGGCTGCTTGAGTTAGATCGTGAAGTTCGCTCTGCTGTGCGCTCTTGGCTAGGCTTTCCACCTGGTGTCCCAAGTGCTTACATCCACGCACCGGTCAAGGCCGGTGGGCTTGGTATTGTCTCTCTTTCTGCCAGCATCCCATCTTTACGCCGCCAGCGCCTGCTTGCCCTTAGGGGCTCGAGCTGGGAGGTCGCCCGCACTGCTGCTGACCTGGACTTTGTCCGGCAGCAGTTGTTGTGGTGCGATCGAGCAACACCAACTGCTCCAAAACCCAGCTCATCTGCTGAGTTCGCTGCTGCACTGCATGAGTCAGTAGATGGTAAAGAACTCCGACAGTGCTCTGAATCCCCCATTTCTACCCAGTGGGTGGAATGGGCTTCAGAGGGCATTGGGGCCCGCGACTATCGCCATTTTCACGCCGTCCGGGTGGCTACGTTAGCCACCTCGGTGAGGTGTTCGAGGAGTAGTCGCGGGACAGTAGACACCCGTTGCCGTGCCTGTCGGGGTCAAAATGAGAATCTTTATCATGTGGTGCAGCAGTGTCCTCGTACTCACGGTGGCCGCATTCTACGTCACGATGCGGTTGCCAAGCAGATAGCAGGCGCTTTGTCATCTAGCGGTTGGGATGTCGAGAGAGAGAGACTATACCATATGCCGAGTGACCGGGGCAAGAAGCCAGATATCGTTGCGATCAAGCCCGATGGGTCTGCCATAATCCTGGATGTCCAGGTTGTCAGTGTCCTGAGGGGTTCTTACTTGAACTGGTGGTCATTTTATAGGGGCACTTCCTTTCATCCCATTCTTCCTCCTCGTCCTGCAACATCCCTTATCCCTAGAGCCGGCGTCGGGTAAACCTGGGTGTCCTCCCCACTTTTTTATTTTATTTGTTTATTTTCCAGTTTAATGGTGTGCCCCCTCCGCCTTTGAGGGGAGTTTCGTAAAAAAAAAAAAAAAAAAAAAAAAAAAAAAAAAAAAAAAAAAAAAAAAAAAAAAAGTGTGTGTGTTCGATCTTAAATTATTGCATTTCAAGTCCCTATGAGAACGTTCCATCTAGATGAATGGAAATGGGTCTATCTGGATCAACAATGGTATCAATAGCTTCAATAGTTTCTAACGTCTCAAGTTTCCAGTTCACTCGTTAAAATTTCGAGCCAAGACGAAACAGTGGGATATTTCATGGTGTCTCGTAAGTCTGACTTAGAGGTCAATAACATAAAACTCCGTCACTTTTTATACCTCATTATTTACCAAACATAGTGTATAAAGAGTTCAGTTTTGAAGATTCATGCCGTGAATGGGAAACATTACGTAGGGGGTGGTGCCTCCTCTGTTGGACTTGAGTGGCAAATTATAGATTTATAAGAGGGTATTATATTAGGGTTTGGCCCTTAAGCAAAGCGCCCCTCGGTCGGCCATCTGGAGACTAGGGGCCCATAGTGTTCGAAGGACCACACTCAAGTACGGTTCATGGGTTGCATCCCCTTCCTCTCTCCTATTATACATTCCAGTAATGAGTCGAGGAAGGTCCTCGAGAAGATGTGAAAAGGGGTTGGCACGTAGCTTCTCAGCGAGACTCGTATCTAAAAGGGTGATAAGGTCGGTTGTCAAGCGAAAGATGTCGGTAGAAGGGGCCTATATCCCTACGTATACAAGGTCCGCCTTCCTTTACCCGATTCCCTTAAGGCCGGCCTCAGGAAGCCCCTGCCGAAGGTATTGCTCGGATGTGGGGTGGGGGAGAACGCTGACCGAATGGATGGCCAATCCCTGGTAAATCCCCAAAGGTGTGCTCGCTGGCTTGAAGGTCGCAATCGGGAATAGCGCCGGGGAAGGAAGCCATCTATCGGGGACCCACATTTCTCTGACACCCCACGACTCCCTCAATCGAAATCTTAACTTATTCCCGCTCGACCTTTCGAAAGGAAACCGGAAATTGAACAACTACGAAGCTTTTTGCCTCTTTCCTGTGAGTTGAGATGGAGATTATCGATGTGATGTACTTTTAAACAGTATTACAGAATTTAATCCGGAAATATAATACAGTCTCACCTAGTTTTGGAGGGGCTGGTGTAGTTGGAAACACAATTTATCTATTCCAAACTATAAATTCTTAGCTTTCCGTTAGCGTAGTCCAGTCCCAGCAGCAACTTCACTTATCCCTCAAACGGTATGAACGAATACTCAAAACATTGCTGAATAGGCAGAAATACAGAGTAGTAACAGACCATTCGGCGCATAACTCTTATGTACACCTTGTAGTAATGGCGAGATTTCAGGACAACCAAATATTGATTTCCTCATTCGGACCCTCTTGATTTATGATCTGCTTCGTTTCACGTGGTCGCCAAATTGTTCGATCTTATCGTTTGTAAATTCTCTCTCTCAAACATTACTTTCAATAAATCGATCGAAGAATTAATGTTCCGAAAGTTTCAAACAGTTGATGGCCCGCAGTGGCGGTGATAGAAGGGAGGGCCTGTGGGGTTGGACGAGCGGTCGACTTGGCTTTTCTCTGGAGGTCGGCCAATTAGAGCCGTTTTTACCAAGGAAATCCCTCCCTCGGCTTAGCCCAGGCCCGTTGGTCGGAGTTGATAGGGAAGGTACTCGGTCGGGGCAGTTTTTGTGGATCGTGCGAGAGGACGAGGGCTCCCCTGCAGATTCCGGTGACGACGCGACGCCCCGAAATCCAGGGGTTCTTCACCCTCATCTTCAATCATCATTAGGGCCGATGTCGTGAGGGACGACCCCTCACGTTTAGGTTGGGATATTAGAGCCGATATTTGAACTCTTCTGGCATATTAGATCGATGAAATATTGTCCCTCAAACGAACGGGAAAAAAGAATACAGTTGTTGTAACAGAAATACTTAGTTAGAATGATAACAATCATATCTATACTGCTTTTTAAATTAGTGGAGATTTGAGCCATTACAAACAAAGTAGAAAATCAAACTAAAACTGGGAAAGTAATACACACACATTTTACTTTTGCAAACACGACAGCTATTAATGTTGAAATTATAATTAAATTTATATGGTATGATCATAAGTTTGTGCTCCCGGGTCTACCTATATGTTACGGAAGCATTGTTGTCACTTCCGGGAGGAAAACAATTGTTGGTCTCCAAACTCAAAAATTTCACTCGCATCTTACGTTTTAGAACATTCTGAACAACTTTGGTAACGTCTCTCTCTCTCTCTCTCTCTCTCTCTCTCTCTCTCTCTCTCTCTCTCTCTCTCTCTCTCTCTCTCTCTCTCTCTCTCTCTCTCTCTCTCTCTCTCTCTCTCTCTCTCTCTCTCTCTCTCTCTCTCTCTCTCTCTCTCTCTCTCTCTCTCTCTCTCTCTCTCTCTCTCTCTCTCTCTCTGTGTGTTTTGTCCTCAAGCCCTTGAATTAAAAAAAAAAGAAAAGGATGGTAGACCTGCAATTCTACAGTCAGATCATTTAATATTGATTAATTTTACACCTTAGTGGTTCATTATGGTTACTTAGCAGTATTAGTTTATAACTTAGCGTAATAAATCAGCTTTCCTGGACACTAAAGAGGCTTAGGGATCTCGAGATGTTGTGGCAAAATGAGAGCATTCCAAAAAGTTGCGAACGAGTTTCCATACGATGAAAACTAAGGGAGTTATACTTCTCTAGTAACGCATTGGATGTGCGTGAAAATCAATATTTTAGCCGTGAAGTGACGGTCGGAAATAGATGAAAACGTCCTGTTAATTTAAAAAATAAATAAAACAAAATAAAAAAATCCGTTCGTTTGCCGTATGAAGCTTTTTTACAAAATTACCGGACCGAACTTTTTGAAATTTGGTTAACAAATCATACAACGGCCAAGGATGTGCCAGTGGCTTTGGCATCAATTTTGTTTAATCCTAAAAGGTAAATCTTGATGCCTGAAATATTTAAAAAATCGAGATCTCGTGAACTTTCAAGGTAATTGTAATTTTTTTTATTGTCATTTTTGCATTATATAATACCAAAGAATCGAATTAAATCATCTGAAAAGCTGTACGTTAATCCGTTTGCTTTCTACAAGGGACACAGGAGCAGCAAGCCTATGGATTTACGATTGATCCGCTGAGTTTCAATACTAACCGCCAGATAGTGTTAGGTTCCCCACATATAAGGGATAACTCAACGCCGGGTATCAGCTCGTGTTGAATTCCTACTTAAAAGGAAGTTGTAGAGTAAGTCGTTTAATTTGATCAATTTCTCTTAAGTAGGCATGACCTATGCAGATATATTTAGATCACTACATAATAATTCGTTAAATAATTATACTGGTAGGTAGGTTTTCTGCGTACAAGAACAATAAAAGACAGAAATATTAAACCTTTGTGTAATAATTTGCAGCGATTTTTCTTAATGATTGCGCCTCTTAATTAGTACATATATACCACACACATTGCCATTTTAATATGAATAGGCTGTATTGGAAAGTTTAATCATAATAAATCACTCTGACTGTTCTTAATATCGTTGATATTAAACTTCGGAATTTAGTACCTTAGGCATCCAAGAGAAGAAAGTACGCAATTTAGTGTTTAAAAAAAATCAGAAAAACTTAATTTCTCCACAGCACCGTAATGTGACATTTTTAATTGACAATACTCGACTGCTAAACCTCCATACGTAAAATTTACTCTTGTAAGAGTTTATTATCCTAATGTTAAAAATAGATTATTTGTGCTCGTTGAAATTCGGGAACATCGATCCTATGTAAGACGAAATTCGTGAATTTGGTTACGCAGTTATTGTCTTTAATTAATTATGATTGGAAAGTACTAATTCGGGAAGTACGAGTTAGAACCCTAGTTTTTGTAATGTCATCCATCCAACTTGTTACATAGGGCGTACGGAGCCGTTCGCGTGTCCAGGTCTCGGAACGCGAGTTTTACCGGTGTTTTCTGCCGCCGCAGTGTTTTCCGGCGCTGACCAGTCGTGCATTAACGAATCAATCAGCTCGCATGATCTATTCGGACGCAAATTACCCCTTAAATCCCAGTGGGGCGGTTACGTTTTACCCCGCTCGGCTCATTAAAACTCTTATCAAACAAGAGGGAAATTAATGTTGGCAAAAGGGTGGGAGATGGAGGGGAGACGATGAAGAGAGCGAGGGGGCTCAAGATTTCTATCTCATTTTGCATTCTCTCCGTTGATTTCGTGAAGACATTAACTAGCAACAGGCTGTTATAACACGCGTTGTACGACCTTAAAGTCTTCGGGGTTGAATAGGTCAACAATGTGGGTTAGTTAAATCTAATAAAAACCACGTCATCCGTTCACATTACATATTTAGTTTACAACTAGCTGATTCACCCGTGCACTGCACAGGTTGACTTGAATATACGCAAGCCCCCACTCACCCATCACATTTTGGGACACCCCTATAGATCTGATTCAAAAAAGTTATTACTTAAAAGTATTTACTTATTAATTACCTATTAGGACCAAACTACTGAGATCATCACCACTCCCCGTCCACAAACACCCCCCATATTTTAGATTAAAAATATTCTTGATAGCTTACCCAAAAGAACGTTCAGACTAATCCAATTTCATTCCTCCGAACATCAGATCACCAGTTCGTTTGGTAATGACCAAATTATTCAATTTAAGGACCCCTCCCCCCTCACTTTTTTTCCTTATCACAAAAACCTCCCTATGGTTGGGTCTAGAAAAAATGTTAATAGCCTGTGATTGTGGTTGACTTAATCTGAACATAATAGCCCAATCATATCCCCAGTTTATTCAGTGGAGTCAAAGATACCCCTTTCCAAACCCTCCCCGCCCAAAAAACATCCCTATGAGTCGGAATTAAAGATTTCTCAGTAGGCTGTGGTTTTTTAGTTTTATCCAACATATTTTATCAATTAAGTCCTCAGTATATTCAGTGATGTTCACTTGCTCATTGTGTTTCTTAATAGCAAGTTGATGAGCATGTTTTTGATATATGCTGTTGTTGTGTTTGATGATAGCATGTTGATGTTGTTTTAACTGAATAGCTATGTTAGCTCAGCCAATCAAAGCTAATTCTGTGGTGTAATTGAGATGTTTTATATTAGATTCGTGAGATTTAATTCGATCTGTCAGATGTTTTATATCAGTCACATCATTCTAAGTCCACAACCCATCTCCACCTAATATCAAGCAAGGAAAACAAAACAGACCATTCTTTCTAGGGTACCAGTGATCCATTCGTGTTTGATATAAATTTCAGGGTTGAATTTACGAGTTCCCTTCCCGTTTTTTGCAACTTGTGTTTACTTCAAGTGAGGGGTGTCTCTCCCCAAACTTTTAATGAACACCCTCTCTCCATAATTACAATTTGTAGAGGATTTTGATTGCAAATTCGCCACAGTGTTTGACTCGGGTGGAAACGTTGCTACCAAGTTCCAATAATGTAAGTAAAAACAAAGTTGATATAGATATACGAACGACAATGTGGAATAAAATGTAAAGGATACTTATCTTAAGTCCCAAATCGTCCTAATTCAATCAGGATCAAGCGCCAGGTGCTGTTGTTGAACATACGATCTAGGTAATTATCCTTATTCAAAGGTAAGACGTGTATCATACAAGAACTGGGAATGTATTTGAGGAATATTAACACATGTTTACATTTAAAAAAGCAGAATAAATAGGATTCCAAAACTGGCTGAACCATGATCTTACTTCTTACACTTTATAGGTTGTTGTAGTTTTCCACAGACTCTTATCATGGGTAGTAGGGAAGAAATCACAGTGTAAAAGAAAGCATGAAACTAGAAGTGGTTCCCCTCCTTGAACCATTGAATGACCAGAAGAGAATCAGTTTGGCTAATGGAATAAACTGAAACTCCTCTAGCGGAAACCACTCATGACGTGAATTTCATTCTACGGTCTTTAGAAAAGTGGAAACACTGTCTTGGGGCAAGGCCCCGGATATCATAAGAAATACCCCTTTATGACCTTTCTTTCCTGTTCCTTGTCCTTTATTTCCCGTTCCTTGCCCTTTATTTCCCTGTACTTACCCCTTCACAGTCTAGCCTGAATCGACGAAATTTCTCTCTTCATACGTTCATACCGCAAGCTACGTATTTTGTTGTTGGTAGATGGATCCTTGGCATAAACCTATTCCTTCTAGCATCCACCTTGGAACCACAGCATGGAGCTAAACACCGTCCTTTCCATTCTAATTTGAAACGATGAGTTGTTTGTAAAGGCTTCATTCTAGTACTGGGGCAATATCCCGATGCCCTCCCCCCTCACCGGCCGTCTCTGAACGAGAAAGAGGATGGCCCTTCTACACATATAAAATGATGGCCTTTCTTTATTAAAGCATATAAACTTTTCGTGGTTTCACATAGTTTCATAACATTTAAGTTGTTTGTAAGTAATTTCCACCAGAAAATACAGTCTGCCAAATTGGGTGGGCAGTATAACTTCATCACTTATTGTAACATGGACGTATAGACTTAGTTGAAGAATTGAAATGTACTTCAAACTAAACTTTTCGTGGTTCCGGATAGTTATATAGTTTGTTTGCTTTTCTACCGTTCCCTTGAGATTGTAATTGAAAGGGATGGCAAGCACTTTTCCCCAAACCATGGGCTGTATGTAATCTTTATTTGAGTACAAAATTTAAATCCGTATAAAAAGGTAACATCGGACAGTTCTGTTAGTACTATAATGTTGTTAAAACTAATCTTTTTGAGGTTCCTCATGATCTTTATTGGATAGCCCTTCTACGCAAACAAATGGCCTACCTTTATTAAACCTAATAAACTTCGTAGTCCCACATGGAGAACGCAGCAAATTACCTTTTAGCTACCTAACTTAGGAAAATAAATAAATATTACCTGTTGGTTTGTACGGTATCTTGCCACCTACTCCAGCTCAAACTTGTGGGTGTCTCAAACTAGAAGAAACTTCCATGTAGGAGAAATGTCGCACTCTCCCTTTGCTGCGTTTTATACTAACTAATAGACTGGCGGAGTATAATACACCCCGCGTTTCCATTTCAGGGTTATAAGGCGCTTGTCTAGTACGATAACCCACCCATGATAGCTTTCTGGATGGAGCCCTTGCATATCATTTAATTACCGGCTTCCTCTTTTGAATCCCTATAAAATCATAGTGCGTTTTAACTGCAGCGCCTCCAAGCGTGATAACCCTGTTAGATCATCTAAGTCATTCTAATTTCATGGAACACTACAGGAGCCTCAACATCAAAGTGACGCTAGTAGATCCTTACAGTGATGAATACAAGATGCTCGTTCTCCCAGGTGCATCTTAACGCATTTCCAGCTAGTTCCCGTCGGTATAAAGTGGCATAAGTGCCACTCCTATAAAACGTTTTCCTCTTCTGTGGCCTCTTGAAATTTTCCCCGTCATCGTAATTCTCGTTTAATTATTTTCCTTCACTCAGTTTGCTGTTCGCTCGAAGAGCAGGGAAACTTTTTGAATCGCTTCATGCCCTGCGCCGCATTATAAAAGTCCCCTCCTTAATTCCTTGTATATGCTTCCCGGTTTTTTTATTCTTTCCAAAAGCGAGGTGGCTGTTCCACCTAAGAGCTCCTTCCTGAGATCTGCCGGATAACAGAGTTACTTCAACTCGACGGAAAAGCATCTTCTCCTTCATCATTGTCTCGACTCTTTCTCCTGAATCTCCACCCCCTCGTCTTCTGGTTCTATTCCCCAACAAAAAACTTATTTAATAAACCCCTCAGTACTAATTCATTTCATCATTTGGGGTAAGAGGGGTAGGGCTATCAAGACAAGAATATATGAAAAGTTTTTAATTACTTTAGAAAGGGCCAGGTTCTATTAACGAAGGCAGATCTTCTTAGAGTTCCTTGAATTGCTCCAAGAAACTCCAAGCAAAGCTACTTATGAAAACAATTGCATTAAGATGGGGAAGGTAAAACCACCTTCTCCTAAATTTCTCCAACTTGGTTGGAAAATAATTTCGATGTTATTCTCCAAATAAACATAAAGCTTGTCATTCAATTAAGTTTCTTCTTTTATTCTGTTTCTTACAGGAACTTGATTACATTTCATTTTTTAAGGGATACAAGGAGAGAATGAAGTGGTTATTATTAATTCATTCCTATCTAACTATTAGAATAAGCAGTGTGTGTTCCGTAAATTGAGCTTTATCTTATTTAAAAGCTCCTGATTACAAAAATTAAGTTTCAGTGCATGACACTTTTCAGAACTATACCCAGCTTCTTGATGGGAATGAATTTTAAGGAAGAAATATTGCAACTTTCATTTTTTAAATTATTATTTTCAATAACAAACCTTTATAATAGATCAGAAAAAAGAAAAGTCATGCAGCATGATGGTATGAGCGAATTATTGTAACTTATGGAATGATATTATGTTACTTTGATTAAACATTTGAGAACGTTAAATGTAACGAAATTGTCGATTACTTTTTTTTCAACTAATATTTTGCTATTCAAGAATGACTTTAGATTTTAACCTTTATAGGCAGTCAATATTGATTTTTCAGAAACTATCAATGGAATCTAAGTACATTTTAGCGTATTAAAAAAAAAAAGCTATTTCAAGGGCTCCAATATTTTTATAATAAAAATTTTTGAAAATTTCCTTCAATGAAATCTGTTTGTGTGAGTGCGTGTGTGCGTATGTGCATGCGTGAGTAAGTGTATCGTTCCAGACGATAACTTCTTATCCTTAAGATTAGGAATCAATTTCTTGAATTTACATCTATGTACTTATATATAAACCATTAAACTCTAGGAATCACTTCAAAAAGCCACAAAATGGATTACAATGGACTATTTAAAAAACACATTATCTTAAAATTTTGGAACCGATTCTGTAGCTTCCTTTTCTACAAAAATTCACTTAAAAAAAAAACCATAGACACTCAACAATTATTGTGAAGGCTTATAAAGTTGATTGATTCAGCTTCTTCATGTTGAAAGAAAAAGAGAAGGGAAATTGATGAATACAAACAACGACCGTATCTAAACATTCTGTTTATTTCTCGCTGGATCCGTTTTGGCGAGATATCGCAAAAGGGGTCTCGGCGTAATTATTATTCGCCCTAAGTTGCTCGACAAATGTTTGCCAGTAAAGGCGACCTTTGTCAATACGGCCAAGTCAATGGCCTCCCCAGAAGTGCAAATACTGTCATTCAACCTTAGATCACCGTCCGCTCGCAAATTCCATTAATTGAATAAGGGGCCTTCATGCACACCCTTCGTTTATTATTCAGCCATCCAGCTAGCTAGAGAACTCGGATGAATGAATCTTTTGATTTATTCTGAAACCGATTCACAGCAATCGGCCAACGCCTTCAGCCGTTTTGTTTTTCCTGAAATCGGTTGGATTCGAGGAATTAATCACATTTAGTGAGCGGACTTTCGAGTAACCGCTCATTCAGCATTCAGTCAATATTTACCTTGGTTTTCAATTCAGGTTATTTATGAAATAGGTACTCAAAGGTAAAAGCTACCGTTTCGGCCACGCCCCAAATATTGGTCACATAATTCACCCCCCCTCCCTCATCACCCCCTCTCCGTGTCAGATATATATACCATATGAAATAATCCAAATCCATAATCCATATGACAAACTTTGACACCAACTTTAACACTTGAAGCGCACTCCACTCCTCACCGCACTCCAATCCACTTTCAAGTTCCTCATTACAAAATTTCCAAAATTCAACTTTTTTGAGCTAAATAACCATTCATACCCACTGTGCGTCCAGCTCTTTTCTTCCCAAGTTTTTAAAACTCGGGCCAAAAATAAATTGATTTTGTAGAGACTGAAAGAATAAGGAAACATAAGTAATTTATTTTGTATAAAACTCGGCCCTTCGGGCCTCGCAAGGGGCGCCGCCCCTTGACCCCGCCAGGGGGGCTTCGCCCTCCTGAACCCCCCCCGGATGTTATTACTTTGAGCCTGACTGCTAAAATGTAAAAAACATGGAATCATGTTTTAGCTCCTCGCTCTCACTTTATTATGGAAATGATCACGACGATTGAGCTCTTGTGAGATGATAATCTCCTAATAGAAACTCGCGAGTAAACATTCACTTATCACGACGATTGAGCTCTTGTGAGATGATGATCTCCTAATAGAAACTTGCGAGTAAACATTCACTTTATTATAGAAAGAGGCTACATACGAAATTACAGCTTCCTATGGTGTAAAGTATAGAAATTACCTATTAAAATGATTTAACCACCGCTTCACAAATCAAACCGTTCTCGCAATATTTGGATCACCTGCTATGAATCACATAATCGAAACACCATCTCAATGAAATCATCAGAAATTAACAAGCGGTTGCAATCATGTTCACAATATCAATAATTGAGAATGATCACCTGTGTGTAAACAATTATTCATATAACCATGCTCATAACTCAGCTTGTTGGCCACGCACTTCGCAGTAGTTAATATAGTATGGTTGGATGAATCGAGAGCTTTCAAACGAATGGTCAACGAATTTTGTGGGATGAAAAACGACGAAGTATCATATCCCTAGCAACAACTCGGTTGTAAGCGGAAATCATCACAATTATTGGCGCTACTTTCATGTCACTTTATTGTCTCACTTTTCGGCGGGGGATCCATCGCTAAAACATGATTCCATGTTAAAACTCGGCCCTTCGGGCCTCGCAAGGGGGGCTCCGACCCCCTGGACTCCCCGGTTGCTAGTTAGCCGTCGGCACACAAGCACATTCATGCTTCAGTCATACTGTTATTACATAACTAGGCTACTATCAGGCACCTACAATGATTATTTTAGGGAGAAAAACAAGACATAAATTGCCATTGTGTTTACGAAGCATTATTAGTTAGTAACTTGGCGCTATAAATCAGATTCCGTTGATACCATAGTGGCCTAGGAATCATTAAATTTTGTATAAATTGAGAGGTTTCCAACTAGTGGCGAACGATTATCGTGGAACGATAACTAAGGGAGTAATACTTCCCTAGCAACGGAATGGTTGAACGTGGAAATCAATAGAAAACTAGGCGCTACTTTCGTGTCATATTTGCCTAACGCTTTTTCCTGTCGTTTTCGGAGCGGGGACCCAAGGCAAAAGCATGTCCATGCTAAATTGGGCTCTAGCTGGTCCTGCATCACAGGCATCACTCTGGACCAATCCTATAACGTACAATTAAAGAGTCGTCATTAGTAACAAACAAATAAAAACACAAATTTTCAAAATTGTCCAAATAAGATTAGTCGTTTTTTCTACTCTCTACATTGATTTGTTTACTTTTCCGAGGCAAGAAAAAATACCCTCAACATGAATGTGAATCAAATTACGACTAAAGATTGTGAAAAATCCCTTTTATCAACTGCGATCGAGTCAGCTTATATCATTACAACGGAATTCCCTATTAAAGATTTCAATTTTAGTATAAATTATGATTTAAATATTATTTTACTAGTTTTTATACGGACTAGTTGAGCGTAAGTAGGAGTTTTATTTAATATCGTTGATTTTCTTTTCGTTGGCGTCTACGTTCATTTAGTCACATTTTAGTATCGTGTTCTAGACTTCGTTTGGTAATATTGTATGTAAACCAATTATTGGCTTAGAAGGGCTATCTAAATCAGGAATAGTAAGTCTATATATATTATGATAATATGTTGATTTTTTGGAGATTAGTATGCTTTTAAATATCAAATACTCAACTACGAGTATTCTCGCAAGTACGAGGCTCGCGTAATAACGGGCAGACAGACACGCATAAAACATAAATTTTCCTGATCCCCAATGATCTGATTTGAGCTTCAGTCCAAACTCGAGTATTGAGAGGGTTTAAGAAAAAAAAGTCATAACATAAATATTACTTCTAAGCCCAATACGGGTGGTGGGAAAAAAACATGAAACCTTCAATTTTTACTGATTGATTTTATTCGTCCCAATCCGCTAAAATGTTTGAAGGTGCAGCATCTATGTAGGTGCCTCTCGTTCTGATCGAAATCGAGCAACGGAAAATGGAAACGTTTACTGACGAAAGGGGAGTGAGAGGTGTCCAATACCCTTAAGGGTCATCGCGAAGGCGAACCCAGCTCACTCGTGAGGGGTAAATACGGGAAAAAAGGGAAGGAAAAATGATGAAGACAGTATGTTACTCTTTCTAGGGAGACCCTAATTGTGGCGATTGGTCGAGAAGGGCTTCCTATGGCATGCCCTGTCAGGCTCATCCGCTTTCCACCCCTATTGTCTTATTGGGCCTTCCTCGCTCTTTCCGCTGACATACTCCTTCTTTTTCTCTCGGGTTTATTAACAAATATATCTTCTGGGCATCTTCCTTTTTCCTTTCCCAGCCATCCATTTCCTGAGCGATCTCTTCGGAATAACATGGAGGAAGTTGAGAGTCGACTTAGTACGAAAGTTACGCAGCGAAATATTGCGAGGATACGAGACGGGGACAGAATTATTTCTCAACCTCGCGATTTCTCTTCCTTTGAGATCAAAAAGATAATAACGTGACAATCAAACTGTATAATTTTATCAATGAAGAAAGGTAAAACACAAAAGGAAAAACACAAATGCCGTTCGAAAATGCGAATGTACTACTTATTAAAAATGCACTTTAGAGCTGATAAATATTTAAATGTCGATTTTAATAATTTTATACCTAATAAGTAATCGATTCCCAGCTTTTTTATAATCCTGAATCTAATTATCTACACTCCACCGCTCAATTGTTCTTTTGATCTAATAGAAGTACTAAAATACCCTAGTTGTTGTTAAGGCTCATACTTAGCTCCAGCCAAGAGAGAAAAGGCACTGTCCGTTTTTACCCAACTTTTCGTAGAAGAGGTGGTATTACACCCGTCGCCGTCGGCACCTGGGTGAGCGGATGCATTTTCTTTGCTTTTCAGAGGGTGTACAACACGTTTACAATAACCATTCATTTTCAGATTTCTTTATTATAGAGACGAATGAATTTACAGGCACCATCCTGAACAGCTGATTGTGCTAAGCTCTCGTCTGTCTGATTACAACGAAATTAGAAAGGGAGCCCCTCGAGGACATTAAGGGGCAAATAAAATGACGGGCTTCACTCATTACCAGAGCCCTTCAAGTGCTATTTTGCCATGTTTGGCCACTTTTTGGGTAAAAAACCACTTTTTGCAAATTTCTGGGAATATGCTACGTTAGGGTTTCAAGTATTTTTTCAAACATTCCTTTTCGGAGAAGATCGTCCTCTCCAGGAATTGTGGATGGGAGGAGATGAAGAACGTAGTTGCCAATCTGGCACGGGATGTAGCCACCCTGAAGGAAGACTGGGAAGCTGCAGATGTTCTCTCAATGAAGTATGCCCCGTCAACATCTGCTGACGTAGAGAGGTCATTTTCAAAATTGAAATATATTTTAAGTGACCGACGTCTTGGTTTCTGCATGGATAGCATCTCGGCCTACCTGAAATTGTTCTACAACAATTTTACCCCAGAGGAAGAGATTCTTCATTCTCCTATATAGATTTAAATTCAATTTTTTGTAGTCAATTTGTAATTCATAGCATGCTCTTTGTAAATAAAGTACATAATGTAATTAAAATGGCCAGTTTTAATTTTCCTTCCAAGTGGGGGGGGGGGGGGGGGAAGAAAGAAAAAAAAAGTTTGGATTTTAAAGAATAAATGCCATGTTTCGCCAAAATAAAAGCTATGTTTCGCCAAAATAAGTGCCATTTTGCCATGTTTTGTAGAGCCACGTTTGGCAAAAATAAGTGCCATGTTGTGAAGGGCTCTGCTCATTACTCTAGCTGACCGATTCGGAAAGTTGGTTTTAATTACGCAAACTGCATGAGTGTTTTTATGTTATATCATACTAGCCGCTCCGGCTCGCTACGCTCGCCTCCACGTCCAGCCGGGGGGCAAGCCCCCCGGACCCCCCATTCAATTGCTCGCTTCGCTCGCAAAGTGTGGCATGTAGGGAATATTGCTCGCTTCGCTCGCAAAGTGTGGCATGTAGGGAATGTTGCTCGCTTCGCTCGCAAACGATAGATCCCTAAGGGTAGGTTTAACTTCTGTAAGGGATGCTGCTCGCTTTGCTCGCTTGAGGAAGTTATACTGCCCACCCAACTTGGCAGACGTTTTTTTCTGTTGGAAATTCTTACAAACAAATTAAATCTTATGAAACTACGTGGAACCACAAAAAGTTTATTCGGGGATGTTGCTCGCTTCGCTCGCAAGGTATTGCTGTATATTTGTAGGAAAAAATCCGAATTTATTCTGTTGACATGGCTCTCGCTTCGCTCGCAAGGTATACCTGTATACCCTTCAAGACGTAAGTGCGTGTACCTGCTCGCAACCCGTTTTCGTCAGGTGCAAGCCCCGCCTCATCGAACCCCTGACTTCGTAGAGCCTTCTCGCGAACACGGCAAAATTAATTTCTGATGTTAAACGCTTCTTCTCGCTTCCGCTCGCGATTTGACCGACTGCCCGTCACTTTTTTCGATATCCGATTTCGGATTCAGATTCGGCGGACCCAAAGCTGTATTTCGCCCGCGAAAACCGTTCCGAAAAACGTACCTTTATGGGGTATATTTTAATCGGAAAAAACCAAGTTTTTCGGCGGACTTTTCGAGAAAACGGGTCTGTACTCTCGCATTTTTTTGACGCATTTCCCGATACTTTTTTCGCGATCCAATCGCGCCGTCGTCTTCCTCGTAGGAAAACCACGAAACCCGTATTTTTCCGGAATGTCAACGGCCGTTTAGATGGGTAGGGGAAGCGGGGAAGTCCAAAAAGCGCACATTAACCGGAACTTCGACCCCCCTCCCGCCCTACGGCCCATGGTTCGGCATGGATTAGACAATTTTAAATTCGCTCGTTCCACCTTTCGGAAAATCTCAAGAAGATCCCCCCACTCGTACACTCCCCCCACTCAGCCGTTTGGCCGTGCATTGGACACGACAGACAGACAGACGGAGTTTCATTCTTATTAATAACTAGCCGCTCCGGCTCGCTACGCTCGCCTCCACGTCCAGCCGGGGGGCAAGCCCCCCGGACCCCCCATTAAATTGCTCGCTTCGCTGTGTAAAGTAGGGAATGTTGCTCGCTTTGCTCGCAAAGTGTGGTATGTAGGGAATGTTGCCCGCTTCGCTCGCAATTGAATCATGTAGGGGATGTTGCTTGCTTCGCTCGCAAACGGTAGATCTCTAAGGGTAGGTTTAACTTCTGTAGGGGATGCTGCTCATGAGGAAGTTATACTGCCCACCCAACATGTAGGGAATGATACTCGCTTCGCTTGCAAACGGTAGATCCCTAAGGGTAGGTTTAACTTCTGTAGGGGATGCTGCTCGCTTCGCTCGCTTGAGGAAGTTATACTGCCCACCCAACTTGGCAGACGTTTTTTTCTGTTGGAAATTCTTACAAACAAATTAAATCTTATAAAACTACGTGGAACCACGAAAAGTTTATTAGGGAATGTTGCTTGCTTCGCTCGCAAGGTATTGCTGCATAGGTGTTGGGAAATACCCGTATGAAATTCCGTTGAAATGAGTTAGTGTGTACAACGGCTGGGATGAGGTGATTACTTAAAGAGGTAGCTAAATAGGTGCGGGGGATTGTACAGGTAGGCTTCGGAACGTGATTTCCAAGGAGCTGGAGGTTGTTGAACCAGGAAAAGTTTATTAGGGGATGTATACTTAAAGGTAGGCCATTAGAAGGGCGAATGGGGAAGTTATATTGCCCACCCAACTTGGCAGACGTTTTTTTTCTGTTGGAAATTCTTACAAACAAATTAAATCTCTCTTGGAACCACAAAAAAAGTTCATTTGGGGATGTTCCTCGCTTCGCTCGCAAAGTGTGGCTGTATACATGCGATGTATTACAATTGAAACGTGAAGGGGATGTTGCTCGCAAACGGTAGATCTCTAAGGGTAGTTTTAACTTCTGTAGGGGATGTTGCTCGCTCCGCTCGCTTGAGGAAGTTATACTGCCCACCCAACTTGGCAGACGTTTTTTTCTGTTGGAAATTCTTACAAACAAATTAAATCTTATATAACTACGTGGAACCACGAAAATTTTATTAGGGGATGTTGCTCGCTTCGCTCGCAAGGTATACCTGTATATCCTTGAGGAAGTTATACTGCCCACCCAACTTGGCAGACGTTTTTTTCAGTTGGGAATTCTTACAAACAAATTAAATCTTATAAAACTACGTGGAACCACAAAAAGTTTATTCGGGGATGTTGCTAGCTTCGCTCGCAAGGTATTGCTGTATATTTGTAGGAAAAAATCCGAATTTATTCTGTTGAAATGGCTCTCGCTTCGCTCGCAAGGTACCTGCTCGCAACACCCAAACACCGAAACCTGTACCTGAGTTATCGAACCCCAAAGACCTCTGTCTTCCCAGAGCCTTCTCGCGAACACGGCAAAATAAATTTCTGATGTTAAACGGTTCCCTCGCAATTCCCCTCCCAATTTGACCTACTTTCCGTCACTTTTTTCGATATCCGACTTCGGATTCAGATTCGGCGGGATCAAAGCTGTATTTCGCCCGCGAAAACCGTTCCGAAAAACGTACCTTTATGGGGTATATTTTAATGGGAAAAAACCAAGTTTTTCGGCGGACTTTTCGAGAAAACGGGTCCGTACTCTCGCATTTTTTTAACGCATTTCCCGATACTTTTTTCGCGATCCGATCGCGCCGTCGTCTTCCTCGTAGGAAAACCTACGAAACCCGTATTTTTCCGGAATTGTCAACGGCCGTTTAGAGGGGTAGGGGAAGCGGGGAAGTAGAAAAAGCGCACATTAATTATTACTTCGACCCCCCTCCCGCCCTACGGCCCATGGTTCGGGTGGGATTAGAAAATTTTAAATTCGCTTATACACCCTATCGGAAAATCCCAAAAAGATCCCCCCACTCGTAGATCCGGCCCACTCAGCCGTTTGGCCGTGCATAGGCACGAGCGACAGACAGACAGACGGAGTTTCATTCTTATTAATAGTAGAGATAGAGATAGAGATATTCAAAGCTTTCGATTCAATTGAAAGGACTCAAGACAATGGGGGCAGGCCGGATTCGAATTGCGATCGAAGCGAACCTGGCGGTGTGGAAGTAGGTTCGGTCCATTATAGATTAGTTGATAGTCTGCCGGTGGTCTGGTTCCTCGAAAGCTCGCATCTTAAAATTACATAACATCAAGTAGTCAATCGCTTAGTAAAAATTCAGATTGGTACCGCTTGGTTCGCTGCGATCGCGATTCAAATCAGGCCTGGCACCATTGTCTAGTTTGAAATGACTAGATTCGTATAAACACTGGGGCGTCTTGGTTTTGATGCGCAAGCCAAAGACTATTTCGATTCGTACCTAGCAAATAGGCTTTAATTCGAAGAATTCAATAGAGTTAAAAGTTATATGTCACACATTATGTAGGGTCCCTTAATGTTCTGTTCTAGGGCCTCTGTTTATTCTGACATTTATAAATGATCTATTCAACATGGCGACAACTGGCCCAATTGTAGAGTTCGCGGAGACATATCTAACTATCACGGATCTCTCATGGAGGTGGAGTGTGATATTTAACTATCACGGATCTCTCATGGAGGTGGAGTGTGATATTTAACTATCACGGATCTCTCATGGAGGTGGAGTGTGATATTTAACTATCACGGATCTCTCATGGAGGTGGAGTGTGACACATTAGTTGTAAATAATAAAATGGAAATCATAATGAAGGTTTATATACTCCTAACCATTGCATCCGAGCGAATTGAGAATAACGCTCGACCATAATACCTACTGCTTCAGTGTTGGTTATTTCTTATTGCTACTGGGGATAATCATACGTCAGTTACAGCCCTATACATTTCATAACCCAATCGGCAGTTTTACCCGATTAATGTCACCAGCTGGATGATCTCGTTCAAGATTTTTTTTAAATTATACAATATAAAAAAGGTATTTGATGATAGGAAGTGATCAAATGTGGTATAAAGGAAGTTGAATGGCGTCATAAAGAAACGACCTCACTCCCATTCCCGGTAGAGAAGGGGGGGGGGGGGGGGGGGCTCAACGTCCACCAATGAGTCGACTTATTAATTAATTTTCTTTCAATCGGCTTTTCATCCAAACCGCTAAATCGGATTCATAGATTGGAAATGCGAAATACCAATAACAAACGAAAGTTGCCCATTGTTTCACAAAACTTTACCAGAAAAAAACTCCTTTCCGCACGTATATTTGTTTTTTGTTGTTCTCCAACGTTTCTCCCCGTGAACCACCCCAGTTGTGCCCAGAAGAAGCCCCTTCTTCAGAAAGATGATAATTAAATTAAAAATTGTAAAATTTTTATTGTTTTCTTTTTGTTTGAAAATCGTATTTAAAATTTAAAGAAGTTCCATTCATACATCTCGATCGTATAAGTGAATTTTGGTAAGATATCGTAATATATTATGTTACAATGGTTCGGAATTTGAGCATTTTGATTGCGAAGAAATTGTTAACTACAAAATTTTATGGCACGAAAAGTCATTCATTAATTCATAACAGACTTACGAGTTTTAATTTTTTTTTTTTTTTTTGCAGTTGTTATTTATTTTTTAGCAAATAATGATGAAATTCAAGTACTTTGAGGCATGATTTTTCGCATATTTTTTTTAATGGTCTATTTCATCGTTAACAAACATCTTCTGACTGAAATCCTGCAAATAATGTACATTTCATCATTTTTAGCCGTTTTTAGACATTTTTAGTTTTTTTTTTAATAGACACTTTTTTAATTTCAGTAATTTATTGTGATAAAGTAGTGATGGCTAACGAACTCATCCTTTTTCATTTGGAGAGCTTGGTTTTTGTCGCGCACGAACGGATTTTTTTAAATCACAATCCTAAGGAGAGTTATCGTCTGGGATGTCACATACATTTATAAATATAAATATAAAAAGTTTTAAAAATCCAGGAATCTCATCAGAATGTCACAAAACAGATTTCAATGAAGAAATGTTTCTAAATGAAACTGTCTAAATGAAGAAACGATGCATTGATGGGGAATAATCACAATCTAGATTAATCAAGGTTTATGTGCCCTTAATACTAGGTAAATCTAAGTGAATCAATAATAGCGCTTGACCTCCAAGGTGAAATTTTCTTGTTTTGTTGGGGATAGCCGCATGTGCATCTTCATCCTTACTTTGCCACGAATAGTGCGTTTAGGGCTAAATTTGAAAATCAATTCTATTATTTCATAAATGTTTTACTTGCAAGGCGCTGCTTTTTATGTGCAGTCGATCTCCAAAGTTTTCCCGTTTCCGACCCTCGTTCAATCCGGAATTCCCCTCATCGCCATTCAGTTTCATGACGTAAAGACATTCTACTCGGGATAGGTAAGTTCGAGACCTGACTCGGAGATGGAGAGACGAAACTTATTGGCCACTATCCCCAAATATTATCCGTTCCCCCTTGCGATGGGAAGTCCCCATAGAGAGAAGATACCCCTCCTATCCCTCCCCCTCGGGGACCGTCAAATAAAAGTTTGAAAGGACAGAAGAACCTATATCGGGTCGTATTGGCATGTAAGACGGGTGCCTTCGCTAACCCTTCCCCTCTCTGCCAGCTCGGTCCCGTTTGGATCGCCTATGAATATCGATTGTGCCGCAGGACGAGTGGTGGTTGATGGTTGAGGTGGGTGAAGAAAAAGAGAGGACGGAGGGGGTGCACAGGCAAAAAGGTTGGAAGATCACTAGAGGGTGGGGACAGAATTTCACACACCAATGCCCTCTCACAGGAACAAATTCAAATATTGTAGTCCCCGCGTTCACTCTCACCTCTCCCTTCTATTCATAAGCTCCACTTGACTGATTTGATTTGCTACGTGACGGAATTAGCATACGCCTCTTACTTTCCGATCCCGAAACGACAAATTCGAGCAACAAATCCATTGCTTTTTTCTTTTGGGTGCATTTAGCTGCTGAAAAGTTATCTACCCATCTCATGTGGAAACTCGAGTTACTCTTCTCGACCGAACAACAAAAATGAATGATTTACAAAATCGTATTAACTTACCAACAACCACCAATACTCTGTTATGATTTAGGAATATAAACACAATCAATATTACCTAATAAATAATTATGTTTGTTTTTAGGTTGTTTTTAGACAAATGGCTCGAAACCAATTCTGGATGAGATAATTTACAAAGAGAGTAGAACCGTTTGGAACTGATAACTGAACTCCCGACCCGATCCCGAGGAAATTTGTGTTGGAAATTAGTTGTATAATCGATCCATTGGAGGTTAACAATCTTAAGTGTGAACACCCTGTATGTACAGTAATGTAGGTTACTATGCTGGTTGTGCCGAGTGGCTCATAGATGTAGTTGATAATACTATATATAGTACAAGCGCTTTGGCCTTTGAGGCCTGATAAGGGATAGTATTATTTCAGCCATAATTCTTATTATTATTGTCTTGAAAGTAGGACAACCCTATTAGGTGGAGGGGTTTTGTTGATCGTCTGTATCCATTTCATCAGTCCCTCAAATTTTCTTTGGTAGAATTAAAAATCATCGATGCTTGAACTAAACTGTAAAGGGGAATTGTGGGCTACAGACAGGTAGAACTGCTCTTTGCAAAGCAATGCTCTTCCTTCTACGCACAACTGTTGGCGGTTATAAAATCACAAAGCTAGTTAAAGTTAAATATGACAAATAGAAATGATAAATTTATAAAGTTGAAACAATTTAAAATATTAGAACAAACAAAAAAAAAAAAAAAAAAAAAAAAAAAAAAACACATGGGCCCTTGGGGCCTCTCCTAAATTGATCGTACTGCACACTATAAAATTACGATCAATAGCGAGATTCCTCAGCCGATTCGCTCAACACAATTTTTCGGTCGTCGGGCGAAAGAATGTTTTTCTCATCAATACCTACATGCACAGTAATAGGTTATTGGTTAAGTACGTATTATAGCCTATCGAAAATGTCAGTTGCGCCAGTAAGTAAGTGATCAAAATCAAGGTTTTCTTTTCTCTCAAGATAAAGGAAAGGTGAAGTCGAAGGCTGTAGTAGAACAAGATTGTTTGACGATCGAGTCAAGATCCGGGCGACCTAATGCAGGGCTAGTTGATAAAAGGGCGTTACATGGGAAGGATGGCGTGCCAAAACTCTAGCGCAGGTGATAAGGGTCTCGCAACCCCTTTATCAGGTTCTTCTATCTTAATACAAGTACCACACGAACGATCTTCCTCCCCATTTCAGTTAAATGGTAATGTCTCGCTTGAACGGGGACAAGTGTCGGCCAGCGGTTTGAATCAACGACCAAGAACCGCTGAATGGCTTACTCGCAAAAAACGACTTACTGGGATAATCAGCGAAGATTCTAACTAGTATATATCCAGCTAAGGATCAGTAATGGCGAGAAAGGCCATTTGAGTTCATTTGTGGATCTGCGGAGTGTGCGTCCATTTGGTTTCAACTACAGTTACATAGCAATTTCCTCCGCGCTATAATAAATGTTCATTAAACTTAGAATGCTCCCTTAAGAATGATAATGCATTGTTTTACAAATCCTCGTATTAGAACTCTATCAAGATGTTGCAGACGGAATTTCTTAGTAGAGTAGTGAATAAAATACTCGCTCTTTGGTCACAAACACAACCTCAAGACTGATTCAAGATCTTCATTATGTCTTATGGAAATGGACCCATATTCGAAGTGCGTGCACGCATTCATCCTCATTTTTTGTTATTTTTATTGATTTTTTCGGCCCTCTTTTTGAAATTTGGCCAATTTAATGTGCTCAAAAAATGCTGGCCAACGAATTCGTCCTTTCTTTTGGGAAGCTTGGTATTTTAGAACAATAACGGAATTTGTATCTCAATCCTAAGGAGAGTTTACCGTCTGGAAGGACACATATTTATACATAAATATATATTTATAATAATATACGAGTATATGTTGTATACATATGAAAAAGCGTTAAACTCTAGGATTCGTTTCATAATGCCTCAAATCGAATTTAAATTAAGAAGATTCTGGAAAATTTAGATTTTAAAAATTTTGGAGCCATTTCAATAGTTTCATGACGAAATAAGAATTTCAGGGGAAGGAGGAGGGGTGGGAGGGGGGGGGGGGTTCAACGCTTCAACGGAGAAATTAGCGTTAAGAGCTCACTCTCAGCTGATAGGGTGGTTCGGCAAGTTAAAATCCAATTCCTACTTTCTCTTAGAGGTTCCGTTCCGAATTTCGCTTCGTTGGATAAATTGCAGAGAAATTAGCGTTAAGAGCTCAATCAGCTGATTAGAGTGATTCTGCAAGTGAATATAATTTTGTACCAGTCTTACAGAGGCTTATTTCCAAATTTCACAGTTTTAGGATAAATTGCATAGAAACTAGCGTTAAGAGTTCACTCAGCTGATTGGGGTGGTTCGGCAAGTTAAAATTCTCTACTACCTACATGTCTCACAGAGGTTCCGTTTCCAATGTCAGCTTTGTAGGATAAATAGCATAGAAATTGGATTGTTAGACTCACGAAATCAGCTCACGTTGCTGATTATCAATGACGATTTTAACAACCACTCAATTTTGAATGACTAGCAGATCAATTTGCGACCCATCCCACAAAATTCGGTCCAGTCGCTCTTGAGTTACAGTGGTCTCACGAGGATACGCATACATACGTAAACGGAGAAAGTAAAAAATACAATAGCAATTTTTTTTTTTTTTTTTTTCATCTTTTTTTTTCAAGGAAATGCGCGAAAAATACATTAGGTAAATCTAGCAACTGATGAAGATTAAATGAAACTAAACATGGCTACATAAACTAACTATACAAGTATTTTCACCGGTGCAGGTGAGCTACTAAGGGTTCATATTGGCTGGCTGGCGTCAGTGAGGAGGTCACGTGAGTACTAGCGGATAGTAGATATCGCCAAAAATCAAACTCGTTCGATCTTTGATTCCGGCCTGTAAACACCAGCCCACTAGCATTCACAAGCCGGTGGTATAGGGGTAAACTAGGCTTCTTACTGGCAATATTACCTACGGCTAGTAAGTAGCGACTGCTAAAGAATCTGTTAAGGCCGCTCCTTATGAAATGATTTAATCTTATTTTCCCGACTAACCTTAGAATTTGAGCGAGATCGGTCAACCAAGCTGGAGAAAATTATGCTTGATAGATTTTGCGTTCGCAGATGGATAGAGTGAAGTATTGATTGTGAACAGCGAAACTGATAGTGGACCATCTACATCCAAACCCTCATATTTCCTGAAATTTTAATCAAAATCTTATGGTTACCGCAGAAATTGAGCTCGTTTTAAGAATTTGCGGGCACACGGACCGACAAATAGACTAACAGCAATCATGCGTCGTTGTCATTTAAATTATGAGTCATGTCACATCGCCACCGTTTTCCATCCTGTACTCTCTTCGACGTTAGCTCAACCTGAAGGGGTCAGTTATAATGAAATAGCACAGCCGATGTACAAGAGGCGGTGAGTGGTTGAGTGTGTTCAGCATTAAACCCATCCAGCTGACTCAACCGTGAAAACCATGAATAACATTTGAAGGCTTGAAATTCATGTTGGATATGGTAAATGGGGCGATGACGACTATCCCGGCCATCACGATTCCATTGACCGCCCCTTCATTCTGAATGAGGCTTGTCCCTGAATGGCTAATGGCGGTCACTCTGCCCCTCGCTGCGCTTCCGATTCCGAATTTGTCCTGTCCACAATTAGAAGCACTTGTTTCACCATTTGGTCCGTCAACAAATTTACGAGGGGACCTAATTGGTTGGTTTGAAGCTTTGATTGTATCAATCCCCCCTCCCCTCCTCTTCACACTCCCTTTCCGGGAACTCCAACTTCTTACAACAACATTCAACAGTTTTGTAATGATTCCCACTTGAAGCAACCATTGCTCGGTCTTTCAAACTGTAGTGCGTTCCCTGGAAGTTTTAATGTGCAAAACTCCACTCGGAATCTAGATAAATTGGACACTTGTTTTTCGTTATGACTTCCAATTACAGCCCCAAAAAGTTTTTAGACCAGGATTATTAATAATGAATCAATCGAAATACAATGTATTAAAATTCATTCGTAATTGAGTACTTACATCACTAGTTATTCGATCATTTTATCAATGAGATACAACAACACATGTTTGACACATATTTAACAGCGTTGCATGAGTATTATCACTTATTAATAGTTTGTTGCACTGCAGACTAAACATCATTGGCGCTTTCAACAATGATGTCACTAATTGAACAATTTAACTCAATTGCAACAATTGATTGTGCGTGGAAATCAGATTGATTTTTGGAAAATCTTACCTCAATGGGTTTTAATTTCGTATTGTTCATGAGGCGGAGTGAAGCATAAGTGGGTGGATTACATAGTTTTCTCGTATCCATAATATTTTTGTTGTTAATATTAGTGGATTTGTGTAATATAATGTGTATTTGTGTTGATAAGGTAGATTTGGAATAAGTATGAAAGTATTAAGCAGTGACTTAATGTAGGTATAACTTTGATAGCATAATTTGTGAGCAATCATGAAAGTGAAGCACATCATGCTTGCGCAGTGGCTGGGTCCACCTTCCATCCTAACGCAGTGTCCTACGTGGATTTGCCGAACGCCACAATGCGTTCAAACGGCGGACCAATGAAATTCGCGGAAGTTGTCAACGTGACCCTGCTCGCGCGGCGACGCGACGGCGTTGAACGCTTTGTTTTGATTTTCAAACAAGTTTGATTTTTATCGCGGTCGCCGCGCGTCAAACGCGTTTGACCGACGGCATAAATGCAAAATCAAATTGAAAAAATGAAGTTGAAAACAGGTGATGAGAACAGAACAGGTGATGCTAGCTAAACTACGGAGCGTTTTTGCGTTTCCACGTAGGACACCCCCCCCCCCCCCCCCCGCGGCTTGACGATCGCGGTGGAGCCACGAAGGACACTGCCTAAGATAATGACATTCATTAGTCCCCACCTCAACCCTGATTCGCTCAATTGTATCGTTGTCAAACGAACGATCTAGAAGTTACGATTGTCACACAAGTGTTAATTTTTCACAAGCGCAGGTACGATCGAAAACAATACCAACAATAATATCATGCATGCAAGTTGTTTACATGTTGGAAAAGTCACGGCTTGGGCCAATTTTATTCCCACTTGGTTGTCCGTGTAGCGCTAATAGAATCGTTCTCACAAATAAAACACATTTTCACTCGAGCAGTATCACCTTAATACAATGGTGATGAAGTGAGGAATGCTTTAATCGTCTTCTCCTAAATACCCTCCAAATTTGACCGAGAAAGGACGAATAAAACGCAAGAAAATGATGCTCGATGGAATGTAAATTTTCTTGCGCAGAGTAGAATATTGATGTTAAGTAATGAAACTTGTGGATAATTGTAGTAAGCTATGCTCAAAGCTAGCATCCAAGTAGATTGTTTCTATAGATTTAAGCAGAGACCTTCCGATTTGCGCATGCGCAGTACTAATTATTTAGCTCACTTTTTGGGGCTTTCGCGGTTTTCATGTAAAGAACCTTTCACCCCATGCCGACAAGCGGCCAACTTGGCGCCACTATTTGTATGTGCCCGCTATAGGCTGGTAAGAGAGTAAGCCATTAAATGCAGTTTCATTCGAAAAACAATGCTTCTGCTACCTACGCTTGGAAGATAATTTCGCAATACTTCAAATGTTTGTAATAGCGCACATCTTCATCCAGACCCCCAGAAGAAACATTGGGACGTCAATGAGTATAGGGGTCCTAAAACGTGCCTACTTTTCCTTGGAGTTCAGGATCATCCCGACAAAGCCCTCATTCTTTTTAATGGGGGGTTGTAACGGGAACGTACGCGAGCGAGTTGGCGTTGGGTCAACACAAAAACGAAACTTAATTTATTTGTTTGCCAAGGGGCACTCGATCAAGGAGCGAGCGACTGTCAACGGAGGATAGGAACGAAGTGCGCATTTCCTTAACAAATCTTAGCAGGGGGGCCTCCCACCGGGGGTTCTATACATCAACCCCAAACGACGACGTAATCCCTCAAACTCCTCTTGTTTTCATTGGATCCTTCGTCAGGCTTAACAACTTGCTCGGATCTTCCTTCAACCGGAAGCAGCGGGAGGGATGATTCAACGCGTATAATTTAGATCGTAGGCCTGTCCCGATCGTCACTTTTTTTCCGGGCTGCAAGGGTGGAAAAGCGGAAGAGATAAATTTGATACTTGTTTGGTATAAATAGCTCGTGTAGATGGAAATTAGATTTTGGATCTGGGGATGTGGGGGAGTCTTTCTGATAGCAACGAATTTAACCCACAAATTAATTTCATATTTTTATATGAAAATAGATTCTATTCTAAAAAAATTGACAACATCCACTTTTCTACGATGAGTAGAAAACTAAGATTTTTACTTCTACGATTTTTCAATTTCCTACACTGGTGACGTCTCACTGAGCAGGAAGGTCTCGGCCAAGCGGGAGAGGTGTTTTGACGTCAACAGTGCGAGAAACTTTGAAAAATCATAAAAAGACAAGTAAAAGTCATACAGCATGATCGTATGAGCGAATTTCAAAACATTGTTTTGGAATGTGGGTACTTTTTAGTGGAAAGAAATCGTTAACTACTTCTTTTAAGGCAGTAAACGCGTTTTAAATAATATTCTGCTATTTAAACAACATTTTGGATTTTCACCTTCTATTTTGCAATTTGTATAGATTTTTCAGCAAATATTTACTTTTTATTACTGCTACTTGTGTTAGATCGTGAAGTCCGCTCTGTTGTACCCTATTGGCTAGGATTCCCACCTGCTATCCCAACTGCCTTTATTCACACACCAGTGGACTCGGTGATGTCTCCCTTTACGCCACCAGAGCCTCTCGCCCTTACGGGATCGAGCTTGGAGGTCGCCCGCACTGCTGTTAATCTGGACTTCGTCAGACAACATGTTGTGGAGTGACCGAGCAACACCAACTACTCCAAAACCCAGCTCATCTGTTGAGTTCGATGCTGCACTGCATGAGTCAGTAGTTGACGGTAAAGACTCCGACAGTGCTCTGAATCCCCCATTTCTTTCCAGAGGTGGAATGGGCTATCGCCATTTTCACACCGTCCAGGGGGCTACATTAGCCACCTGGGTGAGGTGTTCAAGGAGTAGTTGCGGGACAGTAGACACCATTTGCTGTGCACGTTGGGGTACAAATGAGAACCTGTATTATGTGGTGCAATAGTGCCCTCTTACTCACGGTGGCCGCATTTTATGTCACGATGCGGTTGCCAAGCAGAGAGTAGGTGTTTAGTCGTCCAGCGGTTGGGGTTGTCGGAAGGAAGAGACTATATCACATGCAGAGCGACGCCAGACGAGAGAAGCCAGATATCGTTGACATCAAGTCCTATGGATCTGCCATAAGCCTGGATGTCTAGGTTGTGTCAGTAGCAGCATGGACATGAAGCAAACCTTGTGGGCTAAGATACGTAAATGTGATAGAAATGATCAGCGGCAAGCGATATCTCAGCTAAAAGGAGTAGCGAAAGGAGTTGGCGAGTCTTCACCAAGACCGTGTCATGTCGCGAAGGGAGGTGCGGGAAGAGTGCCATGATGTTACTTGGGTTGGGAATCTCGGCGAGAGTGCTCCGTGGTAACAACACCAGTCCTGAGGGGTGCTTACTTGAACTGGTGATTATTTTATAAAGGCATCTCCTTTCATCTCTCCCTTCATCCTCTTCCTGCAACCCGCTTCAACCCCAAGGCCGCCGTCAGGTAAACCTGGACGTCCTCCCGACTTTTTTTTAAATGTATTTGTTTATTTTTCAATTTGATGGTGTGCCCTCTCCGCCTTTGAAAGGGTTTTTTATTAAATAAATAAACGTCTGATAAGTTTGGTGGGCAGTATTGCTTCAACACATACTGTAACATAGACGTATAGAATTCGTTGAAGAACAAAGTACGAATCCAAATGATGATGAGTCGACGTTATAGGAAATTAATGTTTGCGCGTGCGCACAGACTACTATTAAGCCAATGGCTATGAAATTTATTGTGGAACAACTACAACCTAAGCCGCACAATCCTTGAAAATTCCATGAAAATCGGTCCATTAGCCTTGGAGTTTTATCTTTGTCGATCAATTTTAGTTTTGCGCATGCGCTATAGTTATTCCTCCACCAATTGCCATATAATTCATAGAGAACTTTTTGAAACATATACCCAACTACTCCCCGAGTTAGAATGAAATCGGACCAATAGGTGATAAGAAATCGACATTACAATAAATTAACGTTTGTGCATGCGCACAGACTACTGTTTATGTGACGGCAATGAAAGTTATATGGGACTGTCTGGAAGCTATTCCGCACAATTTCTGAGAATTTCATCAAAATCGTTTCATTAGACCCGGAATTTCGCTTGTGTCAATCGAAATTAGTTTCGGGCAATAATTATTGCTCCACCAATAAACAATTACGTTATGGACGTTATGACGTTATGAACAATTCATGTTTGCGCATGCGCACCAGCTATTATTGGTTCGACGACTTTGAAAACTATAGGGGACCGTCTAGGAGCTAACTTCGTATAGTTTTGGGCGTAACAAGGATTTACCACAGACAGACAGACAGACACGAAACCAAAATTGATCAGGAAGCTCAGAAACGCAAAAAGCAAGTGATAATTTTGATTTTGGAGGTCATGAATTTCTTCGACTTCAATCACGAACACAAAGCTTCCCTACATTCGTTAGTAAGGCAGCAAAAAAGTGTGTCATTCCAGGCAATAACTCTCTTTGGGATTAAGATAAAAATTCCGTTCTTGCTCCGAATAATCAAGTTTTCCAAATGAAAGGATGAGTTCGTTGGCCATTTATTGAGTACATTAAATTGTTCAAATTTCTAAAAAAAAAAAAAAAACGCTAAAAATCACTAAAAATGGCTGAAAACAGCCAAAAATTAATTAATGTATAACTTTTAGCAGCATTTCAGTCAAAACACAGCTTTCAACAAAATACTACGAGTAGGACGTTGAAAAAAATTTGCACAAAATTATGCTGAATAACGTAGGCGAGTTTCATTAATGCTTGCTAAACAATCTCTTAAACTGCCAAGACAAAAATCAAAAATCTTCTTTGAATTTCCGAATTTTATTTAGTGTGAGTCATTGCCATAAAATTGGTTTTAAAAAATTTCTTTCCACTGAAATAGTTCAAATATGAATACATTTTAACATATTATAATACGATAAGTGATTTAAGCAAATTCGTTCATAAGATCATGCTGCATGACTGGATCTTTCTTTTTTTCGAGCATACATTTTTAAATGGTCCAGTTCATTACTGATGAACTTCTGTGGACTGATTTTCTGCTAACAAATACAAATTTAACGAGTTTTTAGACATATTTATTGATTTGTTTAGCACATATTTGAAATTTGACTAATTTAATTTGCACAAAACGGCTAGCCTGCGTATTGTATAGTTTTTTTTAAATTCCAAAAATATGATTAAACCCCGCTTAAACTTATCACATTTCAATTTATTTCGTAAATAAACATTTATGCATTTATTTATTAGGGGATAGAATCGTGCTATTTAGCGGTATGAATAATGTGCCATACATTTGGATGCTTCGCGGATCCTCTCTTGCTACCCAATATCGGATAATAATATTCACTAAAATATTCTATACGTATCTCCATTCACATTCGGAAAGCTGACGGTTGTTTCAGGTTATGGGTTATTGGTGAGTTAGTCCGTCCAGGGTCTGACCCCATTTGCTTGCGCTACGCCACGATGCGACCCCTCTTTACAACTGGAACCATCATATCGAAATACCGTCTCACTCAAATAATTTCAAAAACTGATCTTCTCTATCTCACTGCGGTGAAATATGAAATGCAATACCTTGTATGTTGAAATTGCATCCCTTTATAATGTAGTATTTTATCCACGTTTCTTACACCTTCCCGTCATGAGAATCCTTCATTATGTAGTCATATCGTTTCAATCTCGTATGAAATATATGTAAATGGAATGCCTTCTGTGAACAGAATGAGAAAGTGGTAGGTTTTGTCTCCTTTGTATTATCATCTGTGTCATCACGCAGACTGATTTTCTGAATAGTACTCGTATGAAAATGTTCTTTTATATTCCTATCCAACTCCATGTCAAGGGAATATTAGAGAATATCTAGATCCACAGAATCACAGAACCAGATTCATTCGCATGTTTTCCGATACACAAAACGTCCTAGAAACCTAAAGTTAGTGTCTTTTGATATGTTATTATACATCAAGGGAAACTTTATATCACACAAAGAAAGTAAACACCTTTGGGTTATCACAAATCTCAGGTAAATACGTCTGTTTTAGCGAGTTTTCAAAGAAAAACAAGCTATTTAAATGGCTTCAAATTTACATGGATATGTCTTTGCTCTGGGGGGTCAACCAAACATTTCCGTGATGCAAAATTTGTGTCACAATTTCAGTGTTTTTCACGTACAACCCAGCCGTTGCGAGGGGAATGGAACTTCCGCAGTTTTCATCGCACATTAATCGTTCGCCACTCGTTGGAAAGCGCTTGATTTATGTGATAAATGTTCACATCTCAAGCTACCAATTTCCCCCTCCTTACGTAAGTGGCTACATTCCTAAACTAAGTTGATTGGACTATAAACAATTTTAATAAGCCGGTAACAATATTCTTAACGTAAAGCAATAGCATCATTTAGTCCACTCCATAGGAAACATTTTCATCCTCTTGATAACAGTCGACTGTTAACAACAACTCATTGTGGTGGCTTCTCTCCACAGTTATTTTCAACATTTCTATAAGTAAACTGTTGTTTTGTTGGAATAAGTCGGGATGCGGCCATGCGGCCCAGGGATTTGTTTAAAGTTAAAGGATTTGTTTACAACTCTCGAGGACAACCGTTATGAAATCCCCAATCAAAGACATATCCATGTAACATGGTATCTGCTTGTAAAGCAGATAGTGGAACTCGTTTACGAATTTTAATTGAAGGTGGAACAGGTGGGGACCCCTCTGCCAATTCATTTCATGCATCGAAGGACACAACCCTGGATTATAGGGTCTTATGTATGTATGTATATATTAATTCAGTCTTGTATAAATTTATTTGTTTATCGGGTGTATTTCCAAACGATAACTCCCTTAAATTATGGCTCTAAAATTTCGTTCCTAGGCAGACAAAAACGGACGGTAGACCTACGGTTCTACCGTCAGATCATTAGAGAGTTTTTGCTCTTCCCGTAATTTTCTACCCGTGTACGCGAAAAGACTGAAATACCAACTGCGCATGCGCGAATCTTCACGTCAACGTGTAGAACTACGCGTGTACGGGAAAAAGGCCTGTCTACACGTACGCGGGAAAATGCATTCGTCGGAATCTCCGCCTAAGGGTAATCATCATAGCCTGACGCAAAGGTAACAACAGTTGCCTGTAACCACAGTGTGACCAAGGTAACCGCAGTTACGCAGTTACCAGCAAAGGTAACCACAGTGTGGTTGCCAACAACACGTTGGTTGGTCAACAAGTCGAGAGGTTATAGTGAAGTGCACCGCTACAAAATTCAGCCATTTAAGGTAATAAATGTATTGATAATTTATGTATTTATGAATAATTATAAAGCAGTTAATTGTTTAAATAAGAATAGGTTGTACGAAAAGAATACGAAACAGCTTCTGAAACACTTATAGAGGCGTTAACGTGACGTTAGCGTTTGGTTTTTCACGTATACGTGTAGAAATACGCGTAAAAATCACGTGAAGAGCTAGCATCTCCAGCTGCTTGCTCTAGACGCTTCTCTACGCGTCAACGGGAGAAAATCTTACGGGAAGAACAAAAACTCTCTATTTAATAATGATTAATTCTACACATTATTCCTAGGTCACTATGGTTACTGAGCAATATTAGTTTAGAACTGAGCGTAATATATAGGCTTAGTGATTATGAGATGCTGTGATTAAATGAGAGCATTCCAACAAGTGGCTAACGATTTTCCTGCTATGAAAACTAATGGAGTTACACTTCCCTAGTAACGCATTGGTTGTACGTGAAAATCAATAGAAAACCCCAACGTGACGTGATTCTCGTGACGGACGAAAACAAATGGAAACGTCTTGTTAATCATTATTAAATGATAAAATCCGTCTTGGCAAAAGACAGGTCAAGTTCCTTGGCGAGCCCGATCACTCCAGAATTTCGGGTTCAAATGTACTATTTTGATGCTAGAAAAATCCTTTAAAAAATCGGTTTTTTTGACAATGGGGCTTGTGGAGTGTCACAGTTGAAGTATTATCCAGCGTGATCCGATTGGGACTACTTCGATCTCTAAGATTCATGAATTAATTAGAAAAATGCCCATAATTGACTTAAATTCAGTTGTTTTCGAGTTGTGCTGCGTGTCATAAATTTTTTTTGCCATCTCATCACACGGCTGTCCTGTGTTTGTCAATTATCAGAATTTTAGTGCCTAATTTAATTTTATCCACAACTGTTCTTAGAAAATCCGCTCAATTAGCCATGCTGCGTGACTGAGGAGTACGTTAGTTGTTTTAAATACTTTTTACAATATTTCTTCGCTTTGTTTGAACCAATTACAACTTTATTTAATTTAAATATCTAATCATCTTAATATATACAGGGTGATTCCCTCGTACATGCAAAAAAAAAATTGGGTGAAACTACATCAAAAATGGAGTAAAATGACGCCAACCGCATATTTTTATCTCAATCCGTACTCGAGATAAGATTTTTTAAAGGTTTTTTCAGGAAAACCGTGTTTTTTTCCTTTTAAGCTCTAATTTCTCCACGTTACTTCATTCAATTTTAACTTTTGACCACATTTTCGGAATCAGCATTAAATTTACTATAAGAATAGTGTACCTGAGTTCTTAAAAAGTACCATCCAAAGGCCCTCACATCAGCTCAAACATTGACGATTTTGAAAGAAGAATATTTCTGAAAATCTTTAAAAATTTACTACTCTTTTAAAAAGAATCCTGGAAATTGGCAAATCTCATGAAAACTGCTTCATTTAATATGCTTTCCAACGATATTATCAGTTTTACTTTTATTTTGTTATTTAGGGGAGAAAATAATGTTTTAATGTTAAAAAATGTGGGTTTTTCAATGAAATTGTTGGTTTTCTCGAAAGATGACCCTCCATGAACCAACGAGTATGGGGTCGGTTTCTATGTATTTTTTCTCGCTGGATCGAATGGTAACATTTTTAGATCTCTCCAACTCCGTTATAACCGAGTTTTACACTTAAAATCGCAAATGTTTAGTTTGTTTGTTACGATTAAATGTATGTATGTTATGGGGTAAAACTAGTTAATTAAAGTGTAAAACTCGATTGTAACGTAGTTGAGAGATCTGCAAGAGTTTCCATTCGATCCAGCGAGAAAAAATACATAGAAACCGACGCCATACTCGTTGGTTCATGGAGGGTCATCTTTCGAGAAAACCAACAATTTCATTGAAAAACCCACATTTTTTAACATTAAAACATTATTTTCTCCCCTAAATAACAAAATAAAAGTAAAACTGATAATACCGTTGGAAAGCATATTAGATGAAGCAGTTTTCATGAGATTTGCCAATTTCCAGAATTCTTTTTAAAAGAGTAGTAAATTTTTAAAGATTTTCAGAAATATTCTTTTTTCAAAATCGTCAATGTTTGAGCTGATGTGAGGGCCTTTGGATGGTACTTTTTAAGAACTCAAGTACACTATTCTTATAGTAAATTTAATGCTGATTCCGAAAATGTGGTCAAAAGTTAAAATTGAATGAAGTAACGTGGAGAAATTAGAGCTTAAAAGGAAAAAAACACGGTTTTCCTGAAAAAACCTTTAAAAAATCTTATCTCGAGTACGGATTGAGATAAAAATATGCGGTTGGCGGCATTTTACTCCATTTTTGATGTAGTTTCACCCAAATATTTTTTGCATGTACGAGGGAATCACCCTGTATATATAATTTAGATATATTATACATTTTATCATAAAAATATTTGTGTATATATAATCAAATAAATCTGTTCAGATTAGTAGGAAAAGTTTGGTGATCGCAGTGAAGTTTTGACTAGGTAATCATCTGTTCTGCAGATACAGTGTGAGATGCCACCCCACGAACACGATCTAATAACTTCAAAATCGGACGACATCTTGCAATATCAATGGAAATAGCCAAGACCGTAAATTATTGAGCTGGTGCCTCACATTTTTTTTTCCATTGTAAATATAAAAAACTCAATGCACAAAAAACAAAAAATCCATCCGTCCGCTGTACGTTGTCCACCGGACTAAGCTTTTTTCCGTGACTAATGGACCGACCTTTATTAAATTAGGCTCTAAAATCATACATCGCCCCGTAATATTGACCAGTTTAGTCAGTTGACCCTTAAGGGTAATAGGTATATTCAAAATATCTATTCATGCAGCATGACCCCATGAGCGAATTTTTGAAGAATTCTTCGACATTTCAGTCGCTATTGATCGTGTAGAGAAATTTTAGTTTATGATTTTGATAGACGAACATGGAATACAATTATTGAAAATAATTAGGATTTACATTTACATTTACATTTAGGATTTACATTAATTAGGATTATTTATTTTTTCCTACTACCTACGTTTTAAACAGTTATTTTAAACAGTTACCTACTGTTAAACACCTATTGGTTATACAGGGATACTTCCATAAGAGTAGTTCAATCTGAATTTGGACAATGTTTCATGCAAATATTACCGATTATATTGATTGCATAATTTCGATTTTTGCCTGATTTTTCAACTTAGAAATTTTTAAAAACTTGATACATATTCTTATAGGAAATTTTACGTTGATTCCGAATATACCACGTGTTAGAAATTTTTGACTACATTTTTGAAAATTTCAACCCAAAGATGTAATCCGATCATGCTGGCCAACGAACTTGAACTTTCGTTTTGTGTCCAACATTTTAAAATTTGTTTGAAGTTTCTAGCACAATTCTACGAACAGTTATCGTCTGGAATGACACATACATACATATACATATATACATACATACATACAAACATAAAAAAATGAGTTAAACTTCAGAATATGATTCAGAATAGCCTGAAACGGATTTCTGCATGAAATTTTTTCAAAAATTCACATTCTACAAATTTTGAGGCGAGAGCAATAGCTTAATTATTATTATTATTATTTTTTTTTTTTTTTTCGTTACAAATAACAATAATTTATTCATTAAAGTTCAATATTTAATTGAAGCGAAGAAATCATTGAATATAATTGATAAATTAGTACGAATAAAGGGTGAATGCGGGCATTTGAATTACTGTCTGTTGATGTTTTGCCCAACCTCCTGAGACGTTGAAAGATACGTCGGAAACTTTAAGTGATGGTTCATGGGAAGAGACCATAATTTTTTTTCGTTTCTCGATGTTAAAGAGAGGCTCCCTATCAAATTTCGAATTCCCTGGGTGAATAGGACAGAATTAAGCTAAGTAAGCTGATCTGGTTAGAATTCGTCATTGCATTCGACTCTTGATGTCCTAGAAAGACTCCTTGTAAAATTTCACGTTCCTAGGGTGGAAAGGAGAGAATGTGACTCACTCAGCTGATCAGGAAAGAGACCATACATTTTATTCGTCTCTTGATGTTCAAGAGGGTAACCCTGGAGTACATTTAACTGTTTTTTTTTTTTGTTTTTTTTTTTTAATTTTTTTATTTATTTTAAGCAATTGGTACTGGTGAAAGCGTCCTGGTTTCTTAAATCTCAATATAACCTCAGCTACGTTAAAACTCTTCCCGACCGAGATTGCTGCAGTTAATAAGGCGTTTTTAATATCAATTTTTGATGACCTATCTTTTCGAATAGAAAATGCTCGGCTCAACCCACCAAAATCGTTTCGGTATCGTTGAATTTGTTATCAAAAGTCTTTTACGTCTAAAACCCACCATGATGATATCTAATGAAATTTTATAAGTGAATCAATTATTGTTGAAATGAAGCATTTAAAATAAGGCAAGAAGCAAACGCGGTTTTTCAATATGGCTGCAAGAGTTGAGTTGAGAAATTTCTATATAGCTTAACTTTCATTCTGGTGTTCAAAGAGCATGCTGTAAAAAACAGCACCAAAATCGGTTCATAAAGGACAAGAAACAAATGTAATTTGATTTTTCATAGGTTGTTGATCATTAATAGATATTGTCCCAAAGAATCAAACACCAGGAACACAATTCTAAAAACCATGAACACTGTAGGTCAATCCGATCGCTCTCTAAGGCAAAGCACGAGCAGCGATATCTTTAAATTACTTTAATAAACAATCATAGATGGACTGTTTCCAATCCATACTTCCTAATAGAACTAAATAATTTGTATCTGATCAAAATTCATAAACTTGATATGTTTGTGACCTTGAATGCACAGTACTATCTCTTCGATGACTTTCTGAGGGCCATCACCTGAAAATACACCTCCAGACCGTCGTCTCTACTAGTGAATAAATTATGTTCCTTAAGACCGCCAACTTGGTTGAGATTGATTCTTATTTTATTCAGTAAGGTACGCTTCAGAAGGTCTAAGAAGGCACTAGAGGGAAACTTTTCGGAGAGAAGTTACTGTATAAGCTTATTGGGGAGAGTGGAACTTTGAGAAAAAACGGAGGGCGAGATATTTCTTCATGAGATCACTATTTATACATTCCTCCCTGACTTTTAAGGTGATTGTACCCGGAATTTCAATCCAACGTCTCGTTGTGATATACAGTGTACGTCTTATTGAGCAAACACGAAAAAACTTTGTCCAAGAGCATACAAATAAGTGCATTGGAACTTTGCAGGTCGGAGTGGTGTTTTCCATCCTAGACAGAATGATGGGTTGAATTTTGAATAAGCTTTGAGAGGTTGATAAAATATAAACATCAATAATCCATTAGATAATTAGGTACTAATAATTATAGTTACTTGTGCATTGTCAATACAGGAACGAATTTCTCTCTTTGAAATCGACACATCTGGTCTTGAAAAGTGAATGCCCACCTTTCACGCCCGGATCATTAATTATCATTATTGATCCCATCCGACCGTCATGATGAAATGGTGGAAGTAGAGCAGTTATAACACAATCATTCTGAATGATTTAATTAAACGTGAGTTCAACGGAATAGAGCGTATAGTTTTGCCGTTGGAAAAGCGTTGGTATGTACATACTAAAATAACCATTAATTAAGCATAGCAATTATGAATATCATTGGGATATGGCACGTAATTCATCGATCAGGTATCAATATTTGCTTGCATACGACGGGTGGCAGAAGGGAATACGAGTCGACGTTGTACTTCCGAAGGTGTTATTCCTTACGAACGAATCTTAGATGGGACAGCAATCGATAATCGATTTGGACCTTTAACAATCACTGTGCAAATAATTATTTGGCGTACCAATTTTATCATGGATTAAAGTAGCCCCCCAAAGGTGCAATGGGGCCCTAAATCCTCGACAAGAGGTAGAGGAGAGTGACAGTATCCCGTCAGAGTGATACCAGTCCTACTAATAGCATTATTGAGCTATCTTCGGAGTAGATTGGATTTCCAGGGACCTGGATCACCCATCCAACGCCAAACTCAGCTTCTCAAAAACACGAGGTAAGGCGTGCGACGCCCGTTGTTCACCAAAGGGGCGACGACAGCGCATTCTCTGAGACCCCGACGGGAACTCTTTGACGGGAACTCTGTCACACTCCCCCACTTAAAGAAATACTTGATTGAAGATCAAGTATGTTAACTAGGTGGAATAATTACTGGCTGAGAACTGATGCTCATTAATAAATAGCTGCATTTGCGATTGAGGATGGGAAAAGAAAAATTAAAACAGGATGGATTGTCAATGACTCTTCATATGAAGTATTCATTAGGTACTTATACCTTAAGGAAAATAAAATAGATATAAATTGATATGCCCATATTGGGGACTTAAATTGGGAACTAAGCCCTGGAAATTGGGAACAATGCCCTTAAATAATTGGGAACAATGCCCTTGAATAATTGGGAACCAAGCCCAGCTATAAAGAATAATAATAAAAATGGCAAATGCCATTTACCATAGGTATGAAATTGAATGAGAAATTATAAGTCAAAGACCAATGAAATTATTTATATACCAAAGGGTGATAATGGGAATTCCTTCTGGAACCCCGGGCCATGTTTCTTTTGAAACATTAACGCCCCAAAAATAGTGGATTGGATTACGAGGCGTTAGCCGTCCATAATCCTAACCACGCTCTGCTACCATATCAGGGATTTAGGTACCCTCCCAGAGGTGCAATGGGGGCCTAAATCCTCGATAAAAAGGTAGAGGAGGTTGACAGTATCCCGTCAGAGAGATAACACTCCTACTAATAGCACTAATCAGCTATGTTCGGAGTAGATTGGTTTCCAGGGACCTGGATCACCCATCCAACGCCAAACTCAGCTTCTCAAAAACACGAGAAAAAGGCGTGCGACGCCCGTTGTTCATCAACGGGGCGACGACAGCGCATTCTCTGAGATCCCGACGGGAACTCTATGACGGGAACTCTGTCACAATTTTTATAAAGTTCGACCGTGGATGAATTTTGTAAATCAAAACATTTTGTAAATATTCTTACCACTTTTTGGGGCAATAATATTAAAATACATTGCAAATTATTACACGAGGTTTTATTATTTCTGTATTAGATAGCACTACTACGAAGATCATTGGTAATCATCTATAGTGTTATTAGAGCTTCGAGCCATCCAACTGGGCTTGCACCTTTATAGCGCCTGGACCTCACGATTTAACGCTTCTCAGTGGATGCAGACAAATTTAGAAAAACGTCCGAGAACAAAAACGGCAGGTCGAAAATGAAATAAATAAGCCTCAGAGGCGCCTCAGCTGATCAGTTCACCTCTCGTAACCGAGTTGTCCCAAATTTCAGCACCGTTAGTCGATTAGAAAAGAAATTATTCTCAGAGGTCCTACACTTGAGCAGAGCCCCTCCGTAACCTATTTGTATCGCAGGTATCCCACAAGAATTCCATTTCAAATTTCAGCTCCGTGGGTTGATGAAGAATGAAATTAGCTTCTCGGGCCCCCTTAGTATAACTCACCTTCGTAAACGATTTGCGAAATACGATTTCGAGGGAAAATTAATACAATTAATTAATATATCAACACTTTATAAGTCCCCCTGTTCTAAGTATAACGGTATATTGGTAGGTACCCACCAACTGAATATTAATGGGATAAAATACCTGAAGCACCTGAAAATGCTTAACTCCATAACCATCTGTAAGGACAGGAATTGTAATAAACTCGATTTCGCAAAGTCTATTCCAACATTTCATCTTTATAACGGTATGGTCCATTTTTCACTTTGCCAATTAGAAAGAAAATTATGTTTTAATGTTAAAAACCCTCTTTTTTTTCAGAAACATCGAGGGTTTTCTTGAAAAATGACACTCCGCGAACCAACAAGTTTGGGTTCAGTTTTCACGTATTTTTTCACGTTCAGTGGAGTGGTAACACTTGCAGATCTCTCCGATTCCGTTATAAAAAAGTTTCATGCTTTAACCCACACATTTTCAGTTCATTTATTTGGCTTAGTTTTTGTGGTTTTATGGGTAAAACTAGTAACGGTTTAGTTAGTTATGGCTGAAAATGTGGGAATGTTTTCCCCGTTACGTAAACGGGGAAAATTGATTTTTTAAAGAGTGTAGAGCCATCTGAAAAAATATAGGAATTCCGTGAAACTGAGAAAGTCACCATTTCATACCTATATTTCATCTATTGAATGAGCTTAAAACTTCATAAAAGAGTAATATTATTGAAATAATTTTTACTTTCTTTCTAACGGTGTGCTTCATTTTGGTTTTACAGTGAACTTAAAAGATGTTATGACACTTTTTTTTTTTCTTGACATGATGCCCAAAACACGAGAAAAAGGAAATCTTAAAAGCAAAATTACTCGAAAACAGCGTTTAAAAAAATCTCTGGGAGGAACTTCTTGTTGGAACATAGTTTTGTAGACGATCCCTAGAAGGTTCCCAACATAACGTGTTTACACTCTGTGAAATGAAATAAATTTCGAGTTAAGGCTTTATTCAACGAACTTGGACTGAATAAAATTTTGTAACGATGACATGTAGCTAAGTGATAATTCAATGTGGTAACCGTCATCTATATATATAAAAAAATCAATTGCTGTTCGTTAGTCTCGCTAAAACTCGAGAACGGCTGAACCGATTTGGCTAATTTTGGTCTAAAATTATGTGTGGAAGTCCAGAGAAGGTTCAAAAGGTTTAAAATTTCAAATCTGCTCCATAGGGGTTGTTTAAGGGGAGGAGGGGGAATGGGGTATCTTTGTCATCACTGATCAAACTGGGGATTTGATTGTCGAGTATGTTTGAATTACTCCAATTCAAGTCAAAGACTAATTTTTTCCAAATTTTTCAAATCTAACCCACAATGGAGGGGGAGGGGTGGGGTAGTTAAAGCGTTTCGAACATCACTGAACGAACTGGGGATCTGAGTTGTTGAATATGTTTTGAGTATTGTACTCAACTTAATACACAGGCTACTTGAAAATTTCAAATCTAACCCATAGAAGGGGGTTTTGGGGGGAAGGGGGGGGGGGGGGAGAAATGGGGTATCTTTGTCATCACTGAACCAACTGGGGATTTTATGGTCGAATATGTTTGGATTACTCTAATTCAAGTCAAAGACTACTTATTGAAATTTATGAAATGGAGTGGGGGAGGATTTTAAAGCGTTCCGAACGTCACTGAACCAACTGGGGATGTGAGTGGGCGAATCTGTCAGAATCACTTTAACTTGGGTCACAGGCTATTTGATATTGTTCAAGTCAACCTGTGCAACGCACGGGTGAACCAGCTACTAATAATATAACATTTGCTTAACTTGGACTGAATGAAATTTTGTTACGATGGCATGTAGCTAAGTTATAATTCAAGGTGGTAATCGTAATAATAATACAACATATGCCCCCTCTTCATTTCAGATCATAGTCCACGAGGTATCCAAGTGGCTTTCTTTCTCTTCCACTTCTTCTTTGCTGGTTTTGTGATTCTTGCGTTTCTGTAGAGGGCTGGTCATGGTCACCATTTAATTCAGTCGGACCATCCACATGTTCAGAAACATGTGATTGTTCGAAAAATGAGGATTGAGGGTGGTTTTCAGGAGAGTCCATCAAGATCGGTAGGCTCATTTCGTACCCCATCAAAAGCTGGCGCCAAATGGCGTGTGGATACGGTCGTTCCCCTCACATCTCGAAGAAGAATCTGTGCATACTGAAAATTCGCCTCTATCAGATCCACCTCATCAACTAAAGTGTCATATTTGCTTTGACGAACATGAAGTTTTAGTAAAACTTTACCACCTTCCAATAACCATGAAGGTAATGCTTCTCCGTTAGAAGATTTCTGTTGGTGGACAAACATTATTTTGTAAGGCGTTTGGTTTGTTGTTGTAGAAAGTAAGGAGCGAACGGAATGCAAGGTCTGTTGATGAACCTCTTCCCATTGATTGAATAAATCCTCAACTCCAAAGGTATTTCATTTCAATTTATTCAACGAACTTGGACTGAATGAAATTTTGTAACGATTGCAGGTAGCTGAGTACTGATATAATACCCTTTGTAGGTAGTGGACTACCTACACAAATAGTTTATATTAAGTGGGATATCATTCATTTAATAATTTTATATGTTTTTGTATCTGTTGGAAATTGATTTGCATTTTCTTCTGTTACAGGTAAGAATTCAATGGGAATGGATGGTGATGGTGAGGTGTGTACTCTTCTGAGCTATATTTCCACAAACTCGAAGCTCCTCGTCGTGGTTCGGGACCTTGGTAAGAAAATGTAAAATTGAAGAACAGGGACACTATATAAAGAGAGAGAGAGCGAGCGAGAGAAACTGAAGTGGAGCAGGTAGGGGTAAACTATAGTGCGTTCCCTCTTAGGATGAATAAGTGAACAGATGAGTGGGTTAGAAGTGGTAGAAAGCCTCGAGGAATCTCCGGCCCCAACTCAAAAACCGAAATACGAGGAAGGTGAGTGCACCTCTTGAGGGACTTGCTCCCTGCCACTTATGGTAATCAGCGCGGAAGAGAGAAAAGAGCGATACGTCTCCCTAGGACCTCGCTAATTGCTACGTCCGTCCCCTCACTTGTTAATAGAACAGCGCCGAGGGGGCCATAACACTAACAACTGAGTTTTTATCCCGATTCTTTTCAATTGAGCTATTCTCGCTCTAATGGTAAAAAGCTTTTCATTTCTCCGGTGGCTATGAACGTCGCGTCTTTATTAGGGCTATTTGAATTTCGTTCCTGTAATAACACTTTTCTGTCTCGGTTTCTCATTGTGAGAACTCGGTGTGTGCCTGTGGAGTTGCTCGTTACGGAATATCGCTATTTTAGTCTTTAAAATGTTTCCCAGATGAGAAACGTGTAGTTTTGACTTTTTCAACACCTTAGGCTAAGGGAGAGTAAAGTGGTTAGCCAGAATCACTTTTTTTTAATAATAGCTCTAATATACAGCGTGTCCGAGAAAGATTCGTCAAAACTTCAGGGATCGATTTTAGAGCTTATTTCTGATCGAAAGTTAAGGGGAGTTAACTGGGTTATAACGGAGTTTGGGTGATGTGGGAGTGTTACCATTTGATTCAGAGTAAAAAAAATACGCACGAATCAGGTCGAAACTAGTATTTCCTTAGGGGTTCATTTTTCACAAAGACCCTTTATTTCGTAGAAAAAAACCATGCTTTCCAACATACAAACATACCCCCCTCCCCTCCTCGCACTCAATTAGCAAAGTAAAAGTAAATTGACTAGACCGTTGGAAAGCTGACAGTTTGTGGATGTTTTTTTCCGAAGACCGCATCAATTTCAACAGAATGAATTTCAATAGAAAACAGGTGATAATGTGAGAATTTCAGAAAACACCGAAAATTAACAAGTTGAACTAGACAACAAATTACTAGGTAGGTGATTGAACAAAAATTGAGGTTGCCTATCTGATGGGAAATTTAATGCTCTTTCCAGAGATATCCTCAATTTTTACTCTACCCAGTCAAAAATGAGGAAGTTATGGTCATTTTAGTGAGGCAAGTTCGAACAAACGAAAAAAAATTTTCAATCGAAAGAATTCGAAAACAAAGGGTTTTAAAAAATCGCTAAGAGGAACATTCGATCATAAATGAGCTCTAAAAAAGACCCCTGAAATTTTGACGCATCTTTCTGGACACCCTGTAAATGAATTTGCACTCAATCAACATGTATCACCATGAGTATCTCGTTGTATTCCGATTGTATTACCGAGGAAGACTCAAACCTCCAGGAGCTACTAACCATTATTTCTTTAATAGAAAGGGTTTCTTCATTACTAATAAAAGGGTGGGTAAAATTAATCAAGTGAAAGACACGGACTGTTTCTAACTTTTTTCCCTAAAGACTCTATGTCTCCGATTGGTCCTGAAAATTAATGTTTACAACTACAAATCCATTGGAAGTATTTAGGTATTCCCTTCCCCCTCCAACCTCCTCTCTTGGCCAATTTAGAAACTGCGAAGAGCTCTGAAAGAAGAAAAATATAATCTAAAACCGATATTACCAAAGGGTTCCACACGTCTATCATCAATTACAAGTATGTATGAACAAGTTGAATACTAACATGCACTGAACCGACCTTCTTAAGTTATGATAGTATATTATTTTCAGGAGTATGTTCGAACTTCGCGTAGGTACATTGTGAACTTCTGAAGACCGTGTTGATTTGTAGTTTAATTTAAAATAACATGGGTACATACGAGGTATAAGTATTTTGTAAGTAACTTATTTTCCAGCCACATCAATTTCCCGGACCACTATAGTCGTTCACCGATGGAAATAGAAAGGCGATTGATCCGGTTGGTTTAAAGTTGATATTGGTTTTAGTGGTTTGGAGCGAGTAGTTCTGTTCACTACGCAAGGAAGTCAAAGTTAGGTGGAGTTTAGATCTAAAAGCGTGTTTCTTAGCAACTAAGTACTCAAGTTCGTTACTTTCCTTCTTATCTAAGTCTTTAAAAGATAGCAAAACTTGCGAATGTAGTATCTTAAAGTGGATTTTGGAGGAGGGCCTGATTGAAGCCGAACAACGGAACATAAAAACTTAGAAGTACCTAAGATGAAATACCTCGTTTATCGTAGGAAATTCATTTTCAGGTTTATATTTATCTTCTATGAAGAAATTACAGAAATATTCTAGCAGGAACATTAACAGAACTTTGAGGTTTTACCAGTCTTTTCAGACACTATTCAAATTAAATGAGAGCTGTTGAAGTTTTTACTTTGAAGCTATTGGAACTTGAAAAGTTGTGTTCATAACTATGTTGTAACGCTCCTAAAGCCAAAGCCATTGAGAGTTCAATAATTCCGACTCACATAAAAAGAGTCGTGTAATTTAATGATAAACCTTGGAAAATAAATCCAGTGAAACACTTTTTCTATTTCTACTTTTTTTGTTCCTATACTTTGCTTATAAGCATGATCTCGACACAGTATTTTATAAAACAATTTTGGTGTACCATGTTTCCTGTTACCTGTCAAAGACAATACTGCCAAGTAGACGCTATTTGGACTGAATAGAAACTCTGAAAACGGCGATATACTGTTTAGTTAGGTATATTCATGTAGATGGAAATGCTCTGGTTGTTGTGGGAGAGTACCAGCGACGTTACACAGAGCGACGAGTTCCTGAGGAGTACATGGGGAGTCTGTCCAAAAAACATATTTTAACACAGAATGTGTTTTAGCGTTTGCATCTCCAACCGAAATATGTTAATAGGCGTGACCAGAAGCGTGGAGCTCTAAGTTTCGTTCGCTTTTTCTTTTAATATATTATACTATTCTCTACTCAATTTCGAGCATTTTGATATGTTACAATTCATTATTCCATATATGGAAACCTTGGAAAACTGAGTTCGAAGTTGACCGTCTCAAGGACGGGCTTCCGCTCTAAACAACTTCCAGCTTCTCAAAAAAACTGCATAATTTTGGATTCGGAAGCAATGAACAAAGCGTAAACCTGAAAAAAACCTTTCATAACAAACTATAACCCTAACAAAAACTTCCCTTACTTCTCCTCTCATTGTTTTCAAACAGCCAAATTAGAACGTGGGACGGTAGCAAGCAAGCTCGAAAAATGTTCTTCTTCAAAAAAACGTTTTTTTCCAAAAACAACATTTTCTGATTCTTACGTGCAGTTTCTGCGGAACTTATTCGACCAATTTGGATTGCTTTTTATGTTGTTAATGCGTCTCATTAGACGGGGGAGGGGAGGTTGGGAGGGGTGGCATAATCTTGATATGCCCCAATAATAATGTATAATGGCTTCTCATTGATCCTAAAAACGCTTCCAATAATCGGGAAATAGGGGTAATAGTGTCCACCTTCAGAAGTACAAATAGCGGCGACTGTGCCCCAAGTAATCAGTCTACTATTGTTTGAAAACCACTCAAACCTATTGAAGGGCTATATTATCTCTTTTCGAGGTGTTTCAGGAAATTTCGTACTGGCTGATTACGTTATTTACTTCACTCTTCGGAAAACTGAAAAGATTATGAAATATTATGAGTAAAGGAAAATCATGAAGAATCAGCTATTTGTGAGGTTTCCGTCTAGAACACCACGCCCACCCTGTGACCTATCGCGAAGTTGAGTCGTTCCCTTCCAGTTCATTAGAAGCGGTAATTGGGAATACCTCAATCTCGAACGTCCGAGGAAGGCGATTCCTAAAATCCCATTCGTCATATCTTCATCCCATACTCCTTAAATCATACCATTCGCCACATTCATCATATGCTAGTGCATCGGAAACAATTGTTATAAAACCTAGACGATTGTACGGTATTTTAAGAAGATAGGTAAAATACAATTACGAAAATTGTTCTTTGTGTGTATTTATGAATTACACCCAGTTTGGTGATAACAAGATGGAGGGAAAATTCCCTCTTGCATTCCATTGGATTTTCGCTATTTTCTAATGTAGGAAAAAAAGAAAAAACGTTCCAGTCATACAGCATGATCGAATGAGCGAATTTTCGTATATTATGTACGACGTTAAATTGTGTTGAAATGTGAGTTTTGTTACTGCAAATAAATTTTTAAATAATAATTTTATTGCATACACCGTATTCTAAATAATAATTTGCTATTCAGAAAGAGGTTTTTTGGAATTTTACCTTTTTTGTAGTTTTTATCGATTTTTTAACATTTTCTAATGAAATTTAAGTACATTTTCAGCATAAATCTATATATACATTTTTGAATGTTCTATTTTATAGGTAATAACATTTATTTGAGCAATATTTTGCCAATAAAAAATATTGTTTAGCATTTTTAGCAGTTTTTATTTATTTTCATTGATTTTTTAAGCACATTTTTGAAATTTGACCAATTTAAGGTGCTCAAAAAGTGCTGGCCAACGAACTCATCCTTTTGTTTGGAAAGCTTGATTTTTCGGCGCAAGAACGGAATTTTTATCTCAATCCTTAAGACAGTTATCGTCTGGAATGACACACACTCATATAAATATATATATATATATATATATATATATATATATATATGTATATATATATATATAAAGGTTTAAAAAATAATAAAAGTTTAGTTAAATGTATAATTAAAAAGGTCTAAACTCCAGGATTCGTTTTAGAATGCCTCAAAACGGATATCAATGATTTTGATTTTAAAATTTTTCGAGCCATTGCAATAGCTTCATTTTTTATGAAAATTCGCTAAAAGGTAGTGGGGAAAAAAGAGGGAAAGAAAACAACAAAACAAAATGTAATGGCGAAAAAAAGACCGTAAAACCTATGCATTGTGTAAAACTCCTCACGCTGTTGTGGAAGTGAGGGCACAACCCTTTTCCATATCAGGAAATAACGTTTGAGCGTAAATAATGGAAACCAACGAAAAAAAAGGTCCAAAACAAAGGAGGTGCTGGTTGGTAATCAGAGGAAATGAAAGGTAAAACGGTTGGAGAGAGAAAGAGAGAAGTGAAAAGTGGAATAACGGCGGTGGTCCAGGGGTGGGGAGGCAGTAGGGGCAAGTGAAGATGGCTATCAGAAGTTTTCATCCGAAAACCCTTCAGCTAAACCCCCTCTCCCCATCCTCGCAGTTTATATTACCGAGGTCCCGGCATAAATAATAGGCCAGGAGAGGCTCATCTTCCTCGGGCTATAGAGATCTTCCTGATAAAGTGACGGCCATTCCGAAAATGTGCTTTTTCCTCGATTTCAACCCCCTCTGCCACTCTGCCCGTCGTCATCGCGGATCTCCGCCAATGAAGAGACAACGGAGTTATGTTGGTGTTGGAGTGGGAGGGGGAAGCAATTTTGCGAACGGCTCACTCGACGAGAATAATCCTGAAGCTTTCTGATGAAATTCAGTAGTAGTGAGATTTTAGCGGTTGTTATGGTTGGCTCAGGGAGTCAATTAACACCCTATTGAATATTGTTATTTCTTACTGTTTTTCTAGCAATGATGCTTACATTTGAGATTTCTCAGCTTGAAGTATTTATATATGTACTGGTAAATCATATGAAACTAGACGTTTTGAGATTATAATAGACAATGGGATTTAAATTGGCAATCTATTTTGGTTTCTTGTCGAATGAGGTACCTAGTAGATGTATTATGCTCTTTTTCTCCCCAAATAGAGCGTGAAAATGGGTTGGAGAAGTGATTAATTATCATTTATTTTTCAATAATGCTAGATCTCATTTTGATAATTTTGAATATGAGTTGACTATATATTTTTGACTGTGAGTAGATCTGTTTTTAATGATTTTTTTAAAGTTTCAAATAATTACTACGTTACTGTGGACACGGGAGTCCGGATCAGTCAATAAGGATTGTTGTGACGTACTGATTAGTTGAGAAATAGAAAAAGAACATCGTAAGCGACTGTGATGAAAGGCGAAATTTGCAAGATAAAACCTGCTTCCGTTTGAAAATATTAATAAAATGAACCTCTCACTGTCTTCAATTCATTGGGCAATTAAGAAACGTGGGAACCGAAACCCTTCAGGGAGCCAGTTACTGACATAAATTATTGATCCTAGCACATCTTTTGTGATGAGTTAAACACACCCCTTTGAAATACCTTCAGAAAGAAATTTAGGAAAACCAACACAAAAGTCGAATTGTTGAGGCGCGATAAAGCTACGACAGATACAATTGGTGTTGGTGAAAAAACTCATACTTTTCAAATAAAAGGTTGACTTCGACGACCAGCTTTATTTATTTATTTTTTATTTTTCATTATTATTATTTTGTCTAAAGTCTCAATATGTAAGTTGCGCAAATTTCAAAAAGTATGTTTAAAAAATCATCAAAAATGGCTACAAACGGCTACAAATCGATTAATTGATATTTTCATGGGAGTTTCAGTCAAAAGGAGTTTATTAACAAAATGAATGCACAAATATATTATGAAGATGTATATGTGAAGTTGTTCAATACCAAAAGTTTACTGAAAAATCGATAAAAATTGCAAAAAGTCATCAATTCAAAATCTTTTTTCAATAGCAGAATGTCATTTAGAACGATATTTTGCCTTAAAATAGGTATTCATTAATTCTTCCGCACTCAAAGTGCTCAATTTTCAAAACAGTGTAAAATATAACAATAATTTACGTAAATTCGCTGCATTTGCTGCATGGTTGGAACTTTTTATTGATCGAACTGAATTATTAGTAGCTCAGTATATCACTGAATTACGATTTTAGTTCTTCAATTTGTGAAGGTTCCCGTCGAAAACAACAATCTGCAATTCAGTCTCATTCTCGCGTAAAAAACTGAAAAATTGCTTAACACAAAATCTGTTTTGAATCGTAGAATATGATTTGGAACGAGTTTATTAGCCATAAATTTGAACATAGAGAAACCTTTCACTCTGTTGTTTACTACTCACCAATCTATGCTAGCAACAATTTTCATCTTTTGTTCCCGCGCACGGATCTGGTGAATTCACGAACGGCAGTTGCCATAAGTGTTTCCGCCATACCGATAGAGAAGTCACAAATGGAAGCGTAACCGTGATATTAAAAAGTTGGAAAAAAAAAAAAAAAAAAAAAAAAAAAAGGTACCTACTAAATATCTATTAGGTACATTATTAATCTTCTTAATATTAATAAAGTAAAGTGTCTGTATGTATGTGCCTCCATAACTGTTGAACGGATTGACCGATTTGCGATATTCTTTTTTTATATGACCAGCCATTTACGGCGCAAAATATAGGCCACATCAAAATTGCTCAACCCCAGCTCAGTAAGGCTACGGTTACTATGAATGCATATTCTGACGAAAAAGTGTTCTGACGCGTTCGTCCGAATTCGTCCGAACAAACAAACGCCTGTTTTCCAATGAGGGTGTTTGCACTGGCTGCGACAAGCACGTCAGTACACGCACGACTTCGTCAGAACCGGTCGAGCGTTCAAAGTGGTTTGATTTGTTTGTGCGTTCTGACGGAAATTTCCAGTGTTTTGCGCAATTATCACCATGGATATCGAAAAATTGATTGGTCTAGTGTTTGATAATAGGTGTTTGTGGGACATGAAAGACAAGAACTATCACAATAGAGATGTTTCACGACAAAAGTGGGAGAGAGTAGCTCAAGAAATCAACACAAGCAGTAAGTATTATAAATTTATTGTATCAACATTTTATTATTATTTATTTTATTATCATTCTTTTCAAATGTTACACCTCACAACATGAACTAAAAGTGCTAATTTCATTTGTTAGTTTTTACTGAGTATTTCATTGTACTTAAGTTTGTAATTTCTTTATTTATTCTTTTTTTTATTGTGTTTTTATAAAAAATAAGTACCTACTGAATTAGTGGTTCAAAAAAACTTTTTCTTACCTTAAAGTTACGGCCAGTCTTTGCTTTGCCGAAAAACATTCTCGAAAATTGGAGTACTTTGTGATTCTTTCTTCTATCACCTTCAGTATGTATTCAAATGTTGAAGTTTTCATTCTGAAATACTCGAAAAACTTTTGAGGGTTCTTCCACAAATCTTGAAATAGCATTTCAAACTCTCCCTTTTCGTCTCTTGTAGAAAATAGGTTGTTTACATGTTCTGTTTTCACACCACTTATCAACAGTAACTTTATCAAAGGACTTTCAGATAAATAAAGCTCGTCAAATTCGTCCATTCTGCTGGAGAAATTGAAACGTACTGACCGTCAGAACGCGCATAGTGAAACCACCTTCTTCTGACGAAGATTTCTGATGAAGTCGTCACAACGAAATTTCGTCAGAACTCGCACCCATAGTAACCGTAGCCTAAGGGGTAGTTGTGAGAGGTGGAGGGTAGACAAACTGGAAAATCCGTGTGAGGGCCCAAACGAAAGTTCACGACTAGGGGGTTTCAGTTCCGTACACAAGCAACATCCCATACGCACGTTAAACCTACCCTTAAGGATCTACCGATTGCGAGCAAAGCGAGCAACATCCCCTACATGTTCCAATTGTTAAACACCTGAATGGGGGGTAAAATACCATCGCCTGTATACAGCCACACCTTGCTTACTTTCACATAAAATCAAATGGTCCGCGCAAATTTCTGGTCTTTATTAGTGGTCCGCCAATTCAAAAAGGTTAAGAACCCCTGGCTTATCAAATGTGTTTATGGTACTCGTATTAGAGAAGTATAATTTTAATGCTTAGCGTAGCTACTAGGGCAAATTTCTCTCTTCAAAATTTGCATGTGAATTTGCTGCAATAAATCAGCAATGAAACTCATGAATTAGATTTACTGGAAGGTAACTGATAGAATGCGCGGGACTTCATGTTATATTAGAAGACCTAGAAGGGCCGACTTTTTGCTCTGCCGCCAACGTCCTAACTGTGGTCGCCCGATTCGACCGACCAGGGTGGTTACACTGGACCCGATTCACGGTGGCTCGTCACCAATTAAACATGGGAGTGGAAATATTGGTCTTAGAGAAGTGCAACAGTTCTGTAAACTTCAAATGATAAAAAGGACTTTTGCAACCTTGGTTGAGTTTGAAACAATAAAATATTAAATCTTTTCAATTTGTGCAAAGAAAAGGATGACAAATGTGCAAATTATGTACATGAGGCATAGATGCAGTGATGAAACATTTGGTTGTTACATACAAATTAATTAAAATTGAACTAATTCCAAAGCTCTAATGAAAAACGTTCCAGTCAAGCAGCATGATCGTATGAGCGAATTTTCGTTGTTTTTAGTTTAAAATTTATGTTAAATGATTTTGAAATTTAAACACTTTGTGTGCGAAGAAATGGTTAAAAAGAAACATTTTAAAAGACGAAATACTTCACAATAATACTAGGGAAACAAATTTCCCAACAAACGAAAATTTATATTATTTTCCGATTTTAGCAAGGAACATGCCTTGAGCTAACCGCCCGAAAACTTTCGCGGAAGTGTCACGAAACTTGGAAACTTTTTTTCGTCATTTCAATTTTTATTACGTTGATTCATTTCCATGAAGTTCAGAAACATTTTTCGGCATGCTTTTCCACAGTCAAAATTGAAAAAATAAAACAAATAAATAATCTAAACTCCACCAATTTAGTAATCTTCTTGTTCAGTTTATATAGGTACTTTTGAAGAGTTGTATAGATAAAATAATATTAAGACAATGAAGTTAACGTTTTTTAGCCGTTTTCTACCAGTTATAGTGATTAAGTTTTTTTTACCAGTTAAAGTGAGCAAGTTACTATGCTCCAAAACGCTGTACTACGAACATATCGTTTCTATTGGGATGATTGATTTTTTGCTGAATGGACGGATTTTGTATTTCATTTCCATGCCTGGTCAAAGCTATCGTCTGGAATAAGATAGGCATAGGTAACATGTATAGCATAAAAATAAGGAATTTACTCATTTACTTACTTATTTATTTAGGAAATTTTTCTTTTAATTTGAATTCTTGCAAGGGCTTCATTCTCTAAAAACATTCATTATTACCTATAAAAAGTAACGACTTAGGTACCAGGATTTTATGCAGAGAATCGGTAGGTATTACTTACATTCTAGATTTATTTTCTTTCCATTATCTTCTAGATATTTTCCAATTAAGGTACGTTTTCGACGACAAATCCCACAATGAATTCCTTTCTTATAGGTACCAGGAAAATTAACAGTTCCACGTCCATCATTTAAAAAATAAATTACACATACACGAAACCGGTCCCAATGTGACCGCAGCTTTAGGCTACGTGTTCGGGATCGAGACTTGCGCGAGAGAAGTTTGCTGACGGTCGGCCTTCTCACCAAGTTTTGTCGACTAATGATAAGTAAACGTGAAATGATATTCGGGTCACCCTATCACCATCTTATCCACTCATCGCCCTCTCCTGTTAGTCCAACTTCCTCTACATAATGTATTTCCATATTCCTACTCTGATTTTCAACCTCAAAGGACCTTAGATCGGCATACCAACTCAACTATCCTGCACCCACCCTATTTTCCCTACTCACATTTGACGTTTCCTTGGGGTTTTCCTCCACTTACATTTAATATTTCAAATATTTTCGACAAATAACATCTTGTTGAAAAAATTGTCTTTGTTGTAAATTCGGAAGAACCCTACAGTCATTTTTATATATAGAAACCAGTTAATAATAATAAAAAATGTATTTGTCAAAACATAAGAGTGAGGAAATAGCCAGCACAATTTATAATAAACCTAACATATATAACAATTTAAACAGTCATACAGATTTAAAAAAAAAAGTTCCTGCCGTACAGCATGATGGAATGAGCGAATTTTCTTAAGTTATCATATAATTTTACGTCAAATTGTTTTGAAATTCGAGATTTTGAGTGCAATGAAAATGTGAACCATTATTTTTATGGCAAAAAACGTATTCTAAATAGTAATCTACTATTCAAAAAGTGCTTTTGGATTTTTCACTTTGAAGTTTTTATCGATTGTACAGCAAATTTCAAAGAAAGTTACATAAGTACATTTTTCAGCATAATTTTGTAAATAATTTTTTTATTGTTCTATTTTTTATTTTCTTAATTTTATTTCAGCAAAATGCTGCTAACAATTATGAATTCAACAATTTGTAGCCGTTGTTAGCCATTTTTAGTCTTTTTTTTTTTAACTCATTTTTTGAAATCTGACCAATTTAATGTGCTGCAAAAGTGCTGGCCAACGAACTCATCCTTTCATTTGGAAAGCTTGATTTTTTGTAGCAAGAATGGAATTTTTATCTCAATCCTAAGGAGAGTTCGTCTGGAATGACACAAAAAGACACACACACACACGCATATATATATTCATATATATATGAAATATTTATATATATGTATATATATGAAAATGTGTAAACTTCAGGGATAGTTTCGGAATGTCTCAAAACGCTTCATTTTTTACAAAAATTCGCTTTAAAAAAAAAAAAAAAAAAAAAAAAAAACCGTCTCTTAATGTCCCGGAGAGTCTCCCTATCAAATTCCAACTTCTAAGTGGTTGAAATCATTTTTTCAAAATTAACTGAAAAGGATCACCTGTATGCATGTAAGCAATATTATTCAGACAACATCGCTCATAGCTCAGATTGTTGGCCACGCACTGCCCAGTGGTCAACATAATACGGTTAGGTAAATCGAGAGCTTTCCTACGACCGAACGATTTTTTGAAGTGAAAGATTTTTCTACGATGATGAAAGCTATGATACAGTTCCGTAGCAACGATTTGGTTGTACGTGATAATCATCAACTACGTAACTCACTAAATGTCACGTAACGGTAATTTTGTCTCATATTTGGCCGGGTTATGATGGCAATAACATGTTCAATGCTAAAACAGTTCCAGTGCCAAATGGTTCTTCCCTGATCAGCTGAGTGAGCTAAATTCTCTCAAGTTCACCCAAAGAATTGGAAATTTAGTAAGGATCATCTCTGACTCTGGGACTTTAAGAGGCGAATGAGGTGACGAACGAAAGACCTATATGTAGCGGCTCATTTTTGCAAGATAATCGGTCATGCCGATAGTATGGCGTGTTATGCTAACCAATGCCATTCAACCAATCATGAATCCGACCTATAATGATTCAAATATTCTCTTAACTTACAGTGTGGTCCGTCTATGGGTATTGGGGAGTGCTAAACGAGGGAGTTTTGTAAACGGATATGTTGTTTTTGAGTCTGGATAGGGTAATATTATAATATGAGATTCCCCTCGACTCCAGCTTAAAATATCGCGTAAAAAGTTATCGGGGCGAACGTATTTCGCCGTCTCCCCTCTGGAGGGCCCTCCGGCAGTACATAGCATAAGTAGAGATTTATATATCTCTCGAGCACCGCAGAAGTTTTGGAATAGGAGAGTGGGGTTCTCGCCGGTAAGGGGAACCCACCGGTCAGGAAAGGTAGTTGGGAAAATATCTCTGCCGTGATAAGAGGTCAAGCGGGGGCATTGGGTGTATGACTGATGCGTCCTCGTATCCCTTAGTGATTGGTAGCATTTATATTGGGAGGGAGCTCACTGCTGGAGGGCGTTGCCGAAAAACCATATTTCAGTTCGGAAGTTATCTGCAGGGTCTGAACCACCCTACCTGAGGTTCTTATTATGGATAGAACTTTTCTCTTGGTTATTCACGTGAATATGCTTTTTGGTTGGCCCTCATTACCTATAAAATTAAAAAAAAAAGGATCGTGTTTCATGCCTACAAAATTTAAGTTTTATAGGTTGAATAGCAAAGAAATTCACTCCGGAGCTCACTCAGATGATGATAGAAACTTTAATTATCTCAATCCTGGGTAAGTGGTTCGACCTGAATAAGTAGTTCGACCTGGATAAGTAGTTTGTCATGATTTAGTAGTTTGACATGAATAAGTGGTTTGACCTGGATAAGTGGTCCTTCCTGGATAAGTTGTTCGACCTCGATAAGTAGTTCGACCTGGATAAGTGATTCGAACCAGGATAATTGGTTCGACCTGGACAAGTCCAACTACGTTTGCTCGTCCTGTGTCCTGCGGTCCTTGCGAAAATTCAAATCACGGGCCTTCCTAAAGACATGAAACATGTCAAAAATCATTCAGCCTCTGTTCAAAAAAGTTCCAGTCATGCAGCATGATCGTATGAGCTACTTTTCGTAAATTATCGTACTGTATTATGTTACATTGTTTCGAAAATTAAGGACTTTGAGGGAAAAGAAATAGTCAACTACCAATTTTAAAGCAAAAAACTCGTTCTATATAATAATATGCTATTCAAGAAGAGATTTTGGATTTTAAACTTTTTTGCAGTTTTTATCGATTTTTTAGCACATTTTAATGGAATTTATGAACGTTTTTCATCATAATTGGGTACATAAATTATTTAATTTTCTATTTTATAGTTAGTAAACTTTATTTTAGCAGTATTCTGCTTTAAAAAAAACATAAATTTAACAATTTTTAGTAGTTTTTGCTATTTTTAATGATTTTTTCCGCACTTTTTTGAAATTTGACCAATTTAATGTGCTCAAAAATGCTGGCCAACGAACTCGTCCTTGGTTACCCTTCCGATGGTAGAAGCAATCAGCCTGCATCATGCCTGGAAGTTAAAAGGCCCGATGCAGACGGAGCAAGGGTGATGTTTAAGATTTAATTGGGGAGAGCAAATTATTTATTGGCTATTTCACCTCCGGTAGCAATGTAAAGGGAAACTGGCGTCAAGGCAGTCATGTTTCGAGGGTGCGGGTTGTTTGACAACAAGCACTGCGCACATATGACAGAAGGGTGATGGAATGGAGTAGTTACCCCTTCGAAGGGTTGACATTGGCCTGAAAAACCCAGAAGATAAAGCGGAAGCTAAAGGACTCCAAGTACTTGAACATCCTCAGGGGACGCAGTTTTGAAAAATAGGAATGGGGAATTATCTATATCCACTACAGAAAAGACTGTTATTCAAATTCTCCAAACACGTGTTTCTAAGGAGTGAAGTGTAACTGTTCATGTCACATCTATCCTAGAACCTATCCAGAGTTTAACGCGGTCATTTCCGATCATTTGGAGCGCAAATTGGATATATCCCAACCTGATAGCTGCACATAAACACACCAATCGGTGTTTATCGAAGCTGTCACACTTCTCCACCATAATTTATGTTGGGCTTGGAGGTGTGGGCTATGCCCGTTTGTGTCAAATTCATTCCACGTTCCATGTGAAATGGTATTGGTATTGGGTCTTGCGTGTCATGCGGTCGCATACTCTTGATTTGAGCTAGCTCACCTCTCCATCAGTTGTTCTTTATTTCTCCTTGAACTTTCTGACTGTATAAAAAGAGTGTTATGAAGAATCTAAGCAAATCACTCAGGGCAGTTGAGCAATTTTTCATAGAGATAATTTAATAATGAAATAATGGAGCATGGTAATATTTCGAAGCGTTTATAACATGTAATAGGCGTTTTACGTATTCCCCGAAAGGTTGCACAACCGACTTCATTAAATGTTACGCTCGTTTTAGTCAAATCTAATTTGAATTTAACACAATAGCTGTTGATGATGGTAAGGAGTGTATCACTGCTTTGTAATCTATTATAGCTGTTGGTTTTTTGGTAGGACACAGGAACGAGAGTGAGAAGTTCCTTTCAGAAAGCGTTCAGCCTTGCCCAAAATCCATCCCTAAAAGCTTCTCCCCATGTCAAATACTTTCCTTTCCTTCCAATATCCATACGATATTTACATTTCCCTTTTATTTCTCTTTGAGCTCTCCAGAGCTTGAAAAACATCAATCTATCCTTCAAGCGTTTTTCGCCTACTTGGCATATTTATTTCCGCGGAAGGAAGTGTTACGAGCTCCCAGAAGATCAAATAAGTTTGCTCTTTCTACGCCAAGCTCTCCACATGCACATTTTGTTTCTCTGGTATGGGATTGGGGAAGAGAAAGGACGCGCAACGTAAATTTGCACAACTTGATTGCTGAGCTCTTCGCTCTGCACCATGTTGAGAACTCGAGCCGTCGCCGTCGGTGTCGCATATCTCTAGACGTCCATGTCTCAGAATCAGCACGTTACTCTCATATTGTATCTAACGAACTACTGTCCAAGCCTTGGTAACTAATGACTACCAACAGGAATGAGTGTATATACACAAGATATTACGTAACCCCTACTATATACATACCTATTTGTAGTATTCACCTACTTGGATGTAGATGATATATCATAAGTATGTACGTGTCTATATGAATGACCCAATGATATGCTCCTTCAGTATGCTCCAATGGTCAGATGAGCTCAATTATATGTACATCAAAAATTTATCATACTTCCAAGTTCATACACCAACTTTAATGCAATACACATATTACGAAGTTATTCGTCCCCTAACTCGGAAATCTTTAAACGAAATTCTCCATCACCTTCGATCAGCATCATTATTGAGTTATTTCTATTCTAATCGACAATCTGAAACGGAGGCTCTGAGACAAGTAGTGAAGCATGAACGACCAAAAAAACAAGAGTTCTACAGAATTTGCCAAGATTTCAGGCACATCCTACTATCTGAAGAAACAAAAATGGTTCATTTGTATTTACATAGTGAGTGTTATCATTAACGATGTACCACTGTTGATTAAAGTGATGCATTTTCTTCGTTTCACGTGATCATATATATCGTTAATGGCAGTAAATATTCTTCAATAACATTTTTTTTTTTTTTTTTTTCACGTTATTCAGTCTTATTTTCTATTTTTTATACGATTCAGTTTTCCCTCAAGAATGCCCTAGTAAAAGACAATAGCTTATCAAAATTGCAAACTTTCCTATATTGACTCATTCGCTCCATTGCTAGGAAATTGTAATTCCGTTAGTTTCCATCCCACAAAAATCGTTCACCAATAATTATTGGCCTCTTTGGTAGGTACCTACTAATTTCTGCCATAGGTAAACGGAAAAATAAGGCATTATGATAGACATTTATCCATGATCTTTTGTTTCTACCACTAAGAGAGAAATATCAAAGTTTAGTTTTTGTCTTATGGGTAACTCTAGTTTGCAGAAACGGAATTTTTACGTCAAATCTGAATTCAGCACACTATAATATCTTTTTGAATAATTTTCAGCTCATAAATTCTACTCGTTTTATCTAGAAAGGATCACGTCCATCTACGTGGTATGTGTAACTTTCCCACGAAGGATTTCACTTGAAAATTAAAGGAATGCTCTTAACTAATTTTCAATAGGGCAAATGCCTACTCCCCACAATCCTACAAACAATTTATATTGTGAATTTTGATTTGAAAAGTTCGATTACAACCAAACAACTTGTGCACTGTACTTGAATAATAGAGGAAGGAAAATTTGACAAGTGTCTGTAAAAATTTCTGAATTCGCTGCTTTTTATAAGTTCTTCGGAGCTCTATAGTTGGAGTAATTAACAGTATCTTGTCCTCTAATGGTCAGCAGATCTAAATTCTGATTGTATTCCTGCCATACTAGTTCTGGGAGGTCCCACTGGGGGGAATATATTCATCCGATGTAATTATATTATCAATGAGATAATTGGAATATTGTCGAAAGGGGTTCCATCTGGGTCTGAGATGAGATAACGATGTAATGCTAATATTAGCTCACAATTATGAACATTAAATTAACGTGTGTAATTAGTGTGCCAGCGGTCTTGAGTTTAGCGAATCACGAGAAGCCCCCAGAGATCGTTTCTGCTAGTTAACAAGATTTCAGTTTGACTGTCCGCGTTCGATGAATCAGATACATCATGTATGTAAAGTTTAAAATATATATAAATAAATCGTTGAACGGTAGATGGTTTCAGAAAATCCATTTCAATGGGTAACAAGGGAAATTCTCGGGTATTGCTTTATCTCATTACTGCTAGCGATGATGCTTCTCGACACTAATGTAAAAACGATGTAGCGTCAATTACATAGTCGATCCTTCTTCCACGCCTCGCTTACTCCACGATCTATACATATACTCAGCAGTATGTATCTACATATCATTATCAGTATATTATAGAGCAGTGAATAGTACATCTATGCTTTTAAATCAACTTTCAAACCAGTTGACAGTAGGTTATCATTTTTTTTTTTTTTTTTTTTTTTTTTTTTTTTTTTACGGTTCGGGCTTTCAGTGGCGAGTTCCAAATTATCAGCGCATTAGCTGATGGATTTAACATTTCAAAGCTGATCGTATAATCACTCACATATAATCACATATAATCACTCACATGACTCTCGTTCGTAACATCGAAGTCGTTGGTAAAATAGTTAAAATCGTCCCAGCATGACTTCATGGGCTAATCTCAATAATTTGTAGAACTTTTTTTTCGATCTTGGGCCGAATTTTATGAAATTTGTTCATTAGTGTGATATAAGGGCCAAGGAATGTAACCAACTATTTATAATTAGGTTAACTTTCAGGTGTAATCTTTCTTCAACCATATAACGACACAATCCTGTTGTATTAGGTATACCAACAGTAACAAACATTTTAGCTCCCCTCAAAATTTCAAAACGTTTTAAAATGTGTAGAATCCATGAATTACTTGGACAGCACCTGCACCTGCACGTCAACCAGAAGGGTCATTAGCGGAGTTGAACAAGAAGTTTAAGGGCAAACAAAAAATGGCACGATTCTAAAGTACAATTCCAAAGGGGGGCAAGTTGCCCTCCGTCACTGCACGGAGTGTCATGCAAAGAAATGCTAAAATTTTGTGAAACAATTTTCAGCGTTTTTTCTCGGTTGGTTTAAACGATTCAGCTTCGAAAATAATAGTCCGAAACGGGCTGAATCTCGCCATGAAAAGTGTTATCTTCGGATGTTTACAACTCTGCCGACTATTTTTGTCTCGTCAACGATTATAGCCTTGAGTCGGCTCGTGCGAGAGGTGTGATAATGTAACGAACCCGCTCAAGGATCGAATAAAACGGGACACAAACGGCTTACAGAGCTACTCGGGGGGCGCCGGTTGACTGCAAGCATGTCAATTCGTTGGGACATTCACGTAGTTACGTCGGTGGCTAAGGGTTATTGAGACCATTTTCTTTAACCCTTTTCTTGGGGTCTTTCTCACTCCACCCGACTTTCCCTTCGACTTTTCTCAGCCCCACAAGTGCAGAGTCAGCAGATTCACGAAGAAGCCCGCCGCTTACCAATGAGTACTAATTGTTAAATGGAAGTTTATTGGGATATATTTAAATTGAAATTATAAGTTATTGCCTCTATACTACCATGTTCTCCTTTTCTCGTATATATTACACAAGTTGATCAGCTTGTAAATTCAAAAGCGGGAAAAACGAGACGCAAAATAGAGTAAAATAACGCCCACCGCAAAATTTTGTTTTTCGACATTTTCATGTCTGCTTTGGCACTCAACCGCAAAAAGCTTTACTTTTTATGGGTGGCGAAATTCTCCGATGATTCACGCATACAACCAACCGATTCTGCGGAATTGTCTCTTTGAAATTTTTCCCTCGTACGAAATCGTTCGCTACTCATTGGAATGTTCTTGATCTATGAAATGTCACCACGTCTCACGCTTTGAATTCCTCCCTGGGTTACGAGCTTGGTATAATGTCAAAACATGTTTAAAACGGCAAAAACAAGTTTTAAAAAATGAAGTAGAACATGTACAGATGTTGTGAAAAATACCCATTATTTTACAAAGTATCACTAAATTTAAAATTTGAAGGTTGAAATGTAGATTCTATCAAATTTTACCCGAATAGTAGTTGCCATAATATTGAATCTACAACTAATTTATTATAAGAAACGTGGATTAAATTATTAAAATTCCCGCTTAAAAGTTGGGTTTTTTCGATTTTGCCTAGCTGTGCGGCATCCATCCTCGTGATTTTTTGAAACATCAGAACTGTCGCAGAACTTTTTCTTTTATTTGTTAACAAAATAAAAATATGGTCTTCCGATTCTGCTAGTTATCGCCGCATGTAGCGATGACTGGGCGTCTCACCAGTGGTGGTAACTCTGATTTTCAGTAATCAAAAATACCAATTCTTGGATGTATTGTTTGAATTTATTCTTTTTTCAAACTAAAAAGCTGAAAGTCATTGCATATGTATTGTATATAGGGTGGCCAGATTTTTTTTTTTTTTTTTTTTTTTTTTTGATCATATAAAGTACTTACATCTTGGCCGCAACCAAGGAAAAGTAAAGTATTTCAATGCAAGTTAAAGTATACATTAAAGTAATGATTCATTTCGATAATGAAGTTTTTAGTTCGTAAAGTTAACCTTCTCGACTTACACACTAAGGTATTTTTCATTCAGCATCTGCACACAAGGTGTAGGATCTACCTACTAGTACCGATGACACAGTCAAAGAAGATGAGGTTCTAAAACGAGTCTTTCTTATGTGAGTCATTTTCCACTAGTTTAAGCAAACAACATCGTATAAAGGCTCCTTCATTAAAAATAACCAAAATAGCTGAAGGAATCCTCATCACATAGGTACATATCACATACAGAACAGACCCATTGAACCGTTCGTTTTATTTTTATTCTTATTTTCGTTTTATTTATAATTTATTCTTTTTTAAAACTAAAAAGGTGAAAGTCATTGCATATGTATTGTTTATAGGGTTGCCAGATTTTTTTTTTGATCATATAAAGTACATCCTGGCTGCAACCAAGGAAAAGTAAAGTATTTCAATGAAAGTTAAAGTATAAGTACATTAAAGTTAACTTAATGATTCAATTCGATAATGAAGTTTTTAGTTCGTAAAGTTAACGTTCTCGACTTACACACTAAGGTATTTTTCATTCAGCATCTGCACACAAGGTGTAGGATCTACCTACTAGTACCGATGACACAGTCAAAGAAGATGAGGTTCTAAAACGAGTCTTTCTTATGTGAGTCATTTTTCACTAGTTTGAGCAAACAAAATCGTATACAGGCTCCTTCATTAAAAATAACCAAAATAGCTGAAGGAATCCTCATCACATAGGTACATATCACATACAGAACAGACCCATTGAACCGTTCGTTTTATTTTTATTCTTATTTTCGTTTTATTTATAATTTATTCTTTTTTCAAACTAAAAAGGTGAGAGTCATTGCATATGTATTGTATAGCAGCATATCGTGCGTTGATTATTTATGTGCGTTGTTATCGAGATGAGATCGTGCGCTCTGAAGAAAAGGGCGAGGATGAATGAAAAAGGGGGTCACAGGACGGGAACAGAAGAGGGCCGAGCCGCGGCGTGTAAGTAGACGCCGGGGAAGTTGTTTTGTGTTTGAAAAGGCAGAATATAGAAGGGGGAGGGCCGAGAAGGTGCGGCGCTGTAGTGCGGGTTAGGTGAGGACGGTGTCTGTAACGACCCTCGTCCGTATAGCGGGAGCGCCCTCTTCTGCCAAACAAATCTGGCTTCCTCCATTCGGAGCTCTCCATCCACCGGCTTCTCTCCCCCTATCTCCCTCAATCTCCGACCCCCGGGCTCCACTATCGGAGCCCCTCTCGCCTCCTTCTCCCGTAATAAAACAGTAGCACGCGATCCCAGGTAATCAGGGACTTGGCAGTGGGCCCAAAAACCCTCCCTTTACTTTCGGAGACAAAAACATCGCCGCCTCCTCTGCTGACACCGCTCCCCTCCACCCGTCGTCGTGCCCTCCAACCCCAATTAGGAAATACTCAAATACTCTGCCGTTGGTTGCATTTAACCCTCTCACCAAGACTGTCATCTCTTAAACAAAATAACTTTTGATTCTAATTTTCCGTGCTTCAGATTAAATTTCCGATAGTTAGATTGGAGAGACATTTTTTATTCCCAACACCAATCGTGAACTCGCACGCGCTCCGATTGATTCAATGGCGATAAATCTTTTATGGGACCCTTGTTATACTACCTAAAAATCAGACTGCGTTTCAAGACACAAGAAATTAACCCCAGACAGACTGTCCGACACATGGAAGAAAATGTTTGTAATGACTATTTACCTATAATCTATATATATAAGTGATTTAAGTCGCACCCCACCCAGAAGGGTCATTAGCGGCCATGAACAAGGTGTCCATAGGGACACTGCACGTGTCACTTTTCTAAGGAGAGACAAGTTGCCCTCCTTAACTAAACGGAGTGTCATCATGGACTTTACTGAAAAATCCAAATCGGAGGGGATAGAAGGAGGGAGATGACCACTGTTTAGCCTCTGCAGCGGGAGAAAACCCTGGAAATAAAAAATGCAACTAAAACAGGATGGTTGAAGATGGCTTACAGATACATACATGTTACTATATAAATGTGATCAGCAAAGTGAGATAAAACATTGGCTATATCCACAATCATATAGATACCAGATTAGATATCAGAGTTTGCAGTAGATCGCCACTGTCTCAGGTACAACAACAGGGACTGGACCTTGTCTGGTCCAGCTAAAACGTCAATCCACTGAGGGGGCCTATGCTGTACTCGGAGGTCCATAAGGTCACGGCAGTTCTCCAGGAAGTGGCGGATAATCTATAAATATATAAAAATCAATTGCTGTGCGTCAGTCTCGCTAAAACTCGAGAACGGCTGAACCGATTTGGATAATCTTGGTCTTAAATTATTTGTGGATGTCCAGAGAAGGTTTAAAAGGTGTTGTTGTTGATCTGCCCCATAGGGGGTGTTTCAGGGGAGGAGGGGAGAATGTGGTATCTTTGTCATCACTGAACAAACTGGGAATTTGATTGTCGAATATGTTTGGATTACTCTAATTCAAGTCAAAGACTACTTTTTTCACTGAATCAACTGGGGATCTGAGTGGGCGAATCTATCAGAGTTACTTTAAGTTGGGTCGCAGGCTATTTGATAATGTTCAAGTCAACCATTGAAACGAACGGGTGAACCAGCTAGTCATATCATTTAGACAAGGGAGTAATAATAGTAATAATTATGTGGTTTGAATGACTTCCCCTTTATTGCAAAATATTCTTGGTCTTTTTGTGCCTTATCCGTCTAATCACTGCAGTGAGCGCATCCCGATCCGTAACTATCCTGAATCATTTGCACCCTGAATTCCTGTTGTCATCCTTCAGATAGTTCAGCCAAAGCTTATCTGTCAATCTAAGCTGGTCATTCATGGCCACCTGGAGCAGGTAATACTGAGACCAGTGAGTATCTCACCTAATTTATTGTACCTTGTGCCATTTTGCTGTGGGTAGGAAGCATCCTCTGGCCAAGCACCTTATAAAACCTCCTCCGTTTGTGTGTTGTGTGTATGTGTGTATGTATGTAGGTATGTATGCTCTTTTATTGATACTCACAACACCAACTTGGAAAAACACCGAAAAAATGATAACTTGAAAAACGAAATGCAAATTACTTTATTTCTCTTTTCCTGGGAAAAAACGTCTGATCGTGGATATGGTTGTTCTTTGCAGTAGAGGATAAATTAAGTAATTTGCATTTCTTTTCTTCTTCTCAATCGTCTACTATAATTTACTGCAGATTGGCCTAGACGTAAGCATAAGAATTACCTACAGGAGCCACTCAGCTGAACCCGGACATATTCTGCCTAATGTGTAAGTCCTACACATGCCGAATTTCAAGTTTCTACCACCACGGGAATTGCGCCAAATATCGTAACATTTTTCATTTTTTATTATTTCTTGTTACCATTATTTTTTAAAATGTATTTATTTATTTTTTTTTTGTACCTCGCAAATTTTGGAATGACCCTCAGTCATAAGATATATATATATGTCAAAAAAGTTCTAGTACCTACACTTTGTGCTGTGTAAAAAACAGATGTACGATGTGTTTCCGAGTTGGTATTACGGATACCAATTAAAGAATATCACCACGTGATTTGGCGTGATAATATACCCCAAACTCATGTATCATTTATGTAATGTACGTAATTAAATTTCTTCAAAAACTCGATATTTCACAATTGGCGTACTTTCTGCGCGTAACGTTTTAGTCCACTAAAAAATTTGAGTGATGTAATTTGTCCATGAAATTTTATGTAGATTTCGAATTTGCAATAAAAAAATGAAGGTTCCCACATGAAAAACGCGAGTTAGGAGTCCACTGTGGAGCGAGATAATCAAAATTCGATTTCACGTTTGAACAGCATTTAAAAAAAGAAGGGAAGTTATCATTTAAAGTTGTTGATACCTTCAACAACAACAAATTGGCATGTCTATTAAATTTTAGACACCCTGTATATAATAATGTCTCCATCAATTTACGATGTTTGATTTGACGTGTGTAGGCATTCTTAACCTTTTCAAGGACATTTTAACTAAATCTGCTATTAATTTTGATATTGGCGGATGAGAATAAATGGTAATGAGAACAAAAGTATCTGCGTCCGAGCAACTAAAATTGAATTTTTAAATCGTATCATTGCTCACATGTTACCAGATTTTCATTACAATCTCCAGGAAAGACATGGTGGTATGAGATTACATTGATTGTGTATGTATGTTAAACTGGCTCATGTTCTCAACCACACTCAAACAAGCGGTGCACATCAGTTATTGAGAGATTGTAGGAGGGTTCATAAAAACCATAAATCACGATGGAAATTTTACCACCAGAGATAGATTGTTAGGCCGAAACTACCACATACAGGTTTTTTTAACTATCCTACCACCCATTGAATATTTTCGTGAAGGCTAGAAGTTTATTTCATACTACCGAATTCTTGCCCCATATCATTTATTGTACTAGCACTAAATTCAGTAAACTTACAGTAAGTCGTAAATGTGCTCTGAAAATAGAATGAGGCGAAAAAAATACTGAGGATCATAATGGAACTGGTGGTTAACAATTGATCCGGGATTCTCACCGTTGTTTCGATGAAAAGGAGCGCCGAAAAGGAACGAGAGAGCGCCAGAGTAAGAGGCAATTTCATAATAATTACAAGGCTGTTTAAGGGGTAGCTTTTCCGTTCAGACGTTGGAGCAGGAAACAACGACCGCTGTCCCTTCCATTACCGAAACGGCTCTCCCAGTAAATAAATAAACGCCCGACCCGCCCGAAAAAGAGCCGATTTTCAAAAGGTACTCCCCCGTTACCGAAGGTAGTCACGTTTTTACAGTTGATGCTCAAACAGTTAATAAACTGTAACAAAAGGGACCGAAGTTAATAAGGCCCTTGAAAACCCACCCCTTCGTGCTCTATCGCTGGTTTTTCTAAACATCGCGAGGGAGGGGGGAAATTGCCGGGAAAAAACTCCACCCCCTCAGTTTTATGTTTTCTTCTTTTTCACGGCCGGGAAGACCCGGCCAATAAAATGATCGAAGAGTTTATGGAATTACTTCCAGCTATGCTCAAAGAGAATAGACGATTAATGGTCGTGAGAAAAAAAAAAAAGAAAAAAAAAAAAAAACTGGTGGGGCTGAATGGCGGGAATCGGGGTAGTGGAGTAATAACCGTGTAGGTCACTTTATCAACCCCCTCCGTCTGCTCGCGTTTCCCTTAACCTCTTGTTTCCCCCTGGTGATTTTTTAAAAAAATATCCCGCGGGGTATAAGCTAGATGGGAACGTATTCCGTCTGCGATGTGTGCGTTTCCGAGCCATTTGCGCAGGGCAGTGCGAGACTGCCTTTGACGTGTGACCGGGATTTTTGTATGCTCTAGTCGGTTGTAAAAGTTTTATCGATCCCGCGAGCACGAAAGTCCCACGAACGTTCTTCGGGTCCAAAGCTTTGTTTGTTTTTTTCCTTTTATAGCTGGTGCTTTATTTCAGCGTTTCAAAGTCAAAACTGAAACTACCGAACGTATACGACTGCCGGGATTTGGCCGGACTTCGTCCCTACCCAGTTTTATCCGGGAGGAAGGTCTTTCTACCTTTAAGAACCGAGTCGTGTTAGTGTTCCTTGGAACTTTGAGTGCTCGAATAAAACGTCTTCATCATAAGCCTGCCATACCGGAATGATGTTTGAAGGTCCAATGAAGCCAAGGTGAAGGAGTAATGTTCATCTTTTATGGATGAACGCTCAAGATCAGTTGCTCTCAAACTTCGAGTACTCAACGCTCACTTTCAGAATAAATAATTCCCCACCACCTCTTGCCATACTTGTGAAATTTTCTAACATTAAATTCAGAATTTGATGTTGGTATATATTATCATTATAATTAGTAAACAAATGTCCGCAATACACAACACCTTCATGTTTCATGAAAACTAATGCGGCTTACTCACTTCTCTATATGATATATGATTTAGGTGTTATTTATTCAACTCTGAGATCCAATTTTTTAAATGCATACTACTCTCTCATCCCAGGCTTCTGAATCTAACGAGTAGTGAAATCTTTTAAAACATTCAGTCATTTTTTCTCATTCCTTCCTGGCTCTATTACCATAGCACATTGTGATTAATTTGTGTTCCCGTACTTTAGAATGTTGGGAGTGAAATGGTTCTGCCACGTTTTCGTGAAGGATTTCTTTCTCCTTAGACCTCCAGGCCTATAATGTGGTACATAGGCTATATAACCGCGTACAAAAACCATTAAAACCTAAATAGAAAATTTAATTATGAGCCAAATGCAAGGTCACCGAGGCCTCGTAATTCCTATGTATAGAGTAATGCAGATCCGTAACTCAACAGAGCCCCTCGAGCAGTCCCTTAAACTCTAGACAATTAACCAGTAAACGCGTATGAGGAATCGTCATTCACACATTCACAAATTGATCCTGAGAGATGATCCTTAAGGTAAAACTCTCAGCGTCTTTCATTGCAGTCTTTTGCTTTTTGACCGTACCCTACAAAGATCAAATCAGCAGAAAAGTCAATGAATACGCTGACTGCAAGTATTCTTTGCCTAATCATTAAAAACCATGGATATTGTTCTTCTCGCCAGAGAGTCAAGGAACAATCATTGGACCAGAAATTTATTGACCGTTGAATTATTTGTATAGTATCTCATATACCTCTGTAACTGGCTGAGTACATCTCGGTGACACCTAAACCACAAACCATCAACTCTCGTTTCAGATATCTGGCTTCGAAACGCAACGGATGGACAGTAAGATCTGACTAGGTTCGGCCGAAATTTAGTCACGAACAGACATATGTATATAAATATGCACGCCTCGATCTCGGTTGCAAGAAAGAATTCGACAGTAAAATCAAATGAATTTCTTCTATATTTGAGTCGTCATCAGATATTCCAAATCTGATCTACTTTGTGGCAAAAATATTTATTGTAGCATCACTGGACTTCATCATGTGGAACAATTACTTACTGGATGGTTGAGTTAAAGGGCTATGAAACAATTGTCTAGAAATTTGGTTTCGCAGTGTGTGAAGCACACGAAGCAGCTAAAAAACACAAACAGGATATCCTGATCATCTCTGGATTGTACAAAAAGGAAATCGCTAAAAAGGTCATGAATTTGTGTACAACCAGCATGGTGTTCTTAGCAAAATGTTAGTGACCTGGGAAGAATAGTACTTACTGAAATTAAATATTTGAAGTTTACACAATTCATAAAACGAAGCATTATGCCGATTCCTTCCTTATTCAATGACTAACCGTGCTCCAGTGAATTCATAACATTGACTATCAATGATGAACAAGGAAACTCATTACCCAACCTTAGACAGAGTAATTTGAAGTGAAAATGACAGCTCCAATCTTCCAAACTGAGACAAACGTAACAATTTCTGAGATGAACCAATAATGTTGAAAAATTCTAAACAAGTAACACAAATGAATACTCATCTCTCGTATTTCTGAAAAGTAATATATTTAAAAGGTCGGAAAGAATATGCGTTTCAAATGAAGCTGTTAAAGAACAAAATAAAATACGGAGCACACTCTTCCCTTGTTTTTTGCTCAAGAAACAATGCCAGGTAGGAAATGAAAGAGCGCTAGGGCTCATGTTTAAAATTCAAGGGAAACACGCGGTGTCATAATTCCTGAATTATTCAGTGGCGAATTCCTTTTCGCGTTTCCTTGAGAAAAGATGCTTCCCTTCAAATCGTGACATTTTTTTTCTCTTTTTTTCACGAAAGGTGCCTCTCGCTCGTCCATCACAACCGTTTTCTCCTTCGTGTTTATAAAACGGTTTCCCGCCTAACTGATGTTTCCCTGAAGAAAACTATAGTCCTTTGGAAATAAGCATCAGCTCTCGGAAAAGCCTACTTTTCTTTCTCACCCGGAAGGTTCCCTGTTTTCTTCTTTTGGGAGTAATTTATCTGCGTCTGTCTCTCAGAAATTTAAGCTGTCCAATTTCTTCGGCCGGTTCTTCACGATGAATGAGATGTGAATGAAGATACATTCGAAAATATTTGCATGTCATTCCCAAGTTAGTACTTAATCTTCTTCTCAATGTGTAAACTTGTTTTCTAAACATTGAGTGGGAGGCTTCAAATCAGTAACGCAATCTGTATTCACCTTGCTTGGGTAGGTAGGTACTAATGTTACTCATCAAGTAAAATCATGAGAATTGGCACTTTAAATAATATTGTAGTATTTTTGGAGCTTGGTGAAAGGAATAGGAGGTTTACTGTTCCCATAATTTATATTCCATTCCAAAATATTTAATAAACGCCTGCACTGTGTGGCACATTAGCCTCGCATCTGTTCAAATGTTTAGATCATTAAAATTGTTAAATAATTGTGAAATAAGAGCCATTCAATCCCATAAATCATGATTTAAATCAGATGAAAACTTTATAAGTCATCCTTGTTACAAATATTACAAGTAATATTTTAATAATGTAATAATAATAAGTAATAATGCATGCACAGCAGCTACCAATGATACGATCATGGTGAAACTCATACTGGGTAATCAAATTGTAATTTACCAACTGCCCTTCAAATTTGAGCGAGATCGTACGAAGGGGCCATGAGAAAACGACACTTGATGTATTTTACAAATGCACATATGCAGTAGGACTTTACATTTCTGAATGATGAAATTTACGGGTCACCATTCTTAGCCAATTTTGGACATTCTCAAAAAAATTTATCAAGGCTCAATTGTAACTGTAGACGGTATGCGTGTACCAAGGATTTCCCATTCATGCAAGCGCAGCAAGTAGGTACTAATGTTACAATCGTGATGAACTAGACAAGAGATGATTAACTCAGCTTCAAACTGATGTAGGGAACCTTTACAGCCAGAGAGTAAGCACAGAATTAGCGTCCTTCCTATTCCCTCTATTACAGCCTAACTCGCAGATTCCTTGTGACTTTCAAGATCGGATGACCACATTTGCATGGAAGATATGTGTACATTCACGTTTTCAGGCCAATGTATAAGCAACCATCGTAGGTGCATATTGGTCAGTTGTATACAAATAGCAACTGAACTTCAGTCAGACTGGAAAGTCATGAAATACGCCATGCTCGAAGTTGTCTGATGTGCCCCATTTATAACGAATTTTGAAACTGCCATTCTGTGAGAAAAAGTCGACTAAATTCTGCTACAAAATTAAATAAACTGCCAGAAGCAAAGATTGTGTGAATTTTAAGGCTATATGGAGGTTTTGAGCTATAACTGTAGAAAATATGTAATAGGTAAAATTACGTTTCGTTTGGTTGTTTCCGGACCGATTTTACTTTTATCCCAATCAAATTTCGGTTTTCCAGCCGAATTTCGTTTTTTTTTTTTTTTTCTCAACCACATTCTAGGAGGTGCGTTCAGAATGTCTAATGTCGTCGAAAATAGACTGGAAACTTATTATGTAAGTAGCTGAATTTTATTGGGAAAAACTAAGTTCTATTGGGAAAAAAAAGGTTGAAAGAAAAACCTAAATTTTATTGGGGAAAAACTAAAATTGTCTGGAAATTCCAATAATTTTATGTACCCATTAAACTCTTGTATCCAGGTTTGCACTTTTTTGTTAAAATAAAAAAAACCCATCATTTTTAAAGCCTTTTATTGTTGTTATACACACACGCACGCACACACACACACACACACACACACACACACACACACACACACACACACACACACACACACACACACACACACACACACACACACACACACACACACACACACATATATATATATATATATATATCAAATGCGCCTGTATTGGTAAGGCATGTATTGTTCCACGGCAGTAAACCGGGATGCCATGAAGGAAGGATATGGCTTACATACCTCCGGTATTCGTTGCTTTTCCGTGGGGAAACTCGGAGACTCCCGTTATTTATTGTAGGGTTTTCCCTTCTGTATATGTGGTGCGGTATATATAGTTGGGCAAGGGGTACGACCCCCTCCCCAACGTCTTTGCTTCTGCACCCAGTTAAAGGGAGGGCACAGGTGCAGTGTAAAGTTGTGATTTTTATGGGGATAATATTTTTCTTCGGAGAAGTTCCGCAGCCTCGAGGAGGATTTCGGGAAGGAGACAGCAAATATTTTCCGGTAAGTTAGAACTTTTTGTTTCTTATCGGATGGCCAACTTGAGAGAGGGTATCTCTTTGGTTTTATTCCAAAGCAGTCCTGGCGGTTGATGGAAATAGGCTTTTGGAAGTTGCGATAGTAAACCGGTTTCAAATCCACTTAGTTGGATGGGGCTTTTCTTAATTTTGGCTGTACTAATTGTTTCGTATATGCCTGGGAGCATTTCGCTTACTAGCCCAGAATTCGCCTGTATGTACTTACTGACCGTCGAAGTGATATCCGACCTAAAAGGAGTGATGTCGATTAACGTCAAGGTCGTGGCTACGACCGTGTCATGGTGCGTGGTGTGGTGAGGGTAAAGTGTCACAGAGTAACTTAAGTCGGGCTTCTCAGCTGGAGTGCTTCGTGGTATCACCACGTGGTATCCTGATGAGCTCTTTCTTATGTGATGGTTATTCTACATGTATGAGCTATGTAATACAGAAATAATAAACGTTTGACTAATAATTTGAATGTACTTATATAATCCATCGCTAAGTAAGGATAACTGACGAAATCGTTGCAATAAAATATGAAGCTGCAATTGTAAACACCATTCCTTAGCGACCGCAAGCACGCTTTGTTTATTGGTTGCATTAGGGATTCTCGTGATACTCAATTTCATTACGTTTTTTTAGTTAATAGTTCTTCTCTTTTTAGTTTTTGTTCTTCCCGTAATTTTCTACCCGTGTACGCGAAAAGACTGAAATACCAACTGCGCATTTTCGAATCTTCATGTCAACGTGTAGAACTACGTGTATACGGGAAAAAGGCCTATCCACACGTGCGCGGGAAAATGTATTCGTTGGAATCTCGGCCTACGGGTAATCATCATAGCCTGAAGCAAAGGTAACTACAGTTGCCGGTAACCACAGTGTGACCAAGGTAACCGCAGTTACCCAGTTACCAGCAAAGGTAACCATAGTGTGATTTGGTCAACAAGTCGAGAGGTTATAGTGAAGTGCTCCGCTACAAAATTCAGCCATTTAAGGTAAGCATTTTCTAAATTAGGAAAAGAAAATTAAAGGAATTCTTAAATAAGAATAGGTTGTACGAAAAGAATACGAAACAGCTTCTGAAACACTTATAGAGACGTTAGCGTGACGTTAGCGTTTGGTTTTTCACGTATACGTGTAGAAATACGCGTAAAAATCACGTAAAGAGCTAGCATCTCCAGCTGCTTGCTCTAGACGCTGCTCTACGCGTCAACGGGAGAAAATCTTACGGGAAGAACAAAAACTCTCTAATGTAAAAAAGCAGACGTGAAATTGATGACGATGCCAAAAACGAGTAGTTTTAGGTAGTTCAACCAACCAAACTCGTATTTCCCCTTTCAGAATTTCCCTTAGCTTCTGCGTGTCCATTAGCAGTACATTTTTATCTCTACTCTCGAATTCCCTCCGCTGAGTCGTAATAACCACGTTTTCTCCGTTTCATCACGAAAAAACTTTCAATGTCGATAAGAAAAACGTTTTGAACCTTTCATTTGTGTCGCAAGAAATTCATTATTCACGAATTTTCATTTTATAATTTTTTAAATATTATTTTTCTATTTCGTTTTTCTATCTAAGTGATGAAGAAGTGGAAGAAACTGCATCCTCATATTATTACCTCCTGTTATTCCGGCGTTTCTTAATTAGCTGCGTTCCAGTTTCTGAGTAATGTTTCTTGTGTAATCTCTCGTTTCATCTTAATAACATATATATCTGTTCCAAATATTGATTTTAAGTTTGTCTTAAACAGTTAACATTGTTGTAGTGCAATTTGTTCGATTGGGTGTCACAAGGTGTTGCGGTGACTGGGTTTAAGCGTCTGTCTATCATTGGTTTCGGAGTGTTTGATTTCTATCTTGCACATGTGATGCCGTTTGCTGGATATAATCTTTCGAAGGGGATTTAGGAACTACGTGCTTGCTTTCATGGAAGTCAGGAACTATGTTTTCGCTTACTTGGGTAGTAAGAGTCTATCGGGAAGATGGGATCACAAGCAAGATGGACGGTCAATCACGTTAGATTTGCTCACAGCGTTGGGATCAACTTTCAACACAGTAAAAACTGTTAGTTTATTTTGCCTGTGGTTCATCGCGATTGGTTAGTGGGAACCGTTCACATCAGGTGCATTCTTATTGCTCCCTCGCATTTCTCCTACTTTTCAAGAGAAACAACAGAATGTCTTAACCCTTCTTTTCCATACGATTCCATGAGAATCAGGAGTAATGATTCTGTTCCCTTCTATTTCAAAGGGGTTAGACCGGCATGTACCTATTTACTAGAGGTGTTATACATGTTACACCATCTACTTTATACAGTCATTATACACCGTAACTCCGTGATTCGAATAAAGTTTTACAGTATTGCATATCACCAAATGTAATTATGTTAAGAATATATTGTGTTCAATCCGTTGTTTAGTTCCAATGGGTCATTGAAGGAGGTAACCAAAAAATAGTAGCAGTTTGAAACTCGCGGGTTAATCTACTTAACCTTTATTGATGTGCCTAACACATTCGCAAGAAAAACTGGAATGGGTGAACAGGGCTTGACCCCTGAAAATCAGATTGTGAAAGGTGATATATTTGATGACGAGGGTACAAGGTTTTGTCAGAAGAACCAGCACTGACCCCATCCAAAGACGCGGGGAGAAAAAAAATTGCAGGGCATTATCGGCGCTAAGAGAGCTTTTTGGGCTTTGGGAAGAAAGAAAAACGCGACCCTCTAAATTCCCTCTGAAGGAAAAAGGGGGTAAAAGAGTAACTTTGGCAAAACGGCCGGAGCGCTTTAGTTGGAACGCTGATAACGGAACCGCGTCACGTGTAAAGTTCTCTCGATTTTAACACAAAAGGTCGCTTTTGAGTAATCAGGTTCCTCGAATCTGCAAGGAAACCCGCGGTGAGCGTTATATGTATGTGAAGAGAAATGGAAGACCCCGGGAATGGGAGGAAACAGTTGGGGAGTAACGCCGGAATATTAGTCATTCTTATCTTGTTGGTTTACTACATTCAGCCTCTCCCAGCCTAAACGGGGTCCCCCTTTCGGTCGCCCCCCTTTTGGCCAAAGTTCGACGGTTGGTGCCGGAGCAAAGGCCTCGGGAACAAAGTTTCAGCTTATGCTTTTCCTAGGTTGAAAGCCTTCGTGTTAATGGTTGAACCGTGTCGGCCGCTCTATGACATGGAACTTGTTTGTATTGCTACCTCAAAGTGGTAGGGTCCGCTTGCAGGCGCCTTGCTTGTGAAGCTTAGTCGGAGCGGGTGCAGGTGGCCGGGGAGGGGGAGGGGGAGGTTTGAGGCGCTTTAGCAAGGAATTCCAGAAGCGTTTCCCCATACATACAGAGATGCGAGCTCCAACCAACAATAGTGTTAGCGAAAGAGGCGGCCTAACCGAGTGCGGTTTCCCCCTTCTGAAAGCTGAATACAGCGTGTAGGAACAATCATCCACCCCATCAAAGTTTGGATTCGCATTGAACTTTAGTGAGACTCCATTTGAAGCAGTATAATAAGCATCCCCATCCAAATATCATTTGTAGGATTATTCTGCTATGATTTGTAAAATTTCTCATTCGAAAACAGAAATTTATTGCGATTTATGGCGTCACTGCGAATAAATTCCTGTGGAGTTCGAGAAACATGTGCAGTTTTCCCAATTATCTGCGTTGTTAGGTTTGATGTATTAATGAAAAATAATTAATTATGTCACTAATTTTAAGGATTAATAATGTTTAATTATTACGTAACTAAGAATTATTTACGTCAATAAAAACTGGAAGTAACAGTAACCACTAGTTGATAAACTCAAAGATATGCGTTTTGGGCTTCTTAAATTACTTGAGAGGGTATTTGAGGCTGATATCATTCTGTTAACCAAGTAGACCATTTTTCCAAACTTAATAACAAGATTCATAAAAAAGACCTTCTTTCCTTACATTTTTTGTATTTATTAAACTCCAACGTTTCTTCCTAGGGAACAGTACAGAAGGCCTTTTTTGTAAAGCTTGTTATAATCTGTCCGAATAAAGAAACGTCATTTTTCCAAACCTCACTAAGGCGTCATGAGTATAAATTCTGCAACGTAAAGGTCCAGTTGTTTGCTCGGAAACCGTATAGACCATAGCGCCTGGTAAGTAACGTGTCCCCTCTTGAGTCACCAAGGCTCCGCTTCCTAGTAGTCTCGCAGCTGAAGAGTTCAGCTAGAAAATTGTCTAAGGCTATCCGCTTTTTGGAGTAGTAAGGCTTAAAAACGAAAAATTGTATATGCAGAACACTACGCACTATAAAAGTGCGATTGGTGTTTCATAACCAAGTGTATTAACTAAGACAAACCACTTTCAGTCTTCTTATCTTCTTAGGATGAACTCTACTTCTATTTAAAAAATAGTAAAAGCGCCTTTTTCACGCCCATGATTATTGTTAATCTGCGAGTTTAGTGTGGTACGCAGTTACATACATATGCTAGGGCCATCAATTTATTTACCCACACGTGTATATCAATAAATCACACCATGTCCTTGCAAAAATATTTATTGCCTTATATTTAACAGATCATTGCCTACAAAGTAAAGTAGCAAGCTTAGTCAACTACCATTTCCACTACCCTGCGATTGAAATCCCAAATCAATCCCTAAAATACGATTCCTGACATCGGCGAGTTGCACATAACTGGTAATCAAGTAACATTGTAACTGTCACTCATGACCGTCACGATCGCAAGTTTTGGTCCAATTGATTCAACTTAGGATGAGTGGATAAGCGAACGAGAACGCGCATCCTTCGTGGATGGTCATACTCTGAGTTTATTATCCATACCTATTTTCAACCAGCTAGGCCCGTTTCCTCCACTCGCTCATGTTTTATATAGCAGATCAGCTAATGCGTTCTATGGGGTAAGTGAATGAGATGTTCTATCTATGTGGCAGTTCCTTGAACCTACCACTCTGCTGGCCTGGTCTTCACATCAAAAAGAGCTTCGCACTCAGATCATTCAAATTGCCTTCTCACTTTCTTGGACACAGGCAGGTCGAATTGACTCAACTTATCCCCAAATCACATTCAGATTCCTAATCTGAAACTTCTATATGTACCGTTGCTAATTTTTCCCAAGTTCCTCATTTCTGTCTCAGTAGGTATCAGTTCCATTTCTTGAACTCAGAAATGGCGTCTCACTTTTTGGAACACAGGCAAGCAAAGTTGACTAAACTATAGCAAAAACCTTATTCAGAGACCGAATCGTGAGTTTTACGTACTTGTACTAAGTTGATCCAAGAGCCTCATTTGAGTCCCAGCAGTTTTCAGTGTTCCATGTCTTGGAATCAGATAAGCTTGGAAATGAGCTACAAACTGAGCTGTTCATTCAGAGTAGTTCCTGAAGTCATATTTATGCTTTACCTACCTCAGGGCTCCCCTGACCTTACCTCAGGTCCGCTGGCTGTTTCTAGGGGGTCCGTTACTACCTTTGACCAAAACTGGAAAATAATTAGTAAAATCATTATTTGCAATAACAACAGCACTTCACGGATAGCTGTTATCTTTTTTTTCCATGATGAACATGAATTGTTACGTCAGTTCAGTAGACGACGATCTTTGTACATCTTGACAGAGATATTAGTAATGGGAGGCCGGGTCTTCAGTGTGTTCCTCAATTCCTCAAATGGATATGCGAATTTGGATTCCTCAAGAATGATCCAAATTTTTCCGAAGTCATGTATATACGTAAAAGAGCTTTCTTTTCTTTTCTTTTTCGACATTTTTCAATGTTGAACTTCTCATCAGTTTATCATATCTATCAATGAAGAAGCGAAAAATTTTCGATCTGCTGCAACCAGTTGAAATTAATGATTAACGAAGACTGCTAAATGATGAAATACATGAACCACATCAGTCGAATTTATTGTGCTAAAAATCAGCAAGTACATCGAAGGCTTGTAACGAACGTTGCTTCAATTTGCAATATTTTCCTCTCTGCTCGATTAGAATTGTGGTTTGCCGAATGTGTTGAACAAATGGTAATAAGCCCAACAAGTACCAGAACTTAATGATAATTCAGACAAATTAAAACGTGAATGACTCCTTGATTCGTCGTGGGGTAGGTGGAAAAATCGCTCTTGAAGAAGTTTCCGATTCCCATGAATTTTTAGCTCAATTTCATTATTTACTGTGTGCTAACTTATAGGGGGTCCGCCGTGTTGTCTTCTGAAAAAGGGGTCCACCAGCTATACAATTCTTGTTCTCTACCTGATCCAGAGAGGCTGCGATTGAAATTGTAGCACCCGAAGTTGGATTTGAACAAAATTTGCTACAGAGCTCACACTCTGCTGATCGAAATGGTTACTCAAGTTGGAAAATTATGACTCGGAGAGGCCCCGTTTCAAATGTCACACCTTACGTTGGATTGTAATGAAATAAACCTTAGAGGTTATTGCAACCACCACTCAGCTAATTATAGTTGTTTCTCAAGTTGAGGTTCTTTGATTGGAAATATTTCTGTTTTGAACTCAATTCGAAGTAAACTATAAAAATGTGCCAATCACAACGACGACAATCAATCGTCGAATCATTTGAAATAATAAATACCTCCCGAGAATCTTGTATAATACCACAATTTCTTACTGCTTGAATTCGTATACATGTATAAGTTTCCGAATTCCCATTACGTTAAAAATGAGTTTTTATCGTGAAATGTCTTTTATTACGGAGGCCATTTTGCCCAATGATGAGAGCTTTTGCTTTTTACGGAAGCTGCCCGTACGTGGCCGTAAGGCATAGTCAGCTGATACGATGGCAACCAAAAACCTCACGAACTAACACGAATTGGCTCCCGTTCCAAAAACAAATGAAGGCAAACCGCAAACTCAAAGCTCCATACGTCGATGCCCCCACCCCCACGGTCTCCGATACCGTAACACCAATGGTAACCTTCGTGATAAGCTTAGCCGTAATTTTCATTCAATTTGTTTTATTGAGAGCAGGATGAATGTGTCAGGTTATGATAAGACGCCACGCAGATAGGTCTCGAGACCGTAGAGTTTAGCGTTCAGGTTAGTAGCTTCTACCTAGTGTTATCCCTAGCACCGTGGAAAGAAAAACTCTCTAATGTCAAGTGACAACAACACAATACGTACTCGTATACTCGTACCTATAAACGTAACGTCGACGTACTCAAGAGACCTAGTGTTACCGTTACCTAGTGATCACCGGAGCTAATTTCTTTGCTATTCAATGTGTGAAGATAAAATTTGAAATGGAAGTGAAAAGTATTCTACGCTCATCGCTCTTTAGCCTTTAGGCGCGAGGTGTTTATTTGCTCTAAAATATTTACTTAAGAGACCTCTCAGGTCATTGCGTGTCACGTAATTATTTCTGAGCTCCTTGGGACTCAATAATTTCGGCGAACATCACCTAAAACATGGGTAGGCCTGCTTGGATAAACCCATTAACAGATAGACGGGAGGTGGGAAAAAATGGGAAGCTGCGACGGGAAAAGGTTGAAGGATATCTTTTCTTCTTCAATACCCTTTAAAAATGGGGTGACGAGCAAGGGAAAGGGATGATAGAGGGAAGGTGTCATAATTTATGGTCGGAAGAGCCGGCACTTGCAAAATTAAAACGGTAACAATGTGAGACAGGCTCGATCATTAATAACAATGTATCACTCGGGTAATGACTTGCTGGAAATAAATGGGAACAATCTGTTTGCCAGAGATGATAACCCGTCTAAGGTCTTCGTTATAATTACTCTTTTTAAAGAAAATCGTTGAAGTTTTGTTGGAATGACGTCAATAAATGGTTTGGCATTTAGAGTTCTGAAAATAAAATAGGACTCTAGGATCCAATTTTCGCTCCCCATTTTATTGGTATGAAAGTTTTATTAGTAATAGAATGATCTCCGTTTCTCTGGTTTACCACATTCAATTTCGGTTTTTGGACTAAGCATCAAAATTCAGATCAGCTGTACAAATTTCAAGAGGCATTTTTTCCAAAATATTCTGCGAGTTTCTTGCCAGGTTTAGGCTATACTTATAAACCCTCTGAACCTTCCAAAACATTCTAAATACAGGGAACGGCCTAACAATGTCACCCAGGTAAACAGTTTTGTAGACAATGAATTAACAAGTTGACTTCGTCTTCAAAAACCAAACTTCTCAAGGGCCTGCAAGGAATTTCGAGAACCCTAATGATAAATCGAAATATCAACTTCAATGATCGATTCTAATTATGTAATCAATCTGAGGGCACAACGAGAGATACCACTACCTTCATACACTACCGAGGAATAATATTCAATTCGGAATCGATTTTTAAGTCCTCAATTGGCTCCCCCAGCGACCGATATTCGGACGTCGGTTGCTTCGTCGTAAGGATGTCGTTTGGTTACCTGTCCATCGAGACGCACCATGAGGAAACCGGTTTGATGACCTGTATACATAGAGACGCAGTGAACGTGTTAAATTTTCCTGAGTCAACGTGCATAATCGAATGATCGAGAGACGATGATTGAATGATGAATTAATGAGATTCGTTCACTGGAAAAAATCTTATGATGCATATCTAATAACGTCAAAGCAGTTTCTTTTTTCCGCAGCATATAAATCAACTTGCAAGCAATTCAGTACCTGCCAAGCAAACGGATACATAGGTAGGTACCTCGTATGAGCGAATTTTTCGTTAACTATCATAACTATATCTACATTGTGTTGAAATTGAAGCACTTTGAGTGCATACAAATTGTTAACTACCTATTTTATGGCAAAAAACTCGTTCGAAAATTGTGTTGTTCCAAAACATTCAAATTCCGCGTTCAAGGATCCCAACTTCGCTCTCCAATTTCATGTACAAATCCCACACAAATTGTGGAAATAATTAGAGAGAGGGGGGGGGGGTATTTTAGGACACCCTGTATGTATGTATTTATACAAAAGCAATTTTTTCTTTTTTCATGTACTTAAGCCCTTACGAAATGCAAACGGTTGAATGCAAATGCTTTGACTATTATAATATAAATAATATGTAAATAAATGCATTGGATATCATGTTTTTATGATCAGAGTGTTGGTAATTCATGACAATCAGATGAAGGACTTTGGGCCTGGTGGATAGCTATAGGCAGGTACCGGGTTTTGGATCATCCATTGCCAATACGTGATTTATGAACCAAAATTAGAAGTATTCAGTCCGCACTTTTGAATTGTTTCAAATACCCTATGGTATATAAAGTACGCGCTTTATCTCATTAGAGTCCTACGGTTTAATATTCAGCGTAAATGATATTGCTTGATTTTGTTGGAGTCAGTAGTAGGTACATACAAATTCACTGAGGGACGTTAACCGGATAATTATATATATAGATCATCTATACGACTATAGATAACAAGTGTGGTTTTCATTGGTAGTGCTGTACCAGGTTAAACATTAGCTGATTCGGCTCAGTTTTAGGTTGATTGTTTAAGGGAATTTCGTTTAAATTGTGCGAGCTGGTTATTCAAGATAATATGCAAACATGCTGGTGTCTGGTATTATCTCAAGTAATGAACTTTCTACCAGAAATGTTTGGCTTGATATGATTTTATTGATTGATATTGTTAAATATGAAATACAGTAATCTATCAAAAAAGTATATCTACAAGAAAACATCAACATTCGTGTATTAATTTGTATGCATTTTAGTGTTACGAACAAATATGGTTCCTCGCGTATCAGTCAGAAGGTCTTCTAAAGATGTATGACCCCCACAATTTTGCTGTTAATAAAATAGTTGTAAGACTAATACCTGGAAAAGTATTATATACGAGAAGGGATGGTGGGATTTTCACTTCACATGGGCCGATATATCAGCTAGAGCGGAATTCTACGAGTAGCGTTCATCTCGCTACTTCTATATTAATCACAGTTTATTGAAGCAGCGCTAATCCTTTAGGTACCAATATCCAGCACTACGATTCTCTATCGAACTCGGAAGGGATTGTCGAAGCATATTATACTTTATAAATTTCATCGAAATAATACTGGTTGCGGCGACTGATTATTTAAATATCAATATATTGAATCACGCTGTGAATATAAGAACCCTAAGCGTCCTACAAACATGGCTACATTTTTACTGCGTCTTCCATAACAGGTACCAGTATTTTGATTCATGGCAGGCTTCTACTGTGATTATTCAAATTCATTATTCATGGTTACCCGAAACGTATAAGTGGCTGGTTGGAGCGAATAAACTAAATCCAGGTTTGAGGGAGACCTAAAGCAACACATTAGGCTGTTCCCAAGTTTCTGAAATGCAAATAACCAGGTGTCCAATGCATGGCAGTCATACTGATTTATTCGTTCCGCCTGATTATAAATTCACTTCATCGCGTCATTCATTTCAATTCGGTGTGTGCACGTTCTCCTTAGAACCCAGTGTGTTTTGTTTGATGGAAGACGGGATATGAAATTACCATCGTAAAGGAATTGAGATACACAAATAATCATTATCTATTATGTATTATAATCATGGGTAGTGCTAGTCATTGTATCCTATACATATATACTAGGTACCTAAATAATCACCCTAACATACAATATTTTTTTAATGATCATTTATTTATATGCATATTTTTTATTTTCCGTTAATGTTAGTGATCGGAAAATTGAACACTTTTGTGACTACCGGATACCAAGATATTATACGAAGTTATATGTTATATAAAGAAGTAATATTCTAAATAAAGTTTTATTTTTGTTTAAGGAATTTATGTTTTATCTTATTACATATATGATAGGTACAGTGTGACAAGATCATTCACAATAAATTCCGGGCCACAATACAATAACATTATGTACAAAAAATATATTCCCCAATATGAGCTAGTTGCTCTTGGTAGGGGAAGAGCTTTTTAACCTCCTGGCCACTCTCCCAGACACCTGAGAAATAAAAATAATAACAGAACTTCATCTCCAATATACTATCTCTATCCATTTAACAAAAAGTTTTCTTAATATTTTGGAGTCTAAATTAAAATTTGAACTCGCTTGTTCATCTCTCGAGTAGGGCATCCAATTAATAACTCCCTTGCACTTGGCAGCAGGTTATTGCTTTAGGACCTCGTTTTCTGTCGGAATGTTGGGCTAATGTAATGGCAAGTAAAGGTAAAACAATTTAACAATCTTACTTCTAATCTCAAAGATAATATGAACGAAATTGAACTACCTTTCCCCAAGTATTAGTTGAATGCGACTACACTCCTTGACGTCCATAAAGTTAATAACAACAAGTTTCATAAACAGAGGAAAACTATGTTCCCTGTATCCAACATTACCACTCATTATTGTTATTGCTTTTTGAGTTGTTATGATTGATTGATGATCTGAAATTTGTCCCCCCCCCCCCCGCTCAAGGCCGGTAGGCAGTACGTTGGTAGGGACTGGCTCTCTCCACCTGGCCCATCATATGCAATATATAATATAAAATTCTTTATTGTTGTACATAGAACATAGTTGTCCCTCATAGTGTACAAGTATTACAACGATAGAACAAAACAAGAAAAACAAAAGTGTGTTCCTCTTTTTTTTCTTCTTCTTTTTTTTGTGTGAAAACCTATTGAGTGCTCAATGAAATAGTGAAAAGGTTCGAATTCAAGGGAGTTAAGAAAATGAAAGGGTTGAGGAAATAAAAAGAAGAGGGGGAAATATAGAAGAATAATATACACTTGCGTGTAACTACACACATTTAATTATGAAGTCTGGCTATTTAAGTGTGCTAATGCCCGTTTCTTGAAAGACTCGATGGAATGAAGTGCCCTAATTCTAATGGGCAAAGAGTTCCACAACTTTCCACCCGCAACACGAAATGAATTTTTAAAGGAGAGAGTGTTGGCTCTTCCCAAACGCACTGTTCGCAATCGAGTTGATGGTTCAAATGAAAGAATATTCTTCATATATGAAGGGAGGCAGAAGTTATCAGGATTTAAAATCTTGAAATTCAAAACAAGGCAACGGGTCTGCAAGTACGGTAAGTACTTGCATCCCAACAGCTCAGTAGAGTGTTGTGAGATGTGTCTCCTAGGCTTCAAGTTGCAAACATACCGGGTTCAATTATTAAATACAACCTGAAGCTTACGTCGACAGGCCACCACAGGAATTGACAGAGTAAACAGAATTTCACCATACGTTAGCAATGGCAGGACCAGTGACTTCACAAGTCGGGATTTCAAATATTTTGGAGTAAAGAATAAAAGTTTATACAGAGAACGCAATGCTCCATATGCTCTCTGGCAAAGTAAATCAACGTGAGCAGACCATGATAAGTCATACTGCAAAAGAACTCCCAAATTTTTTACAGTGTGGCTATAAGGAATTAGGATAGAATTTAGGGATATATTTGGAAGAGTTGTCAATCTCAACTTATTTCGGGAAAATATAATAGCTTGAGCTTTTGCAGGATTTAACCTTAAAATTTGCGACCGAATAGGCAGAAATATTTTCAAGGTCTTGATTTACCTGTTGTATACCTTCATGGATGAAGAGAGATTGAATTGAGAGAAGAGTTTATTCAGGAAGGTACTGATGTTATGATATATTTGGGTATCATCCGCATAATGGTGATGGATGGAAAATTGAAGGGCATTGGAGAGCCTTGAACTCCAATAGTGGGGGAGAAGACCGAGAACCACTAATACGACCAGGAAGGAAAGTGACATCAGGAAGGTATTGTCATTAATTGAAATCCAAATCATAATGGTGACCATTAATGTCTTCCGTGACTTTAAGCAATGCTGTGGTACAACTGTGGTACATTGTGAATCCGGATTGATTTTTATTAAATAAGTTGTTTTTATTTAAAAACTAAATAAGCTGATTTTACATGCATTTTACAATGTACATACATTTACATACTGATACTAAGTACATGTTTAAGGAGTTTAGTACGAACGCAGCTTCTAAGTTTTGAAATACACTATACCATTTTTCTCAATTTTTCATTTGTTTCATTTATTTGCCTGTCCCACTTTATATGAGACTCGAAATATGCTCCATGATATTTGGCTACCTCAACATGATGAATCTCATCACAAGAATTACAGGTGGCCAAAAATACAACATTACAACAATAGCTTCCTTAATAAATTGGGAAGTTATTTTCGTAATGTGAAGTTTCTTACGCTATAAGAATTTACTATGAATAAGCATAATTTGTCCTATAAAATTCGTAATGAGGCATCTAAAATTGAACTATGAAATTGACGTTGGAATTATGAAGATTTGAATTGAAGCCGACTTACAAAAAGTTATTTAATCGCTGTGACCTAATAAAAAGCAGAAGAAAGAAAAAAGTAAGAATGTTATTCAGAAAAACTTTCTACGTTTTTTATTGGAACATTACGAATTTTCGATTATTGTTATTTTGTGAAGAAAAAAAAGAAAAAATCTGCATTGGATAAAAGGTGTATTGAAAATAACAGAACTCCACCATGAATTTGAAATTTACAAATAGTTTTTGTTATAATCTAACCAAATTCCAGAAATCATTTAATCAAAACTGTGAGAAATTCGGTACTGAGTCACATAGCATGACAGAGAATTTAATTCACAATTTATTAACAAAGTCTTATTAAATTATTTCATATTCGATTTATACAACCTCTCTCCATGTCCACGCAAGGGGGCAAGGAAATGAGTAGCTTTAAGCGAAATCATCAAAACGAATACTGATCCTCCATTTGGAGGACAGCTGATGACGTCTGCGACGCCCGAGGCAGACAGACGAAATGCCCAACGTGAAATGATTGTTTGCTTTACTTGTTTTTAACTTCTATTTACACACTCAAACTTATTATACTTATATCTACTTGGGACTATCTGGAGTTGAAATGGCGGTTGAATTTGGGAGTTCCTAAAATTTGGTAGATTTTTTTTCTTTAAATATTTATTGGTAACTTTTTGTACACAACACTTTTTTTTTTGTTAATCGATGTTCTTAATATGGTACAGAAGTACAATGAAACGTGTGTGATGGTAGCTGTTCTTTAACAGGCCCTCTCAATATGAATAATAAATAATAAATAACAATATAAATGTATAATGTAACGATAAATTTGAAATTAATTAAAGTTCATTAATGTAGAAAAATAGATATACATATATTCATTATTTATCACAGTCAGGGATGTTATGGTCTGGCTTTCTATTCTACCTAGTATGTCCATCAGGTCGATCGCTCCTTTTCTTTTCAGGCGCCGGTGGTGGAGTAGGCTGTCCCATGAGTTGAGGATGTTTGCGAATGCGGAGGAATGGTGGGAAGTGATGGTTGCGAGAATGCGGCTCATCGTTAATTTTATCACTTCTGCTACTAGTGGTATATTCAGATCTCTATGGATAACTGTATTTCGCACGTGCCATGGAGCATTCGTCATTAATCGCAGAGCTCTATTTTGTTGGGTTTGGATCCTCTTGATCTGCGTGTTGCTGGCTAGTCCCCAAATGGAACAACCATACTGCCAGATTGGACGAACCGTGGTTAAGTAGAGCTGACTTTTATTGTCCAACGAAAGTGGTGAAGTTTGACTGAGTAGAGGTTTGAGTAGGTAGTTGCGGGAGCGAAGTTTATTCACCAGTATAGTATCCTTATGTGTAGACGGAAGCTAGGTAGATTTTTGTGAACGGAACCTTCATTTTATGTAATGAATTATAGTGCCTATTGGATGGTTCATAATTCCTCCGAACTATTCATCGATACCAATAACAACCGAAACTGAAGCAATACATGAATCACAACATGATGTTGCTACCCATTACATTCGCATTGAACGAAATACAATGGCAAAAACACCTGTTTGAAAATGTTTTTGTATAAATACATCCGTAAGTAGCCAGTTATTTTAATACTACAGGGATATAAAGGTACTTAGTAACAGTGAGTTAATAATTTAAAAATATACTTATGTGTTTTTCGGAATTCATATCGTTGGGTGAAATATGCCTGAATCGTACCTTTTTCAAGTGATTTTTGTGATAGCTGCCATTGCTGCAATCTTCGGAAGACTTTCGAAGTTTTTTAGTATTAATAAGAATATGTATTTAGGCTGGCGGTAATTCCAAAATTTGCGTGATGACACGAAAAAATGTATCGTGAAACTGATAAGCTACAACCGACAAACTTGAAAAGGCACTATTTTGTATCATGTAGACTTTGAAACTGCGTTTAACTTTGTTTTCTTAAGTCATAGTTGCCTCTAAAGTGGGATTAGCCGGATCTCATTGCGTTTTCCAGCGATTGGCTCAATGTCTCACCGTCTTATGAATTGAGTTGGAAGTAGTATTTCATGGCTAAACATGAATTATTTGCTCAAATGTTTTCGTTTTAGTTCTCGTTTAAACCAATACTGGAACCCGCAACACCGAGCGGTGTTGATGGAGGGGAAAACCTCTTGCGCCGTTGTAAGGCTGGAGGCCCTATAGCCGTCATTGAAAGCAAACCGAAGGTAGCCTACAACTCCCGATTCCTCGATATAACATAATGAGTAATATAGTAAAGTCTTTTTGGATTTGTTTATGCGTTGCAAAAAGATGATTAATGACGTTTCGGCCTTCCTTTGTCATCTCTAGACGTCCCTAATCATCTTTACCCGATGTCTAACAAATCCAAAAACACATTGACCTCCCCGAAACTACAGGCCTAACCCTCCCCGATTCAGGCGCGAGTGGATAAATGTGCATTGGGTGCAAATATTTGAATTACTAGGGGGAACCGAAGGCGAACGAACGTTGCCGGCCAACTTCGGGTCCATTCGGTTTGCTCTCAATATGGTCCACTGCTGGAGACTACCGTCCATGGTGCTTCCAGAGTGGCTTCCAGAGTAGACATGTGTTTACTATTATACTCATATGAGATTTTTGTGAGATGTTATGAGTTGTCTTAGCAACGATCTAGAATCTGAAGGCTAAAAGAAATCCCACTAGGTAGATTCGTCATTGTTATGTTCGTAATGAAATGCTCCGGGGCTATTCCCATCGCAACCTTGTACACTGGAAAGAATCAGAGATGTCTAACAGAGGCATTGCCACGATTTTTTAAGGCGTCCATTGTTGTGGCTCATTTCTTGAGAAAAAATATATGATAGAAGAATCGAAGACACGTTGCATTCTTTTGTTATATCAGCTTCGAATCCTTCATGCGTTTTTAATTCGTCCTTATCAAACTCTTTCCGATCAAAGTTATAATACCTATATACGTACACATCAACTCACTTGATTCATCAACGAGATCTTTTGTCAGTGCCATCGCGAAGCGTTTTCCACTCGCAAGATTTATGTTTCAAGACTCAGATTCTGAAAGAATGAGTGGAAACTCTTCAACCGCCCGTCTACTATACCGTGCCCATTCCCCGTCAGTTTCTCCCTTTTGGAGCCGGATTGAATCATTTTTCTCTCTGCCTTCCTTTCCCCCACCTTCATCGATATGTCTCAACAACTATTTGTCTTATAATAAGATTTGTATTTGTCATTTCCGTGGAAACCTTTTCCTTTAACGCCATTCATTGCCGTCCTTGGAATACGAGTTGTGGGATGAAATATAGGCGCTTTTGCGATTCCGAGAAGCGTTAGTCACAACTGGGGGGACCATTCAAAATTTATTTAAATCATGAGAGTTTTGCTTCTCTACATCAATATCTATTCAACGGTATCTACTGTTAAATGTGTAACTATTTTCACAGAATAAAACGTCTACCGAGTTGGGTGTGGCATAGATACCTCGTACTCGAAATATCAATAAATAGATTAATGAAATGTTTCATGTAATCTTGAATGATAACATAGAGGAAAATCATTAAATCACCAAACAAGAAGATTATGCTTGATAGATGCTACGTTTTCGCACGTGGGAAAGCCACCAGTGGTTCGGAAACGAAAGAATTAATTGGCGACCATTCACGAAAATAACCATTCAGCCACTGGAAATTTCTCCGGAATCTGGCAAAAACTGTGGATGCCGTGCTTCTTACACGCATCTGAGGTTCCAGCAGCTGAAGAATATAAAGTATGTCGATTTCCTGAAATTTTACGATTTGCATACACAAGAATGTAATTGAACACATCTTTATCTCACGATCCTAATGTTTGAATCCTTGACCAGCTTGCGTTAAAATCGTTAGGTACGGGTACTCCACCTAAACAACTGAGTTAAATTTGATATAAAATTAATTATTTATTTTGTGCACAACATGTAATACGCTTATAAGCTAAATACACAATATGTAAGTGGATAAAGTTTTGAGAAATTCACTAAGCTAGCAATCAATACAAACAACGATCATATTTATATATCAAATTATTAGTATTCCTCTTTGTCTGAGGTAGAAATCCTAGATGAAGACTTTTTTGACAAGTTATGTGATGGGGTTGTTAAATGTCCTTTCTTGGTAGATTTCATAGGTTAATCATTGAAACTAAAAACCTCTAAGAAATGTTGCCGTGAGGTCATCCTAATTCGCTGAATGCAAAAAGATTGAAAATTATAGCAAGATTTTTTAAAAGACCGGTAATAGTAAATCACGACTGCAATTATCGTTTGTCCGGAGAGTTGGGTCCCGGGGAACCGCGGTGTTATCCATCATGAAGTAGGTATCCCATTAGTCTTGCTGGGGTGGGAGTGGAAGGGAGAGGAGAAATGAGTTCCTATAGCCCTCGACCGTTTTCCCCTGGAGCGTTTGACAAGGAGCGGAGTTCATTAGGAACCACTGAGTTGGAAAAACTCAGGTAGTAGAAAACGGCCTGGAGGGAAGAAAAAGGAAGCAAGGTGGTAGCGCGAGGATGAGGAAACTCGGAAAATGTCGCCATCATTCATGCCTACAGCGTCGTAAACATCTCCAAACTTGCAACTTGCGCCTCGCAAAGGTGGATGGGATCGGCGGCGCGGGGGCCTGGAGAAGAGAAACTTCCTAGTTTGAGAGGACCGACCATTAACTCTACACGTCAGAGCAATGGTAGATGATTTTAACCTTCCCCTCCCGTTAACGCTGTTTAACCCCCGGAGTGTGTGCGTTGGTTGTTAACAATATACAATTAGTTTAGCTGACGCACTTTATGGAGCGAGAACTTGTCTGTGCTCATCATAGCTGGTCCGGGAGAGCGAGAATATAAAAACCATCGAGCAGCTGTGGAAGTTACGGTCCCTGCTGTTGAAAATGTGGTCCTGGTTCAACGAAGAAATAACATTGCTTCAATGTCACATGTAGATTGCTATCACACTTAGTTGCAGATTTGAACATTGGCCACGTCTTACGCTTGCTCTAAATTGATGGTTGATTCTTTTTCTTGTGTATAAACTTTCCACATACATCAGAAGTGATTCCCTGTCCTTGAAATGTGTAATATACCAAAACATATTAGCGCAGTACCAAACCGAACTGAAATGTTGCCATTGCAATCATGTTTCCCTCCTAATTAGCGTAACCCAATACACAAGTAGCTTAAACGAGAGTAAAATCGACTCGAAACACCTGATGTTCTGTCTTATTCTACTCCGGAAAAATAAGTTTTGTTTCATACTCATATGGGAGTATAATTAAAAAATATTGCGCAAGCATTAGCAGCTTAGGAGTAAAACTTCGTATGGCTAGCGTATGGTGAACGGACGGTTAGTTTTTATTCAATTTTTGGAGTCTACGTCTTGAAATGTAAACCAATATATCTTGAATGGAGTTTAAACAGTTTTTCTTATCAGTCAAAACCAATAATAATTCATTATCGGAAATAATAACTATCTTTTTAAAATCCGAGGAATTTACGGTCTCTCCAACTTAAAATACGATCTAGAATTAGCTTCGCTTTTATATTATTTGAGAGTTTTCTTTTGACTTAAATGTCAAAGATCACATCACCGTGGAGCATTTTTACTTCTGAACTGACAACCATCAAACTTCACTAAACCGAACAACCAACACAAGCTAAATCTCAGCTTCAGATGCCTGAAACAGTGCAACTTATTACACAAAGGTTTTTCATTCATCTGCTAAGAGAAACAAAAGAATAGAACAATGTTTTTTTTTTTTTTTTCATTCAGTACCTCCATTTAAAAGCGATACTTTCTATAAATATTGATAGATGAATATGTGTATATTTTTGACAGTCGCGCTACATTACTGAAACATGATTAATAGTGAAACACTTCCAGCAAATATATTGATATATAAAAATACAATAGGTATACCATTGGCCTCCTCGTATGTTTCAGCGACAATGCATTAAAACCTCAAAACGCTTACTAGTCAGGATATTTCTGAATGAGTTACATTCTAGACATTATCTCAACAATCCTACGAAAATTCGCTGAAAATCATCAGGTAATTCAAAAAAAGTCTATCCATTATTTCCGTTCTCACTATCCGTTATCACGTTCTCTTTCACTACTTCTAAAGATCCTAAAGAAAAAGCGAAGGGATGGTGAAGGGCTAGAGGAAGTTTTTTCGATTTAGATTCATATCTATTAATAAAAATCAATAATAAAAAAAACTATCCCTATTTTTTCAGCACCTTAGCTCTTCAATTTTACCCGTTTGATCGAAAGTGATACCAACGATTCAGAACTATCTTCGCCTCAAATGTGATTTGTGACCCAAGTTTCTCAAACTTTTGTCCAAAGTGGTCTATGTAAAAAGCTTCAGACGGCCTAATTTTTTTTTTAATTTTGGATTACTCTCATCTTGAAACGGTAGCCAACAAATTTTGAGGGGAAGTTAAACAAGTTTTATTTTCTTAAGTTCCCTTCAGAATTTTAAATCTCTTTTGTTCAATTACAAAGGTCCATTATTGAAAATAATAAACCATTACTGCATTGGAAACGTTCCTTCAAAGCTTTTTTGTGTCACTACTTCGTACCGCTTCAGTTTATTCTCTTCCAATAAGGGAATTTTTTCTCCTTTCCGATCGAACTTCTGACGACTACGAAATCCTACGCTTAAGATTTTTGACTTTCAGCATAAGCGAGCAAAGCCGTAAATAAACGTAAACAACATCATTCTCTCTTTCTCATCACTATGTTCATCAGCTTAGGGAGTGTGCAATTTTGTGATAATTAGAAAGCTTGCCAATAAGTGACGAACTTTTCGTGACGCGAAAACTAATGGAGTTGTATTTACCAAGAAACGGGTTGATGATAAGCAACAATTAGAAAATACCGCGCTAGATTTCGGAGCACAATGTTGTGACACTGTAGCTTTGTTCGCGGTGTACTTTCCTGACAGCTGACTGGCTGGAGCCACTTTTCCTAG